>JAQSUU010000751.1:0-202500 GCA_038087645.1 Saccharum hybrid cultivar R570
ATTCTTCAAGCATGGTCTTGACCTCATCAGATTGAACTAGACTCATTGACTCTCAATAGAGGCATCCAGTGAAGCCACAATGTTAATTGTCATGAGTTACGGTAAGCAAAAAGATAAATCCTATTAATTATCAAAATAATAAGAAACATATTCTTGAGAAAAGATTTAAATTGGGGAAATAATAAAGCAACTAGCCTCAAATGGTGTCAAGAAGCTACTCAAAAATTTTCTGATTTTTCTGATAAACGAGCGAAAAGTTATGCCTGTTTTACCGAAGGTATCTCAAGTTATGTTTTTCGGAAGGCACGATACGGTAGTTAGGGCAAAACGTCCCTAAACTCCAACACTGATCACAAGATGGCTCCTGTGACTAACAGCAGTAGGTATTCGCCTGATGATGTAAGGAGGGCTGCGATGCAGGCAAAATAAGAGCGGCTGACAACCTATCTAGGATTTCCGCGGTGGCGAGAAGTTACACGAGGCGGCTAGTGGGGCAAGTCGAGTAATGTGGTGGCTTTGACTTGTTGTTTGGAAACGGTGGATGAGATAGCGGCGGAAAATGAAAATCACAGCAACGGGCGATTGAACTACGACTACGAACACAATCCTAAACCAGCAACAAGACTCGATCATGGACACAAACTCAACAATGCGAATCTGAAACGAAATTGCAAAGGCACAAAGGTGATAGGACAGTGGAATTGAAATAGTATTGGGCTTTTTATGGACTCTAGGTAATGAACAAATATGAATCTAAGGCAAACGAGAGTATACCTCGCGGTAAACCTGAAATATCTGATACCAATTGATGAATACTGGCCCGATCTTCCGAGAGGTAACCGGTAAGTTCGATTTGTGGAGATCTCGATGTTGGCGATCCAGCTTCAAATCAGACACAATTCGAACCCTGCAACCGTTACACCATTGCTCCGTTGGTTATCAACCAAGCACAACTTGATTGACCTTGCCAAGAAGGCTTTTCCTGCAAGCGAATCAAAGAGCACAAGCACGAAGGTAAAAACACGCAATCTGAAATTGCAAATATGAATGTTGCGAATATCAATAGAGGGTTCAAGAAGTCGGTTCCAAAGGACTAATCGACACAGTGGAGGAGATCAAGAACAGGGGCCCTTGTCACGGAACCGCCCAAATTATAAGAACAAAAGTACAAAAACAATCGCCGGGGCAATTAAATTCCCGTACTTAAGCTCCTATAACTCCGGTAGTCCAATAAAATCACGAGGGATTTCAAACCAACCAACATCCAAGCCAAGATCATAGTGGTCCAACATAACAGGTCATATGTTACATCCATTTCATAAGTAATTCAACATATATCAGAGTTCGGTAGAGTTATTACAACTCAAGTTCAAAAGTAGCGGAAGCAAAGTAGTTTGAAAACTAATATCACCATAATTTAAATACATGCCAGTACCAAAGTCAAATTCCCATAAAAGCAAGAGAGACAAGATAGCGCAGACGGATCATGCCCATGATCATACTCTGCCACTACAGCCGGAGTCTTCAATTTCTTGCAGTAGCTATGTTATACCACAACCTGCAACAAGTGGGAATAAACCCTGAGTACGAGAAGGTACTCAGCTAGACTTACCCGTCATAAACCAGAAATAATGACACCAAGGAGTATGCAAGGCTTTCTTTCAGTGGGCTAGCTTGACTCATTTGCGAAAAGCATAAGTTATCATGAATAAACTAATTTAAGTATTTTTGCATCAGCTTTATTATAACCTATTCAATCTAGGTAAGAACCTATGCTAAAGCAATCACTTGATTAACCATTAACATCAAAGGTTACCATTTCAGGTTTAGCATTTCCAACATCATCCACATAACCATCATGTTCCATAATCATTACTATGATGCAGTAGCTCGAGTCAAGTGTTCACTATCCAGTGAACGATGGCGATTCGAATCGATTATTAACCAGCTGGTGAGTTATTCCTCACACAAACCTCACTCACCCGCTAAAGTGAGGTGTTGGTCACCGAGTCAACCATTCAGGTAAAGTCGCGAGCTTGCCAGGAACCACATGTACCCGAGGGCCGCCCGACTGCTCTTTGGCCTTATCATCGCGCCCCCGTATCCTGCCACTACTGCTCCGGTACAGTGTGTTGCGGGCAATCCACTCAGCCCGAATAATCTCCCAGCTTCGTGGTCGAAAGGTACCTTATTCGGCCAGCTAAATGTGAGGCATGCGTTCAACATGACCCGAGGGACAACAACGGATGGTCCTTAGTCGACACAGGCGGAAACTACAAGCACCCCATAATCCTGTCTAGTTGCCCAATACTTATTCCGCCCGGTCTCCAGTTATCCATCAACACTTGGTTATTTCCAGGATATCATCCATTCCATAGCTAAAGTTTTCCAGTAACCACCTATAGTTGCCGGTGACAGGAAATCACCGATCGCTTACCGGTCTAAGCAGGGCTAAGCATTTATTTGATCCTGAACTAAAATAGGATTTCAGGCATATTTACGGGACAAGGAAAGGATATTTATGCAGCAAGTGTTTTCAATCAACTCCTATAACTTAATGCAACAATACACATATAACATATATATATACCCAATTGCTTTTGTAAAGTAGGAGGCTTAGAATGCTCCGGGGCTTGCCTGGGATCCGACACAAGTCAGTAGTTGTCAGATGACACTCGCTGAGTACTTCCATCTTCGGGATAGTTCCACCAAACACCGTCTTCGGGTTTGGCTTCAACAACTCATCCTTCACGTGGTGCATCTAGCGAACCTAAATGAGATGCAAGATGCATGCGTATGAATATGATGAATGGTAACAAGAGATGCATCACATAATCATGCATGTAAACACACGATTAAGACATAGACACCAAAAGCTAATTAGCTAACCTCACACAACCAATTAAAGAGGGCAAGCACATTAAGCCTAATACAAGTTTGACAAGATCACAAGTATCTTAACTTGACCATCATCAAGGGTATAAGCCACACTTAGCAACACATGGAGTAAACAACCATAACTCGCATCTGACAATTTCTAGACTGCAACAACAGCTACATGTTTGGATCATAACTGGAGTTATACAAATCCAATAGCAATGCAACAAGACATTCTGGAAAGCTTATGAAATTGTCTATAATTCATCTTTAATCATCTTAGCATGATTCTTAAGTTAACCAAGTCAAACATGCATAATTACAGAATCTGGTCCAGAGATTCCAGAGAACAACTATTTCTGGAACCCAACTTGAAACAGTCATTACTCACAAATTATAATGCCAAATGCCACCAAAATTTAACACAAGCTAGATTAATGAGTTATCTACAACTTTGTTATAAGCATGTTTCTCAGCAAACATCAATTTCATGGTACAATTACCAAAGTCCCAGAAACTGTCCAGGAGAGCATCAATTGCAAGAATAAATATTAACTTATATTCCAAACATACATTTGGCCACAACCAATGTAACCATCATAAAGTGCATGTTAAATGATCACCAAAAAGCATAGTGCTTATCATTAAATAATTTCTTTTAAAGCATTTCTTAATTTATTTAAATAGCAAGGTGAAATAATAAACATCTATCAAAAGTCCATAATAAAATCTATAAAAATTACAGTAGCTCTTACATACACCCAATAGTCCACTGTACAAATGTCAAGCTATTTGGAAATGTATATCAACCACTATGAAAAAGACAAATTACTATTGCAAGAATTCATGTGAGAGCAAGATACACTAATAACTCACTCATATTGCAACCAAAATTCATGAAATAATTACCACACATTAAAAATCATATGAGTAGCATGCCACAAAAATTTCACTTCATTTGGAGCCCTAGATCTACAGTTATGAAAATGACAAATACATCTAGCATTAAAAACCTAGCTGCACAAATCCATTTTTACAGAGAAAACTTTAAACTAAAATATGTCATATTATAGATCTACTGCATAGAGAATTTCACAAGGATTCCAAAAAGTCCTCATTTACTATTTTATGATTTTTCTACAATTTACTATGAATTTCCAAAGATTCAGCAAAATCATTACAAACCAGTCCTTACGACACTATTCCTCTGAGTCTATGACAGTGCAGAAAACTCCCTGGATTTAGTCGAATTCCTGCGCGAGGTCCCTAGTCGCGATTTCAGCAGGGGGTCGTCGGGAGCTTACTGTTCCGGCGAAGGAGGCCACGCCGGCGACCGGGGAGTGGCGGGGAAGCACTTGGAGGCCTGCGCGAACTCATTGGTGGCCGCGGCTCACCCCGAGGTGGCCCGAGGAGGCGGGGCCACGCGGAGCAGCGGCTCACCGGCGGCGGCTCGCCTGGCCGCAGGGCTCCGGCGGCTTTCGACTTGGGCAAGCGTGCGCGCGAGGTGCAGCACGACGAGGTGAAGGCAGTGGTGCACGTGGCTGTGGTCGTGGGGGCTTGGAGCGGCGAGGGCACCGGCGGCAGCGAGCTTGGCCGGCCGTCCATGGCGGCTCCGCGCTCTGCGTGCGCGAGAGCGCTAGCAGAGAGGAGAAACGAGCGAGGAGGAGAGCTGAGGCGAGTGAGGGAGGTCGGCCATCCATTATGGGGAGAGCGGAGGCGCTGGGACACGCGTTGGCATGGAGCAGGGAGGTGGGGCGCTGCTGCCCTGCATGGTGGCCACGCGCCCATTACGTCGAGCACGTGGCGTGCGTCAGCGTGGCCGGAGAGGGAGGCAATTTTGGGCCGCTTCTGGGCCGAATTGGACCTCGGACCAAAAACCAAAGTTGTAGCCCATGAGTTCTCTACAATTTTCGTTAAGGGGCCAAGGTCATTAGGCCAACGGATTAAGAGATAAAATCATGCCAAGATGACAATGCCAACATGTTGACGGAGGTCACGGAAACTCGCATTCGGAGGTCAAAACCTGATCAAACTTAATCCAACTTTTTGTATGCTCTTCTCCAAGATGTAAGCTCCAACTTTTATTTTTGGCTCAACTCAAGTTTCTTAACGAAAACACGAGAACGCGACATGCCAACGTCGACGACGATGAATTCCAGACTTAGAAAAATTCTAAGTCTGAAAACAGCCGCTGATTCAATCTTCGAGCCTCTGTTTGACTTATTTCCATGTTGATATAGCTCTTGGTCCAAAAACAAAGTTTGTTCTAAATGATATGGACTACAACTTTCATTTAAGGTCCAACCTCAAAACTGGTATAGAAGCTACTGTTCTACTTTGACCAAAGTAGGATCACGATGAAGCTTAAATTATCTTTTTTTTGATCGATTGGAGCATTTTCTGGGCATTTGCTCAACACGAACCTTTCTTGACTTTTGTTGTAGAGTCCATCTAGATTCATTTGGGCAAGGTTGCAAGGTTTGGTTGATGACCTATATTTCCATCCACTTAATAATACAATTCTAGCACTTAGTAAAGTCATTCCAACAAGCATATAACTTATCATTTCATGTGACTTTTTGATTCCAAACGTCATAAAACTTTTCCAGGGATCAATATAGATAGGTACTAAGGTGAGACACATGAAGATATTGCAATAACTCCACCCAAGCATATATCTTGAAAATGGCCTATATATAAAGCAAGGGTGCAACATCCAAGTTTAGGTTGGGGCTCGCTTCCATAGGTTTGACCTTGACATCATCATTACCACTTAATCTACCATATTTGAGCTCAATCCCACTGCTTAACTAGTGGCAAACACCTCGGGTGTTACAGCCCTCCCTCCTTAAAAGAATCGTGTCCCGAGATTCGGTGCGAAGAACTTTCCAAGGGAAGAGAAGCATGTTATCCAATTCCAACATCTGCAAGCGCATCAGGCTACTTAGCTTCAAGTAGCAGAGAGGCTAATTTGGAAGACAACTTTCTGGTACTCACTCTACACAAAAAATTTTTTGTCTGAAGAATTTCCTTCACTGACTTTCATGAAGCATTGTTACTTTAGGAGGAATCCAAGACAGTACTGTACTTCGTTCACGGTGCACGGAGAGTACTACGAGCATGGACTAATTACTCATAGCATTTACTTTTCTAGTGGCATCACATGTGCAACTTCCGATAAGGGTTGGATCCATATACGAGATAATCATTCTTTGAGGCTATCAGAAACCGTCTAACCAATAGACAATGTCCATCCCGGTCATAGACTACTCACTCACTCAGATGCCAACTGATGGAAAACTACATATTGTTCCACGTGTGCAGTTCTCTTTCTCTGATGCCAACACTGTATTATCTGAGTCTGCTGAGGGAACAGTGAAAGTGATAGCTGACTCTGTTGGTTCTGGATTTCTGCCAAATGTTACCTAAGAAGATTCTCTTATACAAAGGCACATAGGGGTGCAATTAGTCTTTCCAAGGGTACTGAGGGTTGTCTAACAGCAAGATACCTATCAATTGCAAGTTCTTGGCATGCATTACAAACATAACCTCCCAATGCAAAGGATGATCGCCATCAACAGAGAAATCACCGATTTTGTACCCTGTTGTTTTCTATTCATATCACATAATCTACTGCTCCAATATGCACAAATATTGGTGGGCATATAGATCCATGGGTCTTCTAACCACTTGCCAAAATTGAGCTCAAACAGACATCGTTTGACAATCCAACAACCCATCCACCAAAATAGCTCTGTTCTGAAATGGCAGCAAACCAAGCTGACAAGACATCTCTCAAATCCTATGTTTTACTCAACCAATACTCATATCAACTTAAGACATTGAAGGGTCCTCAGCAAGGAATGAGGTTACCAAGTTTGGGTCACAATCCAACTTCGTTTGAGTCACTAACCGTTGACTTGAAGATAACCGGTGTAGTGCCACAAAAATTCTGGACAGATTTCATGTTCTTCCTTTTCTTTTGCTTCACATGTTGAGGCGTGTGTTTTGCACTCTCTGATCTTTCTCATAGTAGCAGAAGCCTTTTGTCTCACTGAGGATGGAGGTGATAGTCTTCCTGATAGGTTTCTCAGGGAACAATTTACGCCGTTGATCTAGACAGTAACTTGATGATGCACAAGCATTGGAGTTGTGGGCTATTTTCATAGAGCACAAAGCATTATTCCACACGGAGGGCATCCCTATGTAGATAAGGAACCATTTCTGAATATTTTCTGGCACTTCGTCCAATAGAACCTTGAACCAAAACCCTTTGAGGTACTTAGGGGCACAATGATGCCGATCGAAACTAGGGACATGCTTTCTCTAGTTCTTTACTTGGCTAATACAACATCTTGCACTATATATGTGATTGTCCAAGATGGAATTGACTTGCTAGCGCATTTGGAGAAGATACTACACCTGCATTGCTGACCGGCTTCATGGCCTCTTTGCTTACTATTGTTCGTTGAGACATAACCATCATGTCTATCAAAGAATTGTTATGTGACTGGAGATTAACCTTCTTACTGGTAATTAATTAGTTGTCTCTCAATTCTCAAAGTTCCAACATTTACTCTTGACCACCACAATAATTACAGTCGAGGCACAAACAAGTGGTCGACATTGAAGTCTATAGATAAAGAGTCACACCAGAGAGAGTTTATTTCATCTGTATGACTGTCATCCATACAAGGATCAAGACATTGATAGTTAGGTCATATGCACCATGTGACGATCAGTTCTTTTCCAATGGATAACTTGTCCAATCATTTAGTGTTAGGTGCCCATTCGATTCAACAGGGATGGCATACATTACTCAATCGATAACCGACGTCGTACAAGGGCACATAGGGAGAGTCACTTGTCTACCACCTCTTGCAGTCTGTTAAAGCTTATGCCGGTGACTGTTCTTCAAAGGTCATCTTCTTAGCAACTTCAAGGGATATCTACTACATAAGGTCTAAGATATGAATCTTTAGATAAGATATAGGGAGATAACCAAGGAAAACGGTCACGAGAAATAACACATCGGTTGTTGTTTCATAATGGATCATAAATAGCAACTTTGATACCAGCGCGTGCTGAGCAGCACAACCTTGTGTGCGCGCCCACAGGAGGCTCTCGGTTTCGTCGCGGCACCACAAAATGCTAATCGTAACACCATTATTAAACACACAAACAAAGTGGAATTTCAAGTGGCACCGATTAGGTGGTAAGAACAAGCACCAGACAAGGGAGGAGTAGCAAGCAAGGGTAGTTACAAGGTTTAGAGTCAACAAGGAGGCGATTCGAAGATTAAAACACAGCGCAAGAGAACATAGCTTAATTGCCGAAGACAACTGAGCAAGGTTTCTCGGTTATGTTGAACAACAACATGAGATCAAGATTAATAATGTTGAGAGATGTCAGAAGTTGAGATGGACTTAACAAACTTTCAAACAAAATGATACACTGATCGGAGATTGGGTCGATAAGATAGCCACCTGATTTCGCAAGCAAAGATTTCTAGATCAGACAACGAGAGATTAGCGTTGCTCGGATCATCTGTAGGAGAGACAATCAGGAGGTCCAACATGGAATTGGCTCTGGTCTCCAAAACTTGGCAAGCAACAACTGTGGTTAAGATCGACGTTTGTTAGGACTTAACTTGGTTGGTCAATCAAACAAGGGCATTCTCCAAAAAGGTAGCGGATGTCCAAGGCCTAAGCAAACATATAAGGGAACTACGCTAGGGCCTATGGTTCAAGCAAGGCATGGATACAAAAACATTCAAGGGCTAGCAACCACGTCTACAGGCTCTGGCTCCTACGAGAGAATCTAATTAGAGACGACAACCATGCGATTACGTAACATGAGCGTTGATCTAGGATAAAGCATCTTCAACACTCATATGCTCACCGAGGACAAAAGAGAGGTCAACTATGACACTACCTAGATAACAAGCATCTACACAACATCACAGTTTTAAGCGGACACTTGAGATTATTAGTCAGGTTAGCTTAAGCATCCAATACTAAGCAGAAGGCTCACACCTAACAAGAATTTATCCAACAAGAACTAACTACAAGTTTAGCTAAAACAAAAGCATGCTAAAGTAATCAACTTAGTGAATGCACATCAAACACAAGTTACTTATTTATTAGGACAAAGGTGGGAGGAGCATAGTTATATGCACAAAGCAACAATCATGATGACGCATGCTTCGTCCTATTTGTCCTCACAAGATTGCCAGCCTAAGGTGACAATCACGTTCTATGTCGGTGGCATATCATGCATTCTCTCGATATAGAGCTAGTCGTCAGCTACATTCAACTTACGCATTCGTGGTTAGCGTACCTGCAGAAAATTCCATTGCAGCCCAACAATTCCCAATATAGCACATAATGAAAGTAGTAAACTAAATACTCTCCATACATACATCCCCTGATGCATATACTTCGGTATCATAGCTACCCAACAAATGTACCCACAATTAAGTACTTTCATAATTACATGGTTAAACATGTAATTATGTTAGTAACCATAGCTAACTCTCCCCTAGACCGATGGTTGAACGGTCATGCTCTCCCAGCTCACACTTACCTTGGCGTAGGTGCGACGTTGCAAGAATGTAATTCTAGCGACATATATGGCTATTTCATATATGAAGGTTACCACTACCATTCGACCACAGGGTAACAATGCGGTCAAGTTATCACTCATACATACCTTGGCTTGGACGTAGATGCAAAAATTTAAAACCCCCAAGTTAGTACTTAATTAAGCCACCTAAGGGTCCTTAATTGGGCATAAAGAAAATGACCACTGGCATACTTAGATTTAAAATTCAGATTTGAACAAACCTATATATGTAGTAGCTATAAGTTGTCAAAAACTAATTTTTGCAAACAAAACCTTTGTTTTCAATACACATATGACATGTTTAGTGTTGAACCTTGCTCCGATGCCAGCTGTCACGGAACCGCCCAAATTATAAGAACAAAAGTACAAAAACAATCGCCGGGGCAATTAAATTCCCGTACTTAAGCTCCTATAACTCCGGTAGTCCAATAAAATCACGAGGGATTTCAAACCAACCAACATCCAAGCCAAGATCGTAGTGGTCCAACATAACAGGTCATATGTTACATCCATTTCATAAGTAATTCAACATATATCGGAGTTCGGTAGAGTTATTACAACTCAAGTTCAAAATTAGCGGAAGCAAAGTAGTTTGAAAACTAATATCACCTTAATTTAAATACATGCCAGTACCAAAGTCAAATTCCCATAAAAGCAAGAGAGACAAGATAGCGCAGACGGATCATGCCCATGATCACACTCCGCCACTACAGCCGGAGTCTTCAATTTCTTGCAGTAGCTATGTTATACCACAACCTGCAACAAGTGGGAATAAACCCTGAGTACGAGAAGGTACTCAGCTAGACTTACCCGTCATAACCAGAAATAATGACACCAAGGAGTATGCAAGGCTTTCTTTTAGTGGGCTAGCTTGACTCATTTGCGAAAAGCATAAGTTATCATGAATAAACTAATTTAAGTATTTTTGCATCAGCTTTATTATAACCTATTCAATCTAGGTAAGCACCTATGCTAAAGCAATCACTTGATTAACCATTAACATCAAAGGTTACCATTTCAGGTTTAGCATTTCTAACATCATCCACATAACCATCATGTTCCATAATCATTACTACGATGCAGTAGCTCGAGTCAAGTGTTCACTATCTAGTGAACGATGGCGATTCGAATCGATTATTAACCAGCTGGTAAGTTATTCCTCACACAAACCTCACTCACCCGCTAAAGTGAGGTGTTGGTCACCGAGTCAACCATTTAGGTAAAGTCGCGAGCTTGCTAGGAACCACATGTACCCGGGGGCCGCCCGACTGCTCTTTGGCCTTATCATCGCGCCCCCGTATCCTGCCACTACTGCTCCGGTACAGTGAGTTGCGGGCAATCCACTCGGCCCGAATAATCTCCCAGCTTCGCGGTCGAAAGGTACCTTGTTCGGCCAGTTAAATGTGAGGCATGCGTTCAACATGACCCGAGGGACAACAACGAACGGTCCTTAATCGACACAGGCGGAAACTACAAGCACCCCAAAACCCTGTCTGGTTGCCCAATACTTATTCCGCCCGGTCTCCAGTTATCCATCAACACTTGGTTATTTCCAGGATATCATCCATTCCATAGCTAAAGTTTTCCAGTAACCACCTATAGTTGCCGGTGACAGGAAATCACCGATCGCTTACCGGTCTAAGCAGGGCTAAGCATTTATTTGATCCTGAACTAAAATAGGATTTTAGGCATATTTACGGGACAAGGAAAGGATATATATGCAGCAAGTGTTTTCAATCAACTCCTATAACTTAATGCAACAATACACATATAACATATATATATACCCAATTGCTTTTGTAAAGTAGGAGGCTTAGAATGCTCCGGGGCTTGCCTGGGATCCGACACAAGTCAGTAGTTGTCAGATGACACTCGCTGAGTACTTCCATCTTCGGGATAGTTCCACCAAACACCGTCTTCGGGTTTGGCTTCAACAACTCATCCTTCACGTGGTGCATCTAGCGAACCTAAATGAGATGCAAGATGAATGCGTATGAATATGATGAATGGTAACAAGAGATGCATCACATAATCATGCATGTAAACACACGATTAAGACATAGACACCAAAAGCTAATTAGCTAACCTCACACAACCAATTAAAGAGGGCAAGCACATTAAGCCTAAGACAAGTTTGACAAGATCACAAGTATCTTAACTTGACCATCATCAAGGCTATAAGCCACACTTAGCAACACATGGAGTAAACAACCATAACTCGCATCTGACAATTTCTAGACTGCAATAACAGCTACATGGAGTAAACAACCATAACTCGCATCTGACAATTTCTAGACTGCAACAACAGCTACATGTTTGGATCATAACTGGATTTATACAAATCCAATAGCAATGCAACAAGACATTCTGGAAAGCTTATGAAATTGTCTATAATTCATCTTTAATCATCTTAGCATGATTCTTAAGTTAACCAAGTCAAACATTCATAATTACAGAATCTGGTCCAGAGATTCCAGAGAACAACTATTTCTGGAACCCAACTTGAAACAGTCATTACTCACAAATTATAATGCCAAATGCCACCAAAATTTAACACAAGCTAGATTAATGAGTTATCTACAACTTTGTTATAAGCATGTTTCTCAGCAAACATCAATTTCATGGTGCAATTACCAAAGTCCCAGAAACTGTCCAGGAGAGCATCAATTGCAAGAATAAATATTAACTTATATTCCAAACATACATTTGGCCACAACCAATGTAACCATCATAAAGTGCATGTTAAATGATCACCAAAAAGCATAGTGCTTATCATTAAATAATTTCTTTTAAAGCATTTCTTAATTTATTTAAATAGCAAGGTGAAATAATAAACATAAATCAAAAGTCCATAATAAAATCTATAAAAATTACAGTAGCTCTTACATACACCCAATAGTCCACTGTACAAATTTCAAGCTATTTGGAAATGTATATAAACCACTATGAAAAAGACAAATTGCTATTGCAAGAATTCATGTGAGAGCAAGATACACTAATAACTCACTCATATTGCAACCAAAATTCATGAAATAATTACCACACATTAAAAATCATATGAATAGCATGCCATAAAAATTTCACTTCATTTGGAGCCCTAGATCTACAGTTATGAAAATGACAAATACATCTAGCATTAAAAACCTAGCTGCACAAATCCATTTTTACAGAGAAAACTTTAAACTAAAATATGCCATATTATAGATCTACTGCATAGAGAATTTCACAAGGATTCCAAAAAGTCCTCATTTACTATTTTATGATTTTTCTACAATTTACTATGAATTTCCAAAGATTCAGCAAAATCATTACAAACCAGTCCTTACGGCACTATTCCTCTGAGTCTATGACAGTGCAGAAAACCCCCTGGATTTAGTCGAATTCCTGCGCGAGGTCCCTAGTCGCGATTTCAGCAGGGGGGTCGTCGGGAGCTCACTGTTTCGGCGAAGGAGGCCACGCCGACGGCCGGAGAGTGGCGGGGAAGCACCGGGAGGCCTGCGCGAACTCGTTGGTGGCCACGGCTCACCCCGAGGTGGCCCGAGGAGGCGGGGCCACGCGGAGCAGCGGCTCACCGGCGGCGGCTCGCCTGGCCACAGGGCTCCGGTGGCTTTCGACTTGGGCAAGCGTGCGCGCGAGGTGCAGCACGACGAGGTGAAGGCGGTGGTGCACGTGGCTGCAGTCGTGGGGGCTTGGAGCGGCGAGGGCACCGGCGGCAGCGAGCTTGGCCGACCGTCCATGGCGGCTCCGCGCTCTGCGTGCGCGAGAGCGCTAGTAGAGAGGAGAAACGAGCGAGGAGGAGAGCTGAGGCGAGTGAGGGAGGCCAGCCATCCATTATGGGGAGAGCGGAGGCGCTGGGACGCGCGTTGGCATGGAGCAGGGAGGTGGGGCGCTGCTGCCCTGCATGGTGGCCACACGCCCATTATGTCGAGCACGTGGCGTGCGTCGGCGTGGCCAGAGAGGGAGGCGATTTTGGGCCGCTTCTGGGCTGAATTGGACCTCAGACCAAAAACCAAAGTTGTAGCCCATGAGTTGCTCTACAATTTTCGTTAAGGGGCCAAGGTCATTAGGCCAACGGATTAAGAGATAAAATCATGCCAAGATGACAATGCCAACATGTTGACGGAGGTCATGGAAACTCGCATTCGGAGGTCAAAACCTGATCAAACTTAATCCAACTTTTTGTATGCTCTTCTCCAAGATGTAAGCTCCAACTTGTTTTTTGGCTCAACTCAAGTTGCTTAACAAAAACACGAGAACGCGACATGCCAACGTCGACGACGATGAATTCCAGACTTAGAAAAATTCTAAGTCTAAAAACAGCCGCTGATTCAATCTTCGAGCCTTTGTTTAACTTATTTCCAAGTTGATCTAGATCTTGGTCCAAAAACAAAGTTTGTTCTACATGATACGTACTACAACTTTCATTTAAGGTCCAACCTCAAAACTGGTATAGAAGCTACTGTTCTACTTTGACCAAAGTAGGATCACGATGAAGCTTAAATTATCTTTTTTTGATCGATTGGAGCATTTTCTGGGCATTTGCTCAACACGAACCTTTCTTGACTTTTGTTGTAGAGTCCATCTAGAGTCATTTGGGCAAGGTTGCAAGGTTTGGTTGATGACCTATATTTCCATCCACTTAATAATGCAATTCCAGCACTTAGTAAAGTCATTCCAACAAGCATATAACTTATTATTTCATGTGACTTTTTGATTCCAAACGTCATGAAACTTTTCCAGGGATCAATATAGATAGGTACTAAGGTGAGACACATGAAGATATTACAAGAACTCCACCCAAGCATATATCTTGAAAATGGCCTATATATAAAGCAAGGGTGCAACATCCAAGTTTAGGTTGGGGCTCGCTTCCATAGGTTTGACCTTGACATCATCATTACCACTTAATCTACCATATTTGAGCTCAATCCCACTGCTTAACTGGTGGCAAACACCTTGGGTGTTACAGCCCTAGATCACTGTAAAAGGATTTGTCACCATAGTTACAATGAACGATTCCGTTTCTCGATGGAAAACTAAACTCTAAACAAAACCCGATTGTCTAACAGCGGCGGTGGCTGTGTTTATAGTCTAAGACTTGACCTAGGGTTGGGAATGACTAGGGGTTAGGCGCCCACAACTTGGGCTTAAGGCCCGACATGATACATGGCCAATCGGCCCAAAAGACGGCGACACAGCGCCCTGACAGATTCTGGATGGTGACTTGTTTTGACGATTTCTATTGATTTCGAATATATTTTGATGTAGGACCACTTGGGTTGGCTTCCTTATCAAATAAGCTTTCCATCCATATATGGATCATCGAAAATGGAGTCCATACGCGTCCTGGGTGACCAGTTCAAGGCAGATTGGTCCTGAATTCCGAGGTGGACTCAAACTTGATTTGGGCCTCCACCTTGGTGACTCGAACCAGATAAGTTTTGGGCCTCCTACTCGATTTGGATGCCCTTGCTAATCTCCTTGGCCTCCATGTAATTCTCCAAGCATGGTCATGACTTCATCAGATTGAACTAGACTCATTGACTCTCAATAGAGGCATCCAGTGAAGCCACGATGTTAATTGTCATGAGTTACGGTAAGCAAAAAGATAAATCCTATTAATTCTCAAAATAATAAGAAACATAAGCTTGAGAAAAGATTTATATTGGGGAAATAATAAAGCAACTAGCCTCAAATGGTGTCAAGAAGCTACTCAAAAAATTTCAGATTTTTCTGATAAATGAGCGAAAAGTTATGCCGTCGAGATCTCCACAAATCGAACTTACCGGTTACCTCTCGGAAGATCGGGCCAGTATTCATGAATCTCGGTTCAAGAACTCGGTTCCAAAGGACTAATCAACACAGTGGAGGAGATCAAGAACAGGGGCCCTAGATCACTGTAAAAGGATTTGTCACCACAGTTACAATGAACGATTCAGTTTCTCGATGGAAAACTAAACTCGAAACAAAACCCGATTGTCTAATAGCGGTGGCAGCTATGTTTATAGTCTAAGACTTGACCTAGGGTTGGGAACGACCAGGGGTTGGGCGCCCACAACTTGGGCTTAAGGCCCGACATGATACATGGCCAATCGGCCCAAAAGACGGCGACACAGCGCCCTGACAGATTCTGGACGGTGACTTGTTTTGATGATTCCCGTTGATTTCGAACATATTTTGACGTAGGACCACTTGGGTTGGCTTCCTTATCAAATAATCTTTCCATCCATATATGGATCATCAAAAATGGAGTCCGTACGCGTCCTGGGTCACCAGTTCAAGGTAGACTGGTCCTGAATTCCGAGGTGGACTCAAACTTGATTTGGGCCTCCACCTTGATGACTCGAACCGGATAAGTTTTGGGCCTCCTTCTCAATTTGGATGCCCTTGCTGATCTCCTTGGCCTCCATGTAATTCTTCAAGCATGGTCATGACCTCATCAGATTGAACTAGACTCATTGACTCTCAATAGAGGCATCCTGTGAAGCCACAAATGTTAATTGTCTTGAGTTACGGTAAGCAAAAAGATAAATCCTATTAATTCTCAAAATAATAAGAAATATATGCTTGAGAAAAGATTTATATTGGGGAAAGAATAAAGAAACTAGCCTCAAATGGTGTCAAGAAGCTGCTCAAAAAATTTCAGATTTTTCTGATAAACGAGCGAAAAGTTATGCCTGTTTTACCGAAGGTATCTCAAGTTATGTTTTCCGGAAGGCACAATACGGTAGTTAGGGCAAAACATCCCTAAACTCCAACACCGATCACAAGATGGTTCCTGTGACTAACAGCAGTAGGTATTCGCCTGATGATGTAAGGAGGGCTGCGATGCAGGCAAAATAAGAGCGGCTGACAACCTATCTAGGGTTTCCGCGGTGGCGAGAAGTTACACGAGGCGGCTAGCGGGGCAAGTCGAGTAATGTGGTGGCTTCGACTTGTTGTTTGGAAACGGTGGATGAGATAGCGGTAGAAAAAAAAAATCACAGCAACGGGCGATTGAACTACGACTATGAACACAATCCTAAACCAGCAACAAGACTCGATCATGGACACAAACTCAACAATGCGAATCTGAAACAAAATTGCAAAGGCACAAAGGTGATAGGACAGTGGAAATTGAAATAGTATTGGGCTTTTTATGGACTCTAGGTAATGAACAAATATGAATCTAAGGCAAACGAGAGTATACCTCATGGTAAACCTGAAATATCTGATACCAATTGATGAATACTGGCATGATCTTCCGAGAGGTAACCGGTAAGTTTGATTTGTGGAGATCTCGACGTTGGCGATCCGGCTTCAAATCAGACACAATTCGAACCCTGCAACCGTTACACCATTGCTCCATTGGTTATCAAACAAGCACAACTTGATTGACCTTGCCAAGAAGGCTTTTCCTGCAAGCGAATCGAAGAGCACAAGCAAGAAGGTAAAAACACGCAATCTGAAATTGCAAATATGAATGTTGCGAATATCAATAGAGGGTTCAAGAAGTCGGTTCCAAAGGACTAATCGACACAGTGGAGGAGATCAAGAACAGGGGCCCTAGATCACTGTAAAAGGATTTGTCACCATAGTTATAATGAACGATTTTGTTTCTCGATCGAAAACGGAGTCCGTACGTGTCCCGGGTGACCAGTTCAAGGTAGACTGGTCCTGAATTCCGAGGTGGACTCAAACTTGATTTGGGCCTCCACCTTGGTGACTCGAACCGGATAAGTTTTGGGCCTCCTTCTTGATTTGGATGCCCTTACTGATCTCCTGGGCCTCTATGTAATTCTCCAAGCATGGTCGTGACCTCATCAGATTGAACTAGACTCATTGACTCTCAATAGAGGCATCCAGTGAAGCCACAATGTTAATTGTCATGAGTTACGGTAAGCAAAAAGATAAATCCTATTAATTCTCAAAATAATAAGAAACATATGCTTGAGAAAAGATTTATATTGAGGAAAGAATAAAGCAACTAGCCTCAAATGGTGTCAAGAAGCTGCTTAAAAAATTTCAAATTTTTCTGATAAACGAGCAAAAAGTTATGCCGTCGAGATCTCCACAAATCAAACTTACCGATTACCTCTTGGAAGATCAGGCCAGTATTCATCAATAGAGGGTTTAAGAACTCGGTTCCAAAGGACTAATCGACACAGTGGAGGAGATCAAGAACAGGGGCCCTGGATCACTGTAAAAGGATTTGTCACCATAGTACAATGAACGATTCGGTTTCTCGATGGAAAACTAAACTCTAAACTAAACCTAATTGTCTAACAGCGGCGGCGGCTGTGTTTATAGTCTAAGACTCGACCTAGGGTTGGGAACGACCAGGGGTTAGGCGCCCACAACTTGGGCTTAAGGCCCGACATGATACATGGTCAATCGGCCCAAAAGACGGTGACACAGCGCCCTGACAGATTCTGGACGGTAACTTGTTTTGACGATTCCTGTTGATTCTGAACATATTTTGATGTAGGACCACTTGGGTTGGCTTCCTTATCAAATAAGCTTTCCATACATATATGGATCATCGAAAACGGAGTCCGTACGCGTCCTGGGTGACCAGTTCAAGGCAGACTGGTCCTGAATTCCGAGGTGGACTCAAACATGATTTGGGCCTCCACCTTGGTGACTCGAACCAGATAAGTTTTGGGCCTCCTTCTCAATTTGGATGCCCTTGCTAATCTCCTTGGCCTCCATGTAATTCTCCAAGCATGGTCATGACCTCATCAGATTGAACTAGACTCATTGACTCTCAATAGAGGCATCCAGTGAAGCCACAATGTTAATTGTCATGAGTTACGGTAAGCAAAAAGATAAATCCTATTAATCCTCAAAATAATAAGAAACAAATGCTTGTGAAAAGATTTATATTGGGGAAAGAATAAAGCAACTAGCCCCAAATGGTGTCAAGAAGCTGCTAAAAAAATTTCAGATTTTTCTGATAAACGAGCGAAAAGTTATGCCGTCGAGATCTCCCCAAATCGAACTTACTGGTTACCTCTCGGAAGATCAGGCCAGTATTCATCAATAGAGGGTTCAAGAACTTGGTTCCAAAGGACTAATTGACACAGTGGAGGAGATCAAGAACAGGGGCCCTGGATCACTGTAAAAGGATTTGTCACCACAGTTACAATGAACGATTCGGTTTCTCAATGGAAAACTAAACTCTAAACAAAACCCGATTGTCTAACAGTGGCGGCGGCTATGTTTATAGTCTAAGACTCGACCTAGGGTTGGGAACGACTAGGGGTTGGGTGCCCACAACTTGGGCTTAAGGCCCGACATGATACATGGCCAATCGGCCCAAAAGACGGCGACACAGCGCCCTGACACATTTTGGACGGTGAATTGTTTTGATGATTCTCGTTGATTCCGAACATATTTTGATGTAGGACCACTTGGGTTGGCTTCCTTATCAAATAAGCTTTCCATCCATATATGGATCATCGGAAACGGAGTCCGTACGCGTCCCGGGTGACCAGTTTAAGGCAGACTGGTCCTAAATTCCGAGGTGGACTCAAACTTGATTTGGGCCTCCACCTTGGTGACTCGAACCGGATAGGTTTTGGGCCTCCTTCTCGATTTGGATGCCCTTGCTGATCTCCTGGGCCTCTATGTAATTCTCCAAGCATGGTCGTGACCTCATCAGATTGAACTAGACTCATTGACTCTCAATAGAGGCATCCAGTGAAGCCACAATGTTAATTGTCATGAGTTACGGTAAGCAAAAAGATAAATCCTATTAATTCTCAAAATAATAAGAAACATATGCTTGAGAAAAGATTTATATTGGGGAAAGAATAAAGCAACTAGCCTCAAATGGTGTCAAGAAGCTGCTTGAAAATTTTCAAATTTTTCTGATAAACGAGCGAAAAGTTATGTCGTCGAGATCTCCACAAATCGAACTTACCGGTTACCTCTCGGAAGATCAGGCCGGTTTTCATCAATAGAGGGTTTAAGAACTCGGTTCCAAAGGACTAATCGACACAGTGGAGGAGATCAAGAATAGGGGCCCTGGATCACTGTAAAAGGATTTGTCACCACAGTTATAATGAACAATTCGGTTTCTCGATGGAAAACTAAACTCTAAACAAAACCTGATTGTCTAACAGCGGCGGCGGCTGTGTTTATAGTCTAAGACTCGACCTAGGGTTGGGAACGACCAGGGGTTAGGCGCCCACAACTTGGGCTTAAGGCCCGACATGATACATGGCCAATCGGCCCAAAAGACGGCGACACAGCGCTCTGACAGATTCTGGACGGTGATTTGTTTTGACGATTCCTGTTGATTCCGAACATATTTTGATGTAGGACCACTTGGGTTGGCTTCCTTATCAAATAAGCTTTCCATCCAAATATGGATCATCGAAAACGGAGTCCGTACGCGTCCTGGGTGACCAGTTCAAGGCAGACTGGTCCTGAATTCCGAGGTGGACTCAAACTTGATTTGGGCCTCCACCTTGGTGACTCGAACCAGATAAGTTTTGGGCCTCCTTCTCAATTTGGATGCCCTTGCTGATCTCCTTGGCCTCCATGTAATTCTCCAAGCATGGTCATGACCTCATCAGATTGAACTAGAAACATTGACTCTCAATAGAGGCATCCAGTGAAGCCACAATGTTAATTGTCATGAGTTACGGTAAGCAAAAAGATAAATCCTATTAATTCTGAAAATAATAAGAAACATATGCTAGCCTCAAATGGTGTAAAGAAGCTGCTCAAAAAATTTCAGATTTTTCTGATAAATGAGCAAAAAGTTATGCCGTCGAGATCTCCACAAATCGAACTTACTGGTTACCTCTCGGAAGATCAGGCCAGTATTCATCAATAGAGGGTTCAAGAACTCGGTTCCAAAGGACTAATCGACACAGTGGAGGAGATCAAGAACAGGGGCCCTGGATCACTGTAAAAGGATTTGTCACCACAGTTACAATGAACGATTCGGTTTCTCGATGGAAAACTAAACTCCAAACAAAACCCGATTGTCTAACAGCGGCGGCGGCTATGTTTATAGTCTAAGACTCGACCTAGGGTTGGGAACGACCAGGGGTTAGGCGCCCATAACTTGGGCTTAAGGCCCGACATGATACATGGCCAATCGGCCCAAAAGACGGCGACACAGCGCCCTGACACATTTTGGACGGTGAATTGTTTTGATGATTCTCGTTGATTCCGAACATATTTTGATGTAGGACCACTTGGGTTGGCTTCCTTATCAAATAAGCTTTCCATCCATATATGGATCATCGAAAACAGAGTCCGTACGCGTCCTGGGTGACCAGTTCAAGGCAGACTAGTCCTCAATTCCGAGGTGTACTCAAACTTGATTTGGGCCTCCACCTTGGTGACTCGAACCAGATAAGTTTTGGGCCTCCTTCTCAATTTGGATGCCCTTGCTGATCTCCTTGGCCTCCATGTAATTCTCCAAGCATGGTCATGACCTCATCAGATTGAACTAGAAACATTGACTCTCAATAGAGGCATCCAGTGAAGCCACAATGTTAATTGTCATGAGTTACGGTAAGCAAAAAGATAAATCCTATTAATTCTCAAAATAATAAGAAACATATGCTTGAGAAAAGATTTATATTGGGGAAAGAATAAAGCAACTAGCCTCAAATGGTGTCAAGAAGCTGCTCAAAAAAATTCAGATTTTTCTGATAAACGAGCGAAAAGTTATGCCGTCGAGATCTCCATAAATTGAACTTACCGGTTACCTCTCGGAAGATCAAGCTAGTATTCATCAATAGAGGGTTCAAGAACTTAGTTCCAAAGGACTAATCGACACAGTGGAGGAGATCAAGAACATGGGCCATGGATCACTGTAAAAGGATTTGTCACCACAGTTACAATGAACGATTCAGATTCTCGATGGAAAACTAAACTCTAAATAAAACCCGATTGTCTAACAGTGGCGGTGGCTGTGTTTATAGGCTAAGACTCGACCTAGGGTTAGGAACGACCAGGGGTTGGGCGCCCACAACTTGGGCTTAAGGCCCAACATGATACATGGCCAATCGGCCCAAAAGACGGCGACACAGCACCATGACAGATTCTGGACGGTGACTTGTGTTGACGATTCCTGTTGATTTCAAACATATTTTGACGTAGGACCACTTGGGTTGGCTTTCTTATCAAATAAGCTTTCCATCCATATATGGATCATCGAAAACGGAGTCCGTACGCGTCCTGGGTGACCAGATTAAGGCAGACTGGTCCTGAATTCCGAGGTGGACTCAAACTTGATTTGGGCCTCCACCTTGGTGACTCGAACCGGATAAGTTTTGGGCCTCCTTCTCGATTTAGATGCCCTTGATGATCTCCTTGGCCTCCATGTAATTCTCCAAGCATGGTCATGACCTCATCAGATTGAACTAGACTCATTGACTCTCAATAGAGGCATCCAGTGAAGCCACAATGTTAATTGTCATGAGTTACGGTAAGCAAAAAGATAAATCCTATTTATTATCAAAATAATAAGAAACATAGGCTTGAGAAAAGATTTATATTGGGGAAAGAATAAAGCAACTAGCCTCAAATGGTGTCAAGAAGTTGCTCAAAAAATTTCAGATTTTTCTGATAAACGAGCGAAAAGTTATGCCATCGAGACCTCCACAAATCAAACTTACCGGTTACCTCTTGGAAGATCAGGCCAGTATTCATCAATAGTGGATTCAAGAACTCGGTTCCAAAGGACTAATCGACACAGTGGATGAGATCAAGAACAGGGGCCCTGGATCACTGTAAAAGGATTTGTCACCACAGTTACAATGAACGATTCAGTTTCTCAACGGAAATCTAAACTCTAAACAAAACCCGATTGTCTAACAGCGGCGGTGGCTGTGTTTATAGTCTAAGACTCGACCTAGGGTTGGGAACGACCAGGGGTTGGGCGCCCACAACTTGGGCTTAAGGCCCGACATGATATATGGCCAATCGGCCCAAAAGACGGCGACACATCGCCCAGATAGATTCTGGATGGTAAATTGTTTCGATGATTCCCGTTGATTCCGAACATATTTTGATGTAGGACCACTTGGGTTGGCTTCCTTTTCAAATAAGCTTTCCATCCATATAAGGATCATCGAAAACGGAGTCCGTACGCGTCCTAGGTGACCAGTTCAAGGCAGACTGGTCCTGAATTCCGAGGTGGACTCAACTTGATTTGGGCCTCCACCTTGGTGACTCAAACCGGATAAGTTTTGGGCCTCCTTCTCGATTTGGATGCCCTTGCTGATCTCCTTGGCCTCCATGTAATTCTCCAAGCATGGCTGTGATCTCATCAAATTGAACTAGACTCATTGACTCTCAATAGAGGCATCCAGTGAAGCCACAATGTTAATTGTCATGAGTTACGGTAAGCAAAAAGATAAATCCTATTAATTCTCAAAATAATAAGAAACATATGCTTGAGAAAAGATTTAAAGATCTCATCATAGGGAGTCCTACAAAGGGAGTAATGACTCGATCTCAAAAACTAGCTTCTTTTGTTGAACATCACTCTTTTGTCTCTTGCGTTGAACCTAAGAATGTAGAAGAAGCTCTTCAAGATCCGGATTGGGTGAATGCAATGCATGAAGAATTGAACAACTTCACCCGCAATCAAGTATGGACACTTGAAGAGCATCCTAAAGGTGCAAGAGTCATTGGAACCAAGTGGGTGTTCCGAAACAAGCAAGATGACCAAGGCATAGTGGTGAGGAACAAGGCAAGACTAGTTGCAAAGGGGTTCTCTCAAGTTGAAGGTCTTGATTTTGGAGAGACCTTTGCACCTGTTGCAAGACTTGAAGCCATTCGTATCCTCCTTGCATATGCATCACATCATGATATGAAACTATATCAAATGGATGTGAAAAGTGCATTCTTAAATGGCTTTATAAATGAACTAGTCTATGTTAATCAACCTCCCGGGTTTGAAGACCCTAGATATCCTAATCATGTTTATAGGTTGTCCAAGGCGTTATATGGGCTCAAGCAAGCCCCTAGAGCATGGTATGAGCGCCTCCGGGACTTCCTCATTGAGAAGGGCTTCACCATTGGGAAGGTCGACACCACACTATTCACCAAGAAGTTTAATGGGGAGATCTTTATTTGTCAAGTATATGTTGATGATATCATCTTCGGATCAACAAATGAAGATTATTGCAAGGAATTTGGTGAATTGATGTCGAAGGAGTTCGAGATGTCAATGATTGGTGAGCTCACATTCTTCCTTGGATTTCAAGTAAAGCAAATGAGAGAAGGGATTTTCATCTCTCAAGAAAAGTATACCAAGGATCTTCTCAAAAGATTCAAGATAGAAGAATGCAAACCAATCAAGACCCCAATGCCATCAAATGGACATCTCGACCTAGATGAGGGAGGTAAACCGGTTGATCAAACTCTCTACCGTTCTATGATTGGTAGCTTGTTGTACCTTACCGCATCTAGGCCCGATATCATGTTTAGTGTGTGCATGTGTGCCCGCTTTCAAGCGTGCCCTAAAGAACCTCACCTAAGTGCCGTAAAAAGAATCCTAAGATATCTTAAGCTCACCCCAAGCATTGGTCTTTGGTATACCAAAGGAGCTAGATTCCAACTAGTTGGCTATTCCGATTCGGACTATGCCGGTTGCAAAATTGATAGAAAAAGCACATCCGGAGGGTGCCATTTGCTTGGAAGATCTTTAGTATCTTGGTCATCTAAAAAGCAAAATAGTGTGGCTTTGTCCACCGCCGAGGCGGAATACATTGCCGCGGGGGCTTGTTGTGCACAAATCTTATATATGAAACAAACCCTCCTAGACTATGGAATTGTTCTTGAAAAGGTGCCACTTTTATGTGATAATGAAAGTGCCGTTAAAATTTCTAACAATCCGGTACAACACTCTCGCACCAAGCACATTGATATCCGCCATCACTTTCTAAGAGATCACGTTGCTAAAAATGACATATCACTAGAAGGTGTAAGAAGTGAAAATCAATTAGCGGATATCTTCACTAAACCTTTGGATGAGGCAACTTTTTGTAGGTTAAGAAGTGAACTCAATGTGCTTGATTCTAGTAACTTTAAAAAATGAGCGTGTGTTGTCCCTTGCATTGCATTGTATAATATGCCATGTTTATTTTATCGCAATGTTTTTAGGGCTTGGCTAACACGGTTACGATAACCCTTCTTTGGAGGAGTGAAGAAGCCTAACCGTGGATCAAACTTGACAAGCATTCTAGATTTACCTTCTTGTATTGCATTGCATATGCATGGTTGTTGTTCTTGTCGTTTCTTTTCGGTTAAGCTTTGAGCAACCTCTGTGTTCGTCCATGGATAGAGAGAGCATTTTGACGCTCCTAAAGGTTCAAAAACTCTATTGCATGGCCATACGTTGCTCCTTGGGTGTTTATTGCCTATTTTCTTAAAAATAATACTAGCCTAAGGCAATCTATTTTAAAAAATTTGAGGGTTTGAGTGAGGTCACTCATATCGTGTTCCAATTGGTGTTTATTTGTGTCTTCTTGAATTGGAACCTGATTGGGAGAAGTCGCGTCGTTGTTCGGAACGAAGAAGGGCGAAGAACAGTGACCGGACGCTGGACCGGACGCTGCACCGGACGCAGTGATGCATCACCACCGCGTCCGGTCCCGGCGTCCACCAGCGCGTCCGGTCATCCAGAAGACCAACTCCAGATCTACTGATCGGACGCTGCACCGGACGCGCCTCTGTTGACCACCGCGTCCGGTCTCGGTTACCACCACCGCGTCCGGTCATTCGCGACGATTTCCCGAGCTCCCCTCGACCGGACTCTGACCGCGTCCGGTCAGTCCTCACCGGACGCGTCCGGTCACTCCAGGAGCTTACTGGAGTGTGACCGGACGCTGCACCACCGCGTCCGGTCATAATGACCACCGCGTCCGGTCATCACGCGTCGAGCGGATCTGACCCTTCATATATCGGTTCGTCCTCGGCCGTATTTTCTAAATCCACCCGAGCCTCTTCCGCCGCCGCCTCGCCAAATCCGCCGGAGCCGCCGCGTCCTTGCTGTCTCCCTCGCCTCCGGCAAACCCAGCCGCGTCTCCTCGCCCGCGCTAGCCTCGCTCGCACGCTCGCTGCCGCCCTACCCGCAGCCGCGCCTCTGCCCGCGCTTGCCCTCGCCAGTCGCGCAGCCGCGCAACCGCCGCCCGCTCGCACCTCCGCCGTCGGTGAGCCGCGCCCCTGCCGCCAGTGAGCCGCGCTCCCGCTTGCCAGCATCTCCTCCGGCAGTGGACTGCCTCACTCTCGCCTCCGATCGTTCTTCGTCGAGTTGCCCTAACCCTAACCCTAGGGTTCGCGTAACGTCGTTCGATCATTCGTCGTCGAGGTTTTGTCGCGCGTCGTCTTCTTCGCGAGGTTGTTTCGCGTCACCTTGACCTCCTCGCTAGGGTTTGCCGTAATTCTTTCTTTTAATCCTAATTGCATCATGTTTCGGCAAATCAGAGCTCGTCCGGCGATTTCGGGGAATCTCGCGACCTAGGTCACCTCATCTTGTCACCGTCGTCTCGTCGATCCGAGGTAGCTTCGCCTTTCAATTCACATCGTATCTCATATGCTTGCTATCTCTAGGGTTTCGTACCTTTTAGTTATATATGTTGCTTATAGTAGATCCATCTATTCCGTCGTTGCAGCGAGTCTGTCCGTGTGTCAGGGTGAGATCAGTTTGCTGAATCCGAGGCCAAGCCTGCGGATACGGATTGAGGCCAAGCCTCTCGAGTGACAGTTCACCATCTTTCAGAGGTTTTCGGTCAGTTTGTCAGCATGGTGCGTTGCAAGAACGCTGGTGGTGCTCCTGGTGATGGGGACAACAGTCCTCCTCGTCGGTCTGAGATTGCACGTGGGAAGCGTATCAAGATCTTGGCCAGAAAGAAGAAGAAGACACTCACAGAGGCAGAGATTGCTCAGGTCGTGGCAGATGCAGCAGAGCAGGCAGAGAGAGGTGGCAGGAGCAGTGGCATACGCATAGGCGAGCGTCGCTTTCATCTAGAAGGTCGACAGCTCGGCATAGAGGCCACTGAGGGTACTGAGGATACTGGAGCTACAGAGGGTATGTCAGTTGATCCACCTCCAGAGGCCACAGAGGCTCCAGAGGCCACAGAGGCTCCAGAGGCTACAGAGGACACAGAGGAGCAGCCAGCTCAGTCTCCACCATGTCGCCGCTCCACACGCGCACGTACTCAGGTGACTCTTAGGCCAGAGGGCCAGCGTTGTGGAGCACGTCCTCCACCCAGAGCTAGAGGTTCACCCCCGGTCGAGCATTTTGACTTGAGGGGTGCTACGACACGTTAGGTGCAGGGGTTGAGGTTCGTGGAGGTCAGTCGGTGGTTTCCGCCTGCGAGGGATCCCAGAGCTTCAGAAGGCTTCTATACCCCACTTCAGGAGGATTTCTACAGGGCTCTAGTTGACAGCGGTATTGCTTTTCGACCATAGAGGGTCTGTCGACTTGAGTCACTAGTTGAGGTTGTGGGAGAACAGCTACGTCCGCACCTGTCCTTTCTGCCAGGCTTGTCAGATCTTCTTGGACGGACAGGTGCATACTGCGGCACATGGGTCAGAGAGTTTTATGCTTCACTATGGATTGATCCTGCCCATGATTTCATTCACTTTGCATTCCAAGGCCGCGATCACCGTCTATACAGCACCAGAGTGCGGGAGATTCTCAGACTCCCAGCTTCCAACACGAAGATACATCAGCTGTGTTTTGGTCAGACTCCTCCACCGAGACGCCCTCACGGCGGGGCAGTGCCACCTACAGACTTGGTTCGACCCTGCTTCCGTGAGCCTTTTGGCGAAGGGTCTCGTCACACGCCTGCCAGTTTGACACCTCTTGCCAGAGTTCTGGATGCCATAGTCAGACGCACTCTACTTCCCCGACTTGGCTACAGAGAGGGACTGACTCGGATGCAGCTATGGGTTGTTCATCACCTCCTCTCACAGACACAGTTTGACATTTGGGATCTCATACTTAGTGAGATGGAGGACACCATAGCTGAGGGCTTCAAGGGTAATCGTCAGCTGCCCTATGCACACTGGATCTGCTTCATCATTAGATCATCCATTCAGTTACCAGCAGAGATCCGAGCTGAGATATCAGATACTACTACTGCTTTCCCTGAGTATGATATCCGTCAGCTTTGGGCTTCAGTCACTAGAGATCAGGCCCCAGTGCCAGGACAGCGTGTGCGACCTGAGGTTCCTGAGACAGCGGCTGAGCAGGACGCCATAGTTGATGAGCTTGCAGAGGCAGAGCTTGCCGATCTTGACGCTCAGCCTGCTGATCTTCCTGAGGATGTGACATCTGACAGCACTGATGAGGACTACCAGCCCATCCCCAGGTACCGGTCTCCTCGGTCTCACGACCACGAGGCCGGTGGCTCTGGTTCAGCCTCCCGCACAGACCCAGCCATGGTGGCGATACTTGAGAGGTTGACCCAGGCACAGGAGCAGCAGCAACAACAGATACAGCGACAGGCTCAGGACACAGCTGCAGCACTTGCACAGATTCAGGCTCGTCAGGATGAGTTTCAGCGTCAGCAGCTTGAGATCCAGAGGCAGCAGGTTGAAATGCAGCGACAGCAGTACGAGATTTAGCGACAGAGTGCAGCTAGTCAGCAGCCGTACTTGGATCTCCTGCGCCACCTAGTCACTGTTGGGGTTCCTCCGCCTGCTTCTGTCCTGACTTCTGCTTTACAATCCAGTGATCCATCGAGTCAGGGACAGCCGGGTTTCCAGTTCACATCTCCACAGCAGCAGGTTCCCCAGTCATTTCAGTCCCCGAGCTTCACGCCTATTCACACGGGGTTTACACCTTCAGACCAGCCTCGCCCTCACCTCCTGACAGGCACACCCTTCGGTGATTACAGTGCTACCTACAGCGAGTTGACTGGTCAGCCAACGCCCTCGCACACTACCTTTGCTACTTCTTCAGGGTTGTCAGCTTCAGAGGCAGCTATTCCTCCAGTGACAGGGACCGGTACTACAGAGACTCTTCCTTCGTCAGTTGCCTCGACAGATCCTCCTGCTATTGGCTCGCTACAGGCTCAAGTCACTCAGACGGATCCTCTTATTGCTACTACGTCAGAACCTGTTCCCGCAGCTCAGACCCAGACCGCTTCACAGCCACGTGATTCTTTAGAGGGTCAGCCAGATAGCTCAGATTCCGAGGGAGATTCTCTACACTTCGTGATTACTCTGCGCACCTCGGCACCCGACACGACTCCGTCTGTCCCCCCGTCAGATTCTTAGATTAGTTTTTTTTGGCGCTTGATGCCAAAGGGGGAGAGAGAGTAGTTTCAGGGGGAGTTTTTGAGAGAGGGTTTTCGTTTTTTCTTGTGTGCTACATTCATGCATCATGTTTACTTTTCAGTCATTGCATTCGTGTGACATGTCGTCGTGTGATAAACCTTGAGTCTTAATGTTTTATCCAGTCGCAGTGTTAACGCTTGTCACCGTTTTTAATTATAGCTCTAAGGTTGTGCTTCCGTGCCTTACTCCGATTTCTTATGAGCTATATCTGTATGTGTACTAACGTTCTTTGTCTTATCTTATGAGTACACTCTTTTGGCTTGGGGCACATAAGCAATTCCTAACCCCTTGTGCTTATTGCTTTTTGCTTATGTGAACCATGCATGCTTGAAAACCTCAACTCAAATCTTTTTATATCTTAGTGTTGTCATCAATCACCAAAAAGGGGGAGATTGAAAGCATCTAGGCCCCGAGGTTTGGTTTCGACAATTGATGACAACGCTTTATTACCATGACTAACGTGTGTTTTGCAGAAACTTTGGTAAGTTAGGTCATGGAGGTTTTAACTGCTTTGGGCACCATGGTATTCATGCCCCTTGATGGAAATCGTTTCGGTTTTCAAAAGAGTGACGTCAAGATTAAGGACGGTTAGTTCCGGATGTCGAGGTGTTGAGAGACATTTGGAATAGTCGTTAGGATCTTCGTTTTTCTCTTTTGGCCGTACTATAAAGGGGGGCATGAGCGGGTAGCTTGACCTAGGCGAGTCCTATGTTTAGGTGTGGTGCACACTTGTTAAACTTGGCGCTAGGCAGCTCTAGAATAGCTCAAAGTTCAGTTGGAAGCAACTTGGTTCAAGTTGTGACGCGTTTCGGAGAGTTTCGGGTCGTTTTCCCATGACCGGACGCGGTCCTCGGCATGACCGGACGCGTCCAGTCAGTACAGTTCCGCGGCTAGGGTTTCAGCTCTGAACACCGGACGCGGTCCTCGCGAGGACCGGACGCGGTGGTCAGAAGTCAACACGTGTCACTTGAGGGAAACACCCGATCGGACGCGACCTGGGTGTGATCGGCGCGTCCGGTCACAGTCCAGTAAGGTCCAGAGACGACCGGACGCGTCCGGTCATCACCGATCGGACGCGGTCGCGCGTCCGGTGCGAGTACAGTACGCTCCCTGCACAATCGGACGCGTCCGGTCACCCCTGACCGGTGCGTCCGGTCACTCAGTTGTTTTTCGGATTTCGACCGTTACGAGCGACCGGCGCGTCCGGTCAGTTCAACCGGCGCGTCCGGTCAGCTCGTGTTTTGCTGAGTCAGCGGGTAACGGTTCGTTTTATCTGTGGGGTGTATAAATACATCCCCACCACCTCTTTTAGATGTCTCTTGCTCATTTGATCAGCTGATAAACACCTTTGGAGTGCAAGGGAGTGCAAGAGCACTAGTGAGGATAGAGATTTGAGAATCAAAGCTTGAGAGTTCCTCACTAGCGATTAGAGAGTAGCAAGTGTGCATCCACCTTCTCATTTGGACTCGTAGTGGTCAAGTGAGAGTTCTAGCTTGTTACTCTTGGTGATCGCCATCACCTAGACGGCTTGGTGGTGATTGGGAGTTCGGTGATCATCCGGCGGAGCTTGTGGATGACCCAACTCATCTTGTGAGCGGTTGTGGGTGATTCACCGCGACGGAGTGTCAAAGAATCAACCCGTAGAGAGCACTTGATCCTTGCGCGGATCAAGGGGGAGCTACACCCTTTGCGCGGGTGCTCCAACGAGGACTAGTGGGGAGTGGCGACTCTCCGATACCTCGAAAAAATATCGCCGTGTTCCTTGCCCCTTTACATTCAAGCATTTACTTTCATTGCTTGTTTTACATTCCTAGACTTGCCATGCTAGACTAGGATTGGAAACTAGGGTGTAAAACTTTGTATCGGTAGACTCTCTAGGAACACAAGTAGACACTAGGGGTGAATTCCGTCTTGTAGGATTTAATTCTTGCATTTAATTTTTAGAGAAGCCCAATTCACCCCCCTCTTGGGCATCTTGATCCTTTCAACAAGAAAATAAACAAAGTAAATACAGAGTGTATAGGGTGATTATACCATCGTGGCAAGATGGATGAACCAATCACAATATGAATATCAAATCAATCACCGGGAGAATTCCAGTCACAAGGGACACAAGATTTTTCTCCCAAGGTTTACGTGTTTGCCAGCACGCTAGTCCCTATTGTGTTGACCAATACTTGGTAGTTCAGCGGTTAATAGGTATCACACACCTAGCCCACCACAAGAGTGTCGCAAGAACCTACTCACAAGTGAGGTAACTCAATGACACGAGCAATCCGCTAGAGTTACCTTTCGGCGCTATAAGAGAGTAAGCCCAAGCTAGCCAAGCTCTATTTATAGAGCTCCTTAAACAAATAGAGCTGCGCAGGCGCCACCGGACGCACCCTATCGCCCGGTCGATCGAGTCCGGTCGGCCGATGGCCGCCACGTGGCCTCCCTTTAAACTTCGCCCATCCATCTCCAACAATCAAACCCGAGCCGCACCAACAGTTAAGCGCAGATTGGATGCACAGGCGGGGAGACAGACGCACTAGCCATGCATTTGCTCGCACGTGCACCCGTGCCAGCGACGCCAAGACCAGACGCATCGCCCAGCGACCGAACACACTCTCAGCCAGAGTTCGATCGACTCCCATAAGCATTCAGAGAGGAATTTACGTGACCTGACGCGTCCAGTCCTCTCTAGACTTCACCGTACGCACCATGTCACCTCGACCGGACCTAGGAACAGTGTCCCTATGACGTCTAGTCACGTGCCTTCATCAGAGTCCGGTTAGGACTCAAGGCCTTTCCAACACTACACTATTGACCGAACTCTAGAGTCTGGTTGAGCACCTTCGCCTCTTTTTTTTCTAACTCCTCAAACACTCCACCCTTACTTTCAAGTTGCTAACCACAAAGTGTAGAACTTGTGTGTTAGCATTTTTTCAAGCATTTTTAAGGGTTAAATGTTAGCACACTAGGTCCCTAATGTATATGCAAGAATCATGTCACCACTAAACAGTATCTAACGGTGTCAAAACCATCATCCATCGTATTTCTATTTATTCCTTCAACCAAACACAAAATGGGTCGATCCCGGCCCTAGTTAACCAAACAAAAAATAGAGTTGTCTTGTCCTGTCCATCCCAGAAATCAGAGACGGGACCATCCCACTCCACCTTGACTCCCAACCAAATGCTACCTTAAGTTCTATTACAAGTAGGATTTGAGTCAATATATAACAAATCACCATTCATATCACTATAGTAACTAAAAGGAACTAAAAGTAGAGTTCACCATCTAAAATCATTATTCATTTATAAATTTAAAAGTAGAATTTTGAATAAATGGTGCAATACAAGAAATTCATATATTTACTTAGAGAAGAAAACTTGTCGAACTCAACCAAGACGAGAAAACATACCTTATTTTCTTTATTTACCTTTTCCAAAATCAAAATAAATACTTAGAGACTTCCAAAAAAAATGTAACATTTGAAATAAATAGATGCTATAGATGAAGAACGACCTATTTGTTTGATTTGGTATCATATCTATTGTAGTTTTTAAATGAAATTCTTCCCAAAATACTATTTTTTAGTTTTTGGCTGAACTAGTTTGCCCCAAAATGGTTTCCAACAATTTGGGGGAAAACATGCAAATTCAAGATTTTATCACGTAATTTAATAACATATGCGCTATGATAAATTCCAATGTTCAATCACAAACACACACTAAAACTATGGTTTCTAATTTGGAATTAAATTAAAAATCATTCAAAATATGCTCAAAATTATCACGAATGCAAATATGATGCACATGTATGCTCTATGACACATTTAGAATTATTTGGGTTGTTACATCATGGCTAACAACCCAATGGTCAAATGCTACCAAAGTCTTACCGCATCTCCAACAGATTACTTATTCCATCCTCAATAAAAATATAATAATATATGGGATTGCGAATACTCTAATTCTATTACTCAAAAGTTTTGAGCAATTACTTAAAACTATGAGATAAATAATTTGTTAAGGATGCTCTAACAAACAAAGACTTGTTTGTTAATCTTCCATTTGAAGGGATTAGGAGGGGATTGAAGGGGATTTTATCTGCTATTAATTCAAATTGCTGTCGATTCCTTCGCAATGAAAAAAGTCCATTTGACCTCTGTCAACTATGGTATAAGTTTGATTTACCTCTCTTAATTAGAAAACCGTTTTTAGACTCCATCTATTGAAACCAATGGATTTACCTCCCTAAGCGGTCCTGAGAGTGGTTTTGGCTGACGTGGTGCCACATCAGCCATCCTAAGTGGCACCAAGTCAGCCACAAGGGATGTAAATCAAACTTTCACGATTTAGGGAGGTTAATTTTGCTTTATAAAAATTATAGAAATAAATTTTCAAAATGTTATCCAAATATTTTTTCTAGAATAAATATGCATTAAAAAATACTAAGACCTGATTGATTTTTATAAAATATGTTTTTAACTCAAAAACACACAGCAGCAACTAGCAATAGTCTACATGCAAATTCTTACAACATGTTTGGTTTCAGGAGTTGACTCGTCCGACATGGATCAGTCCCACATGCAAATCGGACCGGGTCATCCAGTCCTTTTGTGCGGAACGAGTTGGTTCCACAAAATGAGTCACTGTGAGCGCTATTAGGGTCATGAACCAAACACTGTGGCCAGGGTCGGATATAGGATCAGATCACTCCGCATCTTGTCCGGCAAACCAAACACGCTATTAGCCTCTCGAACCAACTTCTGTGACTTGGCCAACAATAGGAGAATGGATGCGATCACTTCCCTTTCGTCATCGCCGTTATAGGTTTTCACATGCAGCGCTAGCACATGATTTAGCAGGGAGGCCAATTGGATAGGTTTAGGATTGGACTTTATGCATTTCCTAAAAGCATGATTTAGATTATGGTGCCTACCTCAGAAAAATATAGAGCATGATTTTTTTTAAAATAATGAAATTGGTTTCATATTTTTCTAAGCGGAAATAATTTTTTTCTACAATTTTTCTAATATTAAATAAAATTTTACTATTTTTAAATACATAATTGTTGTAGAAAATTATTTGGATAACTTTTTTTTGCAAATTTATTTATAAAAATTTTAGGAGCATGATTTTAGGAAAAATATGAAACATGTTCCATGTTTTGAGTTAAAAATTTCTATTATTTTCTAGTATTAAATTAGATTTTAGTATTTTTAAATGCATGTTTATTCTTGAAAAATATTCAAATAAAAATATGTCTATATTTTTGTATAAGTCTAACTGACCCTCTTGAAATCGTGAAAGTCCAATTTATCTTCCTCGTGGTTGACTTGATGCCACATATGAAGGCTGATGTGGCGCCAAGTCAGCTAAAATCATTTTTAAAAACCATCAAATAGGTAAATTGGGTGGTTTCAATAGCTAGAGGAGTTCAAAAAACGATTTCTAGTTGAGGGAGGTAAATCAGACTTAAATAATAGTTAAGGTCGGTCAATTAGATTTTTTTTCTTTCCAATCCCCTCAATGTCTAACCAGGTCACTCTTGAGAATGGACGTCGCTCATTATCGGTCGTCATGTTTCTTTTTAATATAAGAGGACTTCTCTCTCAGGGTTTCTCCGAAGTAGCCGGAGTCTTTTTTTTTAAGTTTTTATAGTGAAAAATGTTTTTTTTTATTTTGACAATACAGTGAAAAACGGTTTCGTCCGTTTGCCATAGCTCTTCCGCACGATTCCTGGAATCGGAGCCGACACACCAGAGGAACTCTACCAAATGGGCCTAAAACGGCCTTCTTAGAGGGTGTTTGGTTGGAGGAGTTAAAATTTAACAAACATTGTAGCACTTTCGTCTTATTTGACAAAAAGTTTCCAATCTTAGACTAATTAGGCTTAATAGATTCGTCTCGTAAATTACTCCTAATCTATGCCAATATATATGCAATTAGTTTACATTTAGTATTTCATGCATTTGATAAAACATTGTTACGATTAGAGTTAAACTTAAACTGCCAAACGTGCCCTTGCTTCGGAGCTCCCACAACACACAATCACACATGTGGCTCATAAAAGTCCAAAACCTGGACAAATTAAATAAAAAAAAGAAAAAAACCCGCAAAGCTGCCGACTGCGAGCACGAGGCCGCCGTCCTTTGTCATCCTCTCCTCTCAGCTGGATCCTCCGCCGCCGCATCCTCAGCTCGCTGCTGCCGTCACCACAGCGCTGGCCCTCCGTCACGGGCGTGGATTTGTTCCCCTTTTGCTGGTACAAGTAATCCCACTAGCCCTCGACTCGTAGCTTCCATGGACGGACTCCCTTGTTCCAAGATTTAGTTTTGTTCTCAGAACCAAAATCAGATCTTTCTTTCTCGCTATTCAGTCTGTCGCGGATTTTTGCCCTGCAACTGATCTGAATCTACCTGTCAATGGTCGTTTTTTTTGTTCTGCGCCCAAGATCGACATAAATTGACACCTCCAAGATGCAGCTGCAGTTTATTTTCGAAATGTTTTGGGGTTCAACTGTAGGACCCGTAGTTGGTCCGTCCGTGTCTGCATGGCTATTCGTTGTCAATTGCTTTCTGCAAACATACTCGCTTTGGGCAGATAGCTTAAGCCTGGAGCTCTTGATTATTTGTTGACTTTCTGTTCAACTATCCTGGTCGGCTAGAAATTTCAGTGGCAGTCACTCCGTATTGTTGAGAGTAGCTCCAAATGGGTGGCGACTTCCTTTGCTGGCTGGAAGGGGGTTGTATTGTTGAACCTGGAAATTGCATGCATCTGGCATTGCTATCTGCCAATGGTCTATTGTTTGGATCTGTTTTTTTTTATTTTATTTTTTAGATTTGGATCTGTTTTTTTTATATGCACTGAACCAAAATATTAATAAGGATTTTTTTTCCCAATGCCGATTGCTGAACAAATTGTTTAGGTATTGATTACTGAAATTTCAGGCATAATAACAATAGAAGGCAACACATTGAAATATTTTGGAAATGAATATACTTTTGAAAATAGGTGTTTGCAATTTGGATGTTATTCATTCAAGGATTCATTAATTACAGCATTAATTAGTTACATTAATCTTGTCTGTTTTGGTAGGGCTGTGTATACTTTTTCCACCTCACAATTCCTCACCCCCTCTCTGCCAAATGGTTGCTGTCTCTTCGTGCAAGTGGTTGTGGAGTCCATCTTCATGCATGGTGCAGCCAATACACTCGCAACCAGCAGCGTGGAAACCCTTACCTGTAGCAACTCATGGATCCTCACCATGGACTGGCCAGTGTCAGCACCATGCAGTCCCTTGCCATCACTAAGCGGGGGCAACTTCAATCGTTTCTGGAATGGGAGTCAGTCAGATTCAGGGGGTGTTTAGTTCCAACCCGAAAATTTTTCACCCCATCACATCGAATGTTGGACACATGCATGGAGTACTAAATGTAGACGAAAAAAAAAAACTAATTGCACAGTTTGGTTGGAAACCATGAGATGAATCTTTTAAGCCTAATTAGCCCGTGATTAGCCTTAAGCGCTACAGTACACACATGTGTTAATGATGGCTCAATTAGGCTTAATAAATTTGTCTCGCGGTTTTTAGGCGCGTTATGTAATTAGTTTTTTAATTAGTATCCAAAAACCCCTTCCGACGTCCCATAAAACATCGGATGTGACACCCAAAAACTTTTCACCTCCCAACTAAACACCACCTCAGATGCATGTCTGTATCACCCTCGTCATTAGCAGAGGTGGCAGGGCTATCTCACTGCTGCTGTTCATCGAGGGACAAGTCAAGTTCCCTTCCTCTTCCAAGTTGCATGTGTGATGTGGTGTTGGGTTCTAAATCCATGTCGTTAGCAGGATATATATTTTATTGATTCTTGCTTTTGGTTTGAGAAAGCATGTGCCTTTGTGCAAAATCAATGCAAATTATCAAGTTTCGCTTCCTTCTTCCTAAGCTTCAGGTTGTTTCACTTCTGTATGGTTTGCTCATGCTTGGTCTGTTTACAGTCTTCCAAACAAATTGATTAGTTAGCTCAAGCTGTTTATGTCAGTGCTGATTTCCCATTCCCTTTACATTTGTGTCCTGGTCTAACCATACAATCTTAGAATTAAGAAAGATATAATTTTATTTATATCCTATTCTCTATGATCCTTGGTTTCTGGTGCTGTGATTTCTTTGTCTATTTTAGCTTATGAGCAAATGTATTTGTATCAATAATCTAAAATGACTCTGAGAACAACATTGTTCAAGCTTATTCATTTATTATCCTGTGTGATGCAGCGTCCCCTGAATGGATTTTTTCACTGAGTATGGTGAGGGAAGCAGGTACAAGATAGAAGAGGTCATAGGAAAAGGAAGTTATGGTGTGGTTTGCTCTGCTTTGGACACACACACTGGCGAAAAGGTTGCAATAAAGAAGATAAATGAAATATTTGAACATGTGTCTGATGCAACACGTATACTTCGTGAGATCAAGCTGCTTCGTCTCCTGCGACATCCGGATATTGTAGAAATAAAACATATTTTACTTCCTCCATCAAGGAGGGAATTCAAGGATATATATGTTGTGTTTGAACTCATGGAGTCTGATTTACACCAAGTTATAAAGGCTAATGATGACTTGACTCCAGAACACTATCAATTTTTCCTGTATCAATTACTTCGAGGATTGAAGTACATACATACAGGTAACTAGTTATTCTCATTTGAAAAATCTTCCCTTTACATATTCTAACCTTTTTCTTCAAGGAGTGCTGTTTCTAGAAGTGAATGGTCCTCTGTCATCAATAGTCATTATGTTTTAGATGCATATAATTTTCATCGGTATTCTTTTAATTTTCCACATGTTAACCATAATTGTTGTTTTAGGAAAAACCTTTTGTCCCTAATTAAGTATGCTAGCTGTTCCAGGTGGAACGTGCCTATATACCCATGTTTCTTAGTGGAATAATGGAATAGAAAGTTGTAGGATACTAGGATATTTATAATTGGGTGAGATACTAACTACCTGGCCAGAAAGGTATATTATGCTCACACTGCAAGTCATATTTTTTTAGAGTGTCTCATACAACTTCGAGTCTGGAGAGCATAGGCCCTGTTTGGATCCACCCAGCTAACTATTAGCTGCTAAAAATTAGCTGGGGTGGATCCAAATAGGCTTGGCTAATAGGCCAGCTAAAAATCACCCAGCGAACAACTATCTCATTGGCTGCCCCAACCCAGTTAATAGATTGTGAAAAACACTTTTCTATCCATGTGCTCTACCAATAGCCTCTAAAAGGTGAATGGCATGATTGACAAAACCATAAATGCACCCACCTTTTAGCTCCTAGATCCAAATAACACCTAACTAATAGGTAGCCAACTATGAGCTGCTAGTGGATCCAAATGGGGCCATAGCCAACAATTGCTGCATATGGTCATGGGGGGTGACATAGATCTCATGAAGACGATTGGGACAAGGCCTAGTAGAATCCTCCTAGTACGGGCACGGTGGCTAATACCATTTCGTCAAAAAGGAGGCCATGTCAGCTTTTTTTATTTTTTTAATTCTAATAATGTCTAGCCATCTTAGTATCTGGAAGTGAAACAAGATTTTTCATTCTGGTGCAAATCAAGTTTCTCCATTGCCTGCAGGAATTTAATTTTTTTATTACTTCGTCGTCTCAATCAGGTTCTCATATGGTGTCACGAGTATAGCAGGTGCCCATGCAGGGAGCAGCCAACCCTAGCCAGCCAAATTTAGGTGCTAAACATATCTCTTTTTGTAATTTGTTTGGGTAAGATCGATTACTTACCAAACAGTTAATTTCCATTTTTAGGCCTTATCTCCTATATGGAATCAGGCTGTCGGAATCATGAAGTTATCTCGGTTCCTTTCCTCTTTCTTTTCCTTATGTTTCTGTTTCTCCTGTGCATCTCCACCCACATTGCATTCTTTCACTCTATACATGGCCCTGCCGATACCTTGTGTAACTGTTCCTCGACCCCCCAGTTACCTATAGCTACATACTTTGCCCATGGAACATGGTTCTACTTCTAGAATTTGATTCAAGAATAGCTTTCCTAGGTATGCTTGTCACATTTTAATTTGTCCTGCTTGGTATACTATTCTTCTTAAAACCCTATAATTTGTTGCAGAGGTGCAGTCATTTTTAATTTCCCATGAGAAGCATGCTTGAAACAAGAGCGATACACACAACATGGCTTTACAACTCTTTACATCTAAGAGATCATAGGGTTCAGATAACATGGGTGGTGACTAACTTTGGAGGGTTTAAAAAAACAACCTGCATGGGAAAGACTACCCCCACGGCATTGCACTTAAGATGAAGCTTCTCTCAGGCCAAGAAATACCCTGAAGGCCAGTTGCCCTGGATGTGCCACCAAGTGCCAGGACTGGTTACACGTATAACCTAGGACAGCAACCGACGAGGAGTGTTTTTTTAACAGAGGCTTGTTTAAATTCGCTCCCACGGGGAGTTGAGCCCAGTACTTGGGGCCCTATTTGAGCCATGCTAACCAGTCACATGGTTGTGATTTGTCATACGCTGTATATGAAGTATTTCCCTTGTGGTACAAGGAGGATTTTCCAAAATTTTTTGTATGATTAGAAATAGCTGACTCTTGCAATAATAATAGCTAATTGTTGTCTTCTTGTGTCAAATGGAAGTCTTGCAGAAGCTATATTTTCTCTAGTTGCACTAGTCAATTTGTACAAACAAACAATAATATTTTCAATAAGTAAATGTGGCAAAAATTTAGGAACTAGAAAGCAGAACGAGCAAAACTCTTTTGTAAATACACCATTTTATCTTCTTCTGGTCATTAGCGTCAATATCAATCAATCCAATGCATTCTATTCATTGTTGTTTTTTGCACAGCAAATGTGTTTCACCGAGACCTAAAACCCAAAAATATTCTGGCCAATGCTGATTGCAAGCTTAAAATATGTGATTTTGGACTTGCAAGAGTAGCTTTCAATGATACTCCTACTGCCATCTTCTGGACGGTACAAAAAACTCAACTCTCATGTATAAAAACACATTAATGTTATAAATGCCCATAATTTTAACATTTATTGTTTAATATACTTTTAGGATTATGTTGCAACAAGATGGTACCGAGCTCCTGAGCTGTGTGGATCTTTTTTCTCTAAGGTTAGTGATCTGATGATTGATATGAATCCTCACACTTGAATGTCAGTGATTTTTTCCTGTTATGTTAATGCGGTGAACATGTCTAGGATCCAGGAGTTCTAAATTTCATAATGTTTCTAGTTCTACCTGATGTGATTGCTTGTATACATGGACTAGTCTGTAAGCCTGTAAAATGTAATCTTGTGTGTATCGCGAGATTTGTAATCACTTTTACTTTTGTAATGTACATGATGTTATTTGTTCAACCTGCTTCACCTTAAATTTTCTCACATACTTCTGTATCAAATATTATCATACTGCTATTGTTTCTATTACTAATACTCTTTGCTTTTTACCTGTTATTTTTTTGGTAGCTTGTGTTAGAATAAAAGGTTCTTCTGTGTTTTTGTTTCTCTGTGCATAAAATTGGATGCTGCATAGTTCCAAGTTTTGCATTCTAGATGCTTCTGTGCTGTAGATTCTCTGGAGCATTGTTGAACATTATTATGTTTTGAATTGTTGCAGTATACTCCAGCCATAGATATTTGGAGCATTGGCTGTATATTTGCAGAGCTTTTAACTGGAAAACCTCTCTTCCCTGGGAAAAATGTGGTACATCAACTTGATATAATTACAGATCTCCTGGGAACACCATCTCCTGAAGCAATCTCTAGGGTGGGTATTTTTACATATAAAAGAGTCACTTGTCATCTTCAATTACTTTCTAATGATGTTTGCTACATGTACTCTTCATGGAACAGATTCGAAATGAGAAGGCCAAGCGCTACCTGAGCAGTATGAGGCGGAAAAGGCCTATACCGCTTACTCAGAAATTTCCAAATGCAGATCCACTTGCATTATGTTTATTGGAGAAGATGCTAGCTTTTGATCCGAAAGATAGGCCAAGTGCAGAGGAGGTATATATTTTTTTGAATAATCTGCTTGTTTTCCTATCAAATAGCAGCATCTGTCCTCTGAATGTTAACAACATCTAATTGACCTTATACATTCAGGCCCTTTCTGATCCATATTTCAAGAACATAGCCAATGTGGATAGAGAACCATCAGCGCAGCCTGTGACAAAGCTGGAATTTGAGTTTGAGAGGCGGAGGATCACCAAAGAAGATATAAGGGAACTCATTTACAGAGAAATTCTGGAGTATCATCCAAATATGTTGAGAGAATTCCTTGAGGGGACCGAGTCAACTGGTTTCATGTACCCAAGGTGTGTTGTCATGCCAAGTTTTTTTTTCTCATTGCATCAAAATATTTTACTGAAGTCCTGTCAGTGGTGTGTGTCTGTGTGTGTTGTAACTCCTATTAATGTAATGATGCACAGCTTCCCTGCATGTTCGTTCAAAAATATGAATTTAGACTGTCTAGTTCTTTGTTAAACACTCTTATACGTTTTTATCTTGTTATTACTGCTATTTTTTTTAAAAAAAATGAATACTAGTATGGCACAGTTAGGCACATACTACCTCCATCCCCCCAAAAAAATCTGATGTTTAAGTTTTGTCTAATGTGAAACTATCTTAAGTTTGATTGACCAAGTTTATAGAGAAGGTCAACATAAGAAATGTACTTATGCAAATATTATCCATGATGAATCTAATGGTACTTATTTGGTAATATAAATATTGTTTATTTGTATAAATTTGGTAAAAAATAAGATAGTTAATAGTTTGACTTAGGACAAAAGTAGAATGTCAAGTTTTTTTTTGGTGGGTGGGGGCGTTGGGGGGGGGGGGGAGGTAGTAATTGGTAGTTAACTGTTTTGTAGATGTAATGAATAATTGGGGAAAAGTAATTGCAGGAAACTACAGATTACAAACGAACATTTTGGTGTACCATGCATATAATTTCAAACTCAATTTATTTGGAGCGTAACAAACAAAGATCAGAGTAGACTTAAATATTTTGTTGTGTTCAAGTGGGAGGGGTGATGGTTGATTGAACTGGGCTCTGCAGCATCATTCGACTAAACTGAATTGCATTACTCTGCTTGCAGTGCTGTGGATCATTTTAAGAAGCAATTTGCATATCTTGAAGAACACTATGCAAAGGGATCAACAGCAGCTCCACCTGAGAGGCAACACAACTCTCTTCCAAGGTAATATTTCCTTTCCCTCTTGTGACTTACTTTAACTAAAAACTTAACATTTGACTGAGTGCATCTTTTTCTATACTCGACACTTGTGCATAAACAGGCCTTGTGTGTTATATTCGGATAATCGAACTAAAAGCTCAGCCAATGTCATGGAGGATCTTTCCAAGTGTGTAATCAGAGGTGAAACGCAGAGGGGACAGCTAGATTCTTCCTCTATTGGTGCAAATAGAGTTCCTCAAGGTGAGCACATGTAGCCTCCAAAAAGCTATTGGCACATCATTGTTGCTAACAACATAAAGTAATATCTTTTTGTTATACATCAATAATTTTCAGAACTTGCAGCAGAATCAGTGACCGGTTTGCAACCAATTCCTATTTAGCAGCATGTGTTCCATTCACCACTTAAGTCATGGTTGTTTAATTTATTCATGGTCTACTCCCTGGTGTCATGCAAATCGGCCGCTTTGGTGTCTAAACTATACTTCCTCATTGTGATGTTATGGACATGATCATTCCGCATGATGCATCTTGGACTGCTATTTTCTATATATACTTATGATTGTGCATCTTGTTCATGTTGGAAGTGGAATGGAAGCATAAATTTTATCTTGAAGAAAGTATGGAATAGTTGAGTAAATTGTTCATGTTGATTAATACAAGCAATCAACTCAAGCTCAAGCTCCACAGTAACAAAAAACATTTTTTTTTCCCGAGAAGGAATTGTTTTTTTCTCACGCAGGAGAGCTGTGTATCATTATATTAAGAAGAAAAAGGGTTTAGAACTGACACAACACCACACCACCCTCACTTAACAACACACCATGATTGTGCCTTCAAACACAACTCAACCTGACCACGACCCACAACCAGCAGCCTCTAGGACTGGCCATAAGTTGGTGCAAGGGCAACAAGGTAAGAAACGCCATGCCCGGCCACACTCCAAAGATGAAGCTCTTCCCTTGCTGAAGTCATCACTGTAGTTAAACTAGGCAGGACACCATTAAAAGCGCAATGGTTACAGTGAATCCAGATTGACCAAGCACCTAGGATGACAATCAAATTTAACCCCTTCTTGACCTGTTCAGAAACTCTCCACAGCATTTGCCCACCACTCAAAGGATGTTTTGTTAGGTTGTGGACAAAGAGACTGCAGACCGACCAGACGTAGCAAACTGAACCATATTTGTGCAAAAACACAAGCCAACATCAAGTGATCAATAGTTTCCTCTTCCTGGTCACACAGGATGCAACACTCATGATGTTGAAGACCTCTTTGAGCAAGACGACCAGCAGACCAGCATCTGTTGTGGGCAACTAACCACATGAAAAACTTACACTTGCTCGATGCCCAAAAAGGAATTGTGACTTAAATTCATCAATTTATCACCTCAAATATAGCTATCCAAAAGAAAAAGTCCTCACAAAATTAGGCTGACAACAATGCAGCACAAGAAGCTCATTATAAAAAAACTAAATGTGCCTGACCCAATTCGAATTAGTCACACCTTGCTAGGTGAGAGTGAGTCAACACAATCACCAGAAAATTTGGGTGGTCTGGGTCGCCACTCGGGGCTGAGGGAACTGAGTTCCAGGTTTCTGAGAACACTGGTCGAAGTGGTTAGTTTGGGTCAAGTGACCCCAACTAATCTGGTCAATGAGCTTTGATATGTCACGTATGAGTAGTTACAGAAGATGAACCTTTGTGCTTTGATCCGTTATAAATTTGTAAGATTAGAGACATAAAAGAAAAGGAAAAATGTAAGATGGGCTTTTGTGCTTTGATCCATTTAGCCCACCTAATGTTCTGCCTTATGCCCATAGCCTCTAGCCTCTCTTTCCCTCCCTCCCTCCCTCCCTCCATCTCTCTGCGAGGGAACAACGCGAGAAGTCCTTTTCTTCCTCGTTTCTCTCTGCTCCCAACTCCAGCACCGCCAACATTAGCTCCGTCACCATTGAGCTGACTCTGTGGTAGCCAAATGACCATGTTCTTTGCTCCATCTGTCCTCACTGTATGCATCCAAACTCAGTTCCCTTTGCAGATCAGGCAGAGTGATCTTGCGGTGGCTGCAGATGGAAAGCATCTATCAGCCCGTAATCAAATAGGGTTAAGCTTCAAAAGGAACTTGTTCCTGCAGCTTGCACACATCTGAGCTCATGGGCCAGTAATAAGCAAGTTGTCTTGGATGGGTCACACCTATGTTCGTACTTGAGAGACTAATTTTATTTTGTTTACCTTTTCATTATATCAAATTTAAATTTGAATGTTTTGTTCCAAAAAGCTATAGAATTTTGTGTCATGCTAGTAACCTTTCAGTAGGATCTGATATTTTCTCTAAAATAGAATACTGAACACTGCACCCAGTCACCCACCTCACTTTCTTGTTTTGACCCCTTGGGATCCCTTTCAAGTCATCCTGAGCTTGTCACCATGCTAAACGTTATGGGCTAAAATGGCTGTGCTAAACTACTGGGATGAATTTGTTTGTCAATTATTTGTGCACCTTGCTATCTACTTTTGATCGTCAATGGTTTTACCACCGGTGTTCTGGACAATTGATCCATGGCAATAGGTTCTTATCTGTTTTGTTGGGAATTATAGATTTTCTGTATTAAATTATATCCTGGACTTGTTTTTTCTTTCTAATGAAAAAATTTCTATTCTCTTTAGTGGATTTTTCTGTTATTTCTCATTCATTTTGGGTTACTTCGAATGGCAGGTAGTGCTTCAAGGCCCGCTAGAGTGGTTGGTTCTGCAATGCGATATGGTAACAGTTCATCATCTGCTGCCTACCAATATGAACAGAGAAGGACAGCTAAAAACCCAGCAATTGGTGCTACTGGTGTTTCACCTAGGGACTCATACTCCAGAACAATTCCTACCTGCAAGAGCGAAACAAGCGAGGCTGACAGGATTGATACAAACCAAACTAGACAGCCAAAGCCATACAGCCCAAACAAACTACCTACTACAGTAGATGGCCGGAATGGTCACTGGTAGGTTTACCTGCAATCTACCAGCAAACTTTACAAAAACATTTGCAGATCTCTTCATATGGTATCTCTGAGACATCCTGACACAGGTAAAGATGACATTCTGTACAGATTGAGCATTTTTCAGGGACACAGAGCTGAACTGTAATTCAAGCGCTTGATGAGCTGCTTGGTTCCACGTAGATTTGGCCTTCGCTAGCTGATTGATGATTCAGATTAATCATGTACGGTGTATAGTAAAAATATTGTGGTAGGCAGCAAGAGGCTGCTAGCCTGCTACTGACGTAGCTTTGTTCTTGAAACTATACACTCTGTCTGATCGTTTTTGTAACATGTAACATTGAGATTGAATTCGAAGAAATACTGTTTCTTGTAGCTTTCCATTCAAATTTAATAGCAATCAACTAGTTTTACAATGGAATCTTAGAAGATGTCAATTTGTGTATTTGTATCAAGCATTCTCGGAATCAATGGTTGTAATTTGTAACGAATTGTCTGCAGGGCGACGTTCCAGGCTGGACAAAAAGCTCGTTAAGCTGCCTCGGTGGCTCGGTATAAAAGTGCTCCGATTAGACTCATTTTTCTTTTAAAATAAAAATGACTTGATTTGGAACGACTTTCAACTTTGGCTCGGCTCGTTAGGCTCGTCATGAAGTTGGGTCTTAAACAATACAGGAAATAATGATGAATAAGATTATACTAATTTCTAAAAAAAGCTCGAAAAAAATATCCAGCCTTAGCGACGTTCTATAAGTAGCAAAGGGTGGTGTTTCCTGTGACTTGTGAGAACATTTGCTTGGGCCCTTTTACAAATCGATTGAAGTGTAGCACTATGCAGGTTTCAGATCGGCATCCCAACCTTTTCCCTACGAGTTATGACTACCTAAAAACCACAAACCCCCTTCTTTCCCTCCAATGTCGATTTTGTAATCCCTACTATCCCATAGATTATACCTGTCTAATTCTCAAAAAAAAAAAATTATACCTGTCTAAAGAAGCAATCGTTCTAAAGTCATACCTGTCTAATTCTAAAAAAAAAAACCTGTCTAAAGAAGCAATCGTTCTATAAGTCGTTTTTTCCCCTCTCCTTCACACGCAGGAGATACGTGCGTATTGCACTAAGAGAAGAAACGGCAAATAGCCAGTTACCACCTCACATCATATACGAGCAAAATGACCCCCTCTTTCTTCTCTCATCACAATACACACTACCAGAGACATAAAAACCATCTAGAAAGGCAAAAAAAAAAGTTAGGAATAGGATGGCCGATAGGAATAACTCGTCAAGATGGCCATTAGGATATTTCTGACTTTTTTCTGACGGTTGGCCATCAAAAAATAATTCCTAACGGTAGCTTGTGACGGTTTTGTTTTGATCAGTCAAACCTTGGTTCTGCGGACATAACCGTCAAGAAAACAAAACCAGGCCTTGTTTAGATTGTTCTCAAATTCCAAGTTTTTACACTCTCTCTCTTCATCACATCAAATCTAGGGACGCATGTATAGAGTAATAAATGTAGATAAAAAAATAACTAATTGCACAGTTTGATTGTAAATCACGAGACGAATCTTTTAAGTCCAGTTAGTCCATGATTGGACAATAATTACCAAATACAAACGAAAGTGCTACAGTGCTAAAATTTTCAAACTCTAGCAATCTAAACCAGGTCCCAATAGAAGTTCTGATTATTTTCTTGACATGAGCGCTGATATGATAAATGAGCAGACCGATAGGAAACCCAAATACGCTAGAAGTACAATTTAATATGCAACCATTAATCCAATAATTATAACTGATGGATACACTCACAAATCGACATGTTTGTGTCATAACCCATTATCCATTAAAAAGTATGTTATTTATCACATTCACATGTCATCGAAATAAAAATGTTTGTGACTGATCACATTCACATGTCATCGAAATAAAAATATTACTTGATTCCGACATTAGGAATTCAACATGACAACTCCTATACTATATGTTCACATATTACAAAAGTCCAGCCCTAGCTATATCGAGTTTAGAGGAGCATAATACTAACTAAACAAAAGATGTTAAATGCACCCTTTGCCTTTTCATTCCAGATTAATAATGTTGCCCCTCTCTTAGTTGCCAACTTGCCACATTTCATCCCTTCAGTTTTGTCTGCACGACAGCAGTTCATGTTGGTTTTTAGAAAACCATCACTGATAACCAAAACCGACTAGAATAATCCTAAGTCTGGTAGTGTCGGGGCTATGATACCCCAGGTATCTCAAGACACGATTACTTAGCGGTTCGAGCAGCCCATGGCACACTAGCTAGCATAAGCCCAATTGACTGCGGCCCAGCTAAGCTATGTGGACCTGGACCAAGCACTAAGGTAGGAGTCAGCCACAACCTCCTCTAACTTCACCGCACGTCGCGCAACATCACACGACCTCTCCTCCGTCCCGACCCCTAGGAGGAACGGAAGAGGTCGGACTCTGCCAAGCGCGCCTACTCTGACAAGAGCAAGCATGCTGCACTGACCCCGCAAGGACCGAGGGGATAGCAGTCTCCTCAGCCTAGTTAAACGACATCCCCACACCACACGGTGCAGACAAGACAATACTGCCAGGCAGTGGCGGTCAGTACGGTAATCCACCATCCAAATATGGCCCGACAAGATGGGTGTACGACCCCACCCGCTACGGGATGGGGCTCACGACAGCGGCCTTGACTTTCAGGGCTGTCCCAACCAACGAAGGCCACGACCTCGGAGCTCGTGGTCGTGGGCGTGGCCGTTGGCTCCACAAGTAGCAAGATGATTGACGACCCGAGGGCGGCTACCAACTCCCGTACGACATCCGCGGGAGATCAGGAGGCAATGACAAAGGCCACGGCGAAGACCACGTCGCAAAGGATAGTTGGCGAAGCATCACCGTGTCTACGGTGCCGCCACAACTGGCATAGTAGCACCACACCACCCCATGCCGTAATGTGGGCATAAGACCATGACGACAACCACGTCCAAATTTGCGCTACACCAAGATAAGACGGCGTTCCTTGCAAGCCAAATTAGCTAGGTTTCCTCCCTCAAGCTCACGTCCCCTCGATCAGGAGAACCTAACTCTTTGTACGTGGCCTGGACCCAGACTCTATATAAGGGCAACCAGAGCACCCTTCCAAGGGGACAAACTCTCGAACCCTTCATTCGGGTAGTCCCTCTCCATTCTCCTACCTCTTTCCACTCTTCTTGCATTCCCCATTGTAAGAACTTAAGAGCATTTAACCGAGAAACATGCACTCGATCTTCTCGGAGACTGGACGTAGGGCTCTAGCCTGAACCAGTATAATTCTTTGTGTCTTTTGGATGCTAACCATCGCCTTCCTGGAGCAGCGCGACGATCATACAAATTTACTAGTTTACTAGTCGGTCTACAAAACACCGACAGGTAGTGACAAAAAACTTACACTCATCTGTCATCTCTATAGAAACACACGCTCATATACTCTACTCTCTCTATAAAAGCACATACTTATATAATCTACTCCATCTACAACTTTGAAAAATTGAGCCAATAGTTGTTAAGATTGATGAACTCAGTCTCCATGTGGGTTAAATCCAATAGTAAAAGTTCATACTAACCCATGGGTTCATGCAAGCATGGCTTGCTAAAGCAGTATAAATTAATAGGCTGCTTGGTTTGTCTAGTCAGTCTATCCAGGTGAAATCCAGTATAGACGATATGATCTGCTGCTTTACCGTCAGACGAGTTGGTCTAGACAAATTAGTATAGAGCAGTGCTAGCTATATGAAGAACGACTCCACGTGGAATGAGATCGCTCGATGACTCAGTCCAAACAAACTCGTAGGCTCGATATTAGGATCAAATGGCTCCAGAACCGGTCCTGTGATGCAATCCAAACACATGGAAAGTAGATGACATATATGTCACTTCTGCCTCTTCCATTGAGCTTGTCAAAGAGGCCCTAATATGCCTCTCCTAGAAATTATTATTGGTAGAGTGCTGCTAACTCCATGAATAGAATATAATTCTAGCTATACCTTTAGCTAGATTTTCTAAAGTTCGACCAATTTTATAGAAAATAGTATAGGTATGTATCAAAAATATATTTTGAAACAAATCCAATAACACTTATTTGATATTGTGTAAATAGTGACATTTTTATAAAATGGTTTGATTTGATACTAGAATTGTCTTTTTGCGGATCAGATGGTAACGAATCTGAGCTTTGTAATAGTGTTGGTGTGGCGGTCTGGCTATACCAATGCATTTCCAGGGGCCCTTGCAAATGGAGCTAGATGGAGGAAGTTCTCATCTCTCTCCTTGAATGGTGGCTGAAATAGTGAAATGGTACCCGAAATAGAGAAACGAGTGGAGGAAGCGGGCAACGCCAGTCTCCCCGTGCATGCAGCCAACGGTTCGTCATCATTCATCAGTTTCGAGGAAAAGAAAAGAAAAGTAATGGCAAACCAAGAGATTTGGAATGTGTCCGCCGATCCCATTCTCTTCATCGCAACTTGACGGCCTTCCCATCCGGCGACAGCAACGACCCAGTTGCATCGATTGAATCCAGTTGAAGCTAAGCCTCCATTCACACGTTGATCTGAGGCCAGCGATCGAGCGGTGGGCGGCGGCGACATGGCGCGGTCGAGCGCGGACGACATGGAGCTAAAGCGCGGGTGCGAGGCTGGGATCCTCGCCAAGGGGGACCGGGACAAGGTGGTGATGTGCATGCGCGTCGCCAAGAGCCGCGGCAGCGGCGGCGGCTTGGCCAAGGTCAAGCTCACCTCCCGCCACAATATGGCCAAGCCCCGCGTCCTCGCCGTCACCGGTCAGTATCCATCCCCGGCCCTCCCCGCTTCCAATCCATGCACGCACGTTCCAAACCATGATGATGATGACATGCTCATCCACTCGTGCGTGGCGCAGCCAAGGTCAAAGGGCAGAAGACCAAGTCGTTCCTGCGGGTGCTCAAGTACTCCAATGGCGGCGTCCTCGAGGTGCGTGATCTTCCTCCAGCTGTCTCTTTTTTTTGTTTGTTTGTTGTTCTTCCACAGATTGATTGTTTCGCCAGAATGGAAAATTGTTGTAAAGATGGATGATTGATCACATTCTGATTGCCATATGCATGTATCAGCCGGCAAAAGTGTACAAGATCAAGCATCTCCACAAGATAGAGGTCGCCCAAAACGATCCTAGCGGCTGCACCTTCGTCTTGGTATGCCACTTCCCCGTTCTCCAGAAAAAATACCAGAAGATCAATGGATCCAGAGAATTTTTTTCTCGATCGGGCATTGTGCCCGTTTTTCATTAAGAAGAAGCTTAGGAGGAACATTACAACGTGGAGCTGCCGTGGTGGCCAGGAGCCATCACGAGGAGACCACAGAAGCCCTAGCTACTGGGTTCACACAAGTTTTATTACATTGTAGACAAATTTTGCGACCAAATCAGGCACACCGCGGACAGCGTCTTGAACCCAGCCTCTACCCTAGATCCTGGATACCGGGCGACGTCCCCTGGAAAGTCCTGCTGTTTCTTTCCTTCCAGAGAGTCCAGGAGATGAGGAGCAGCAGCGTGTCGAAAGGCGGACTTGCATCGGAGTCCAGCCGCAGGCACTCACGAAGCCACCAGTCGTCCAGTTCAACTTTAGAGTTGACAAGAGCGGGTTGAAATTTGACGGTAGCCCAGATTTCAACTTTAGAGTTGTCAAGAACGGGTTGAAATTAAATTGCATAAATGGTTTCTAAGGGAAGCAGCATTTATATATTTTCCATTACATATATTCTATCCTTGTCATGACAAATCGACTGTTGTGCTTCCTGGAAATTAACTGTTGTTCAGGGGTTTGACAACCTGAGAAGCCAGAGTGTGGCGCCTCCACAATGGACCATGCGCAACAAAGAGGACAGGTGACGCATCAGCATCACGATTCCTAGCCCATGCATCCTGCTCCTGCATGTGACCTCAGTTTTCAAGGCTGTATACCCTATTTATCTGTTGCAGGAACCGCCTGCTGATGTGCATCCTCAACATGTGCAAAGAGCACTTGGGAAGCATCCCCAAAGTCGTCGGCATGGACGTCGTCGAGATGGCTATCTGGGCAAAGGTATCATGTCTCTTGCTTAATTAGGCTTTGCCGATATGACATGTCTTTCTTTTGGTGTATGGTTACAATGACCAAGCTGGTTCTGAATGTGTGCAATGGTTCGTAGTCTATATTTGGTCACTGATAAGGTATCAAATACTTCAATGACGGTAAAAGCTTGGCAATGTGATTGCATAATAATCAACTGTTCCCAAAGCAATATAATTAATGGCAAAAAAGTATCAAATATTATTCTCACATGATATTGTTATAACTTATAAGAGCTTTATGTTTGTCACTCTCATTCTCCACCTTTATGGAACACATGTGGTGATGATGGAAAACCATGCACGGGGCCATCTAAAAAAAACCCACGTTTTTTTTTGCTGTAGTTGTCTCATTATTAATGTGGGTGTTACATGAGTGTGCAATATATTTTGCAAAGTGGCTCTTTTACAGTGTATTGTAAAGGGGAATATTTTTCACTTTTGTAAAAATGCTATAAAAGCTAAAACATTAAACAATTTTATAGGACAAGTCACAAAAGGTTTTCAATAAGCTTTACATGACAATAAAAAGCTTGCCACCAAAACATTACATGGAAACTGTTTCCATTACACTGAATATTTTTGAAAGACAAGTTTACATAAGATATTTGAAAATGTCTTATCACAAAAAAATCATAAAATTTATTTTTAATCCTATTTGCAAAACTTTGATAAAAAATGTTTTAGTATATTTGTTTAGAAGAAACATGTCACGAGTGGCTAGGTGTGTATTTGCAAAACTTTGATAAAAAAATTCTATCTTCCTCCTCACCCCAGCCGCGGGCTCCCCCTTCCCCTCCCCTCTCTCGCCACCGCTTTCTTCTCTAAGTCTGGCAAACGGCCACGACGCCCCCATCCCGACCTGACCCGGCCGCCTCCACTACTGCCAGGGCCCTAACCGCCCGGCCACCGTCCCCGCCACCTACCCCACCTGCCTCCCTCGGCCGGCCTCTTCTCAGCCTGCTAGAGTTGGGGAAGAAGAGGGTGGTCGGAACCCTAGCCGCCGTGCCGAGGAGGAGGAGGAGGAGAGGAACTGGCTACCTCACTGCCGCCGCTGGAGGAGGAGCGCGTGCTGGAGAGGGAGAAAACACACCCGGTTGCTGTTTAGTATTTCTCTATAAAAAAAGTGTTGGTTTTATGAGCCTCCATGGACCTGGATTTGAGGGCTTTACGGGAGTGGAAGGAAAAAAACTACTCTCTCTGTTCTTTTATTTGTGTGTAAACTTGGACAGATGAGGGTTCCAGATGCATGGCAGATGCTATGAATATAGAATCAAATGTTATGCCACAGCGACCATCATAGTGGGACAGAAGCAGTAGACCCTTAAAAATGAGGGAATTCGCAAATAAAAGGAGAGGTCTGCTGGAGATAGTCTAAGTCCTATGGCACCCTCCACCACGCACGCTACCGCGTCCGTGAGCGCCGGGTTACGGACATCTCCCTGGCCGCCAGCACCCTCCCCTCCGACGCAAGCACAGTGTGGCGGTGATGGTGGATGAATGGCACCTAAATGGGACCGCGCGGTGGGGGTGGTGGTGGGTTCTGTGAGTGAGAGCGCGCCGTAGCCATGGTGGAGCAGGGAAAGGGAAACGTAGACGGTGGCGTCAGTCGTGTTGTGCATGTGCTAGCGGAGAAGAGAGCTTCGGCTGCCTGCGTCTGTCAGTGAGGCCACGGATTGGGTCGCGGGGCCGCCAGTCGATATTGGCTGCCGTACCGTTGCCACCTCCACCATTGACCATCCTCACTGACAGCCGCAGGCAGCATTGCTGTAGTGCAATGCCATGGCGCCTGGAGCCCTTGCTGAGAGATGAATGGGCCTTCGCTTTGTTGCATAATAAAGTTGAGTATACGTTTTCTCTAAAAAAAGGAGATGAATGAGCCCTGCTGCATCATAGCTCACCAGTAATCGACGCAGGTTTCTGCCTAGAAGGTGTTTGACGAAATGCTTCATACAAAGAATTTTTGTATTGGGCCAGTCAAAGTAGTGGCACCTTCAACTGTGGTGTGCAAAACACTACCAGCAGATTTGCTATTAGTCGTCCTTTTTATTTGTCACATTTTCTGCAGCTGTAACGCATAAAGACGTGTACTGGATTATCCACTTGAGGTTAAAATTACTAGACTGTGATCTACATGTTTGAGTACCTTATGTGTGTCTCTGCATATATACTTTGCTTTTGACTGTTGATTCTACAAGCACTGACAAAAGGATTGTTAGCATTCTATAATTTAGGAGAACACTCCAGCAAAGGATTGTAGCATTTGTATATATAAGATTGTACTAAATTTTGCTGCAACAATGAATTATATTTCAGAACACTCAAGCAAAGGTTACACAAGTGAGCAGTAAAGATGGGCCTGTGGAATCACTAGTATTAGAGGCTGAATCGCATGTTGTCGTTGAGAAGGACCTGGTTTCTCAGGCAGAAGAGGAGGACATTGAGACTCTTCTTGGCAAGTAAGTTACCTGAATCCGATCTAAACAACTTCAGAAATCTCCTTGGCAGTTGGCATGCCACCTTCTGTGCTTGCAGATCCTGACCATTCAGTTTATCTATCGTGTGCCAATTAATTGGATGTGCTGGATTCCTGATCATTCAGTAAACATGCTCCATGTCTCATACCAGCTCATTGTAACAAGAAACTGCAGTGAAAATGTCATAATTGCCATTGTGTGCCTCTAACGTTTTGGCATGAGTGCAAATGGATTCTTTATGTGCCTATGGTATACCTTTGCTTGACAATATAACTGATGCAGCTAACTCTTTTTTCCCAGTTATGTTATGGCCATTGGTGAAGCAGAGGCTTTTTCAGAAAGGATGAAGCGCGAACTTGTAGCTCTAGAATCTGCAAATGTTTATGCCCTGATGGAAACTGAATCTGTTGTCGAAGAGGTATACTCTTCTTAACATTTTTTTAGACTAAGGAATATAAAATTTCGGCCTTCAACAATCAACATCCACGAATGAATGTGTACAATCATTCAATACAGACACATAGTACTTAGGTCTGTTTGGTTCGCCCTATTAAACTTTAACAGGTGTTAACCATAGGGTTGACCATAGGATGTTCGGATACTAATAATGGACTAATTAGGCTTAATAGATTTATCTCGTAAATTAATCTCAATCTGCAATTAGTTTCATAATTAGTCTATATTTAACACTTCATGCATGTGTCCAAACATTCGATGTAATAGGTGTTAAAAAAACAAGGGGAACCAAACACCCCCTTAGACCACACTTTACCACAAAGTAGATTTCGCCAGCCAATTTGTTGAGCAATTCCAGCATCGAAGTCTCCAACAATCGACTGCTGTCCTCTAGAGACGCGCAGTGCATCTGAACAAACTCAATGCTCAACTAGGAAGAGCTTTGGCAAGCCCATTATCCTCATTCAAACTATTCCTCCTTCCAGCGTATTGAATGATTGGGGTCGGTCACCGGTGAGCTAAGAAGGACGCCGAGTGCCTTCAACGAAGGCCGTTAAGTCCCTGAATCGGAGCCTTACCCAACTTAGGCTATCCGCACTCGTGGTACTCTAAAATCATCCTCTAAGAGGCCTGGTCATCAAGATTCTCTCCTCTATACTTAATTCTCCCACACCCATCCATCCTCTATATCATCCTCTATCCACTGTGAGGCCCACTTGTCACTTTATCTAAATATATCCATGTGACATCTTGTTTTGAAGGATTTATTGAAACGAATTTAATGGTGTAAACGGAATTCAATTTGGTTTTTTGGTTTGTGAGTTATAACATTTTTTAGCTATTAGTTGAAATAGTAGCAGCAGCGGGGCCCGCGCATGTGCTCTCTCCCATCTCGCACCGAATAGGCCCGTGCATGCAGCAGCAGCAGTGGGTAGCGGATGGACGCTGCTGCACTGAGAATAGCGGACGGACGGTGCTAGCGGAAGCTTTTACAATTCCCGCTGCAGGCGATTTTTACGCTATACGTGTTTGCATGATGGGATAGAGTACCCCAGTGTAGCCAGTCTTATCTTGCCCACCGGTGGTCGGTCACCGGTGAGCTACGGCTACTGCTGTCGCCCATACGCCCTCGACCCTCCATCTCTGCTTTCGTGTCTTCAGCGTGGGATCCCCTGGGCGGCGCCTCAAGGAGGGATACAACGCCGAGCGCCGCCACCCACCTAAGCTCTAGGCGGAGTTTCCCCTAGAGATTTACCGCAGTTTGAGAATGGACGCCCCAACGATGGTTCCAATGAAGATAGTCGCACCGTAAGGTGTCACCATAGTCAGCTCCAACCGGAGCTAGCTGAGATTTTCGCCGAGGTCAACCCCACCCCAACCCCACAAAAGACACCACAAATGGACTAATGGATGGTGCGTCAGCGCTGGTGGCTAGGTCCCTTTGCTGCCTGACCCGGCGATGCGGGAATGCGGGATCACCCCCTGCACAAGTTGCTGGAGCCATGCCCCATCATCCGGAGGCCACCGCCGAATCAGGCAACACGGATTAGCACCCCTTTAGCCACCTCACGCCACCATTGCCAACGCAAGCCACGTTCAGATTAACGAGCAAGGAGAAAACTCCTGTTACATTCACGGTGTTCCGAGCGGGTGCGTTTCCCAACCGTCGCCGCTGTCAAACAGCACCGCACGCCTGGATCCCACCGCCAACCGCTTGCCCAACAAAGGGTTTGTGCGCATTCCCAGATCCACCCGCATGTCGCGAGCACCTCGCCGTCATGGCCGCAACACGGAGAAAAGGCCTGTTAGGTTTCAACACTGTAGTATCATGATTTACCTTATATGTTGAAATATATTGAAAAAATAAATTCATTACCAATCCTATGCCAAAACTATTTAGTTTCGGTAGGTTCTATTCAGTGCCTTTGCTCTGAACAGTCATCTTATCTCATCCTTAAATATGTGACTGGTTATATACAACTATTTTATTCTCAAAGGCAATTCCAATAAATTTAAAAAAGCTGCATTCTTTTCCTGCAGGTATTGCAGGGTCTAGAAATAGCCAGTATATGTGTTGAAGATATGGATGAATGGTTAGGGATTTTCAATATAAAGCTCAGGCATATGAGGGAGGATATACAATCTGTATGCTTACTTTCACCTTTACTAATGTATATGCGCAAATTATATTTCCTTAGAGTTGTTGTGATTAAAATTATTTTCCCCTTTAATGCGTGATACATTTGAAACCGAACTCTATGGTTATCTGAGGGAAAGAAGCCCAATAATAAAGAGCTTAATGAAACAAAATTTGAATTGCTTGTCACAGGCTTACAGCTTATAGTGCATCTTGGCTGTTCAAATTTACACTTAGTGTTGTCCCTACTGAAGACATTAAGGCAATCTCCTACCATATTCATATTAATTGTTTAAAAATTGAACCTATGCAAGATGAAGTTGCAGGATTATTGATAAATATTCATTTATGACCAGCGATGGATTTTACCCTTCACATTTATATCAAGTAATTAGAAACTTATAATTCCAGTTTATAATGAACTTCAAGGTTGTAGAAGATGATAATGCAACACACAAGTCCAGTTGTAATGTGGCCTTTGTAATCTGTGCAGTAGTGTTATCTTTTTTCTTTTTGGTGATAATGCAGTAACGGGGCTAAAAGAATTTCCCACCTCCTTGCCTTTGTGCCGGATGGGGAACAGTAGCAGGCTTACGATTGGCTGGATCGTGTTTGTCATTTGTCATCGGTGATCTGTGCAACCTTTTTGTAAACTAAACTGAACTGTTTTTGTTTTCCTGTAATGTGTGTTTGTAAGGTTGTCGTCTTAATGCAAAGAAATGCAGTTCTTCTGCGTTTTCGAGAAAAAAAAGGAAGCAAGGTCAAGAAACCTGCAAGAGAGTTAGTAGAGGTGTTTGTACGCCTGTCTAAGTGGGGGTTTTTCTTAAGCAATTCGCGGTCCTCGGATACATTTGTTCTGTCGTTATGTATATTTTGAATCTTCTTTCTCTGTGAGGGTATTCATTCTATGTTATCTAATACCATCTGTCAGAAACTGAATTCAAAATACCATAAACTGTTTCACTAACCAGATCTATCTACGTGTCTGATCATGCCGAAGCTCCCCAAAACTATTCCATTAAAATGTACGAGTTCATGCATGAACTGACAGTAGACATATATACCTTATGGTTTTGCAGATAGAATGGCGTAATAACAGACTGGAGTTGCAATCTGATAGTAATGTGGCTTTGATTGATGAGGTTGACAAATTGCTTGTGCTGCTGCAGATTCCACCTGAGGTGTGCATTCTATTGACCTATTAATTCCTTTTTCCTGTATTAATATTTATGCTACAATAGTACCGAAATTCCTGATGCTATTGATCATACTGCAGTATGAGGCATCATTAACTGGAGGATCATTTGATGAAGGAAATATGGTTAAGAACATTGAAGCCTGTGACTGGTTAACCAGTGCTATAAAGAACCTAGAAGCATCCAACATAGACCCAATCTATGTAAAATTGCGTGCTGTAGGTCCTCTCTCTTGGTACAATTAGCATTTCTTTTCCTATTGAAGGTTTACATGCCTGAGATTTTCGTTTATATTGCAAATCAGTGGATATTAACTTAATCCTTATTATATACGTATTAGTATGTTGCTCCTGTAGCATTTGAAGGACTTTTTGGGATATTGAAAGATAAATATATTGAGCAGAGAAAAGAAGAAAAATTACCGAGACAATTAAATTTATTTCATATGGAAGGTTAGAATAATTTCCGTTTAATTAAATACATCTTGAAAAAGGATGCCAGCTAAAGTGGTTTTACTTAAATAATGTTGAACTTTGATTCAATCCGAACCCAGAAGTCAAATGTCTATTGCCTTATTTTCTTTCTATTCATCTTGAAATTTGGGTTTCCGCTCATGATGATACTTTGCTTTGAAATGAAAATATGGATTATGGCTATAATGTTATAGATAATGCACAGCTTTTATGTAATTCTTCTGTATTATTTTAAACAAAAATGTGGCTTAACTAATTTGCATCTGATTTGCAAAAATATACAGGTTAGGGAAAAACGTGCAGAATTTGTACTTCTTAAGTGCACCTTCGTTCGGAGGGCATCCGAATTTTTAAGGAATTACTTTCCTAGTTTGATTGATTCTATGCTAAATGACAAAGGAAACTTCTCTCAGGTAAATCTGACTTCAATAGCTGTAATATTGAAGTGTAGGATAAAATCAAGATCTTTGTGATCACACTCCTAAACACTTGCAGCGAGGTCATCTGCAGAGGCCTGATCACGCTGATATGAGGTACAAATGCAGGACTTATGCACGGCTTCTGCAACACATCAAGGTTTTTGCATAATAACTCAATGCGAAAGTAGTTCCTACTGATAACGAGGAACAAGTGGCTTTTAGCTAGTAAAATTTGGTGCATTCTAATGCCCTCTTTATACTCTGTTTTCAAGAATTTGGACAAGAGTTGTATGATGCCTTTACGGAAAGCTTACTGCCATTCACTGAACATGCTAATTCGACGTGAGGTGGGGTTCTATGAGTACTTTTTTTTAAAAAAAATTCTCTTCAATACTGAAAGTTAATCAAAATTATTGACTTGTGCTTAGTATACATCATTAAATTTTCTAAGAAATTCTAGCACTCTAACTTCAAAAATTGCACAACAAAAACAATGGCCTGACATAACAATCTCACATTTGTTTTGTAGTCTCGTGACTTTTCTAATGAACTCCGTAATAGTTCAAAAGCGTCAAAGAGCAGCACACCATTGTTTGAGGGTCCTGCAGGTGCAAACCAGCCTGCAAGTATTACAGATAGTCCTGCAGATGCATACTCCAAGATGATTACTGTTTTCATTCCACTTCTTGTTGATGAGGTTGTTCTATATTTCATTGCATTATTTTTGTTAAAATTTAATAATATTAGTATCCTAATAACACTATTCATGAATATCTGCGACTAGAGCTCATTCCTTGCACATTTTATGTGCTTCGAAGTTTCCGCACTTTCTCAATCTGATGCTTCAAGTAGCAATCCTAATGCTGAATCAACTAGTACTTCTTCGGTTGCATTAGAAGCTTCTGCAAGCATTGGCAAAACAAGTAATATAAACCACCACCTCCCAAGCTAAACAGTATTTTTGGGAGTGAATGTATTGATTTTCTTCCTTTCAGAAAAGTGTAAAAGTTAATATTTTTCCAGGTAACAATCCAACCGAGCTGGGAGCGCTAAATGAATGCCTTCAGGAGTTGCTTGATGGAATTCAGGTTGACCTTATTAGTTTTCCTCACATATTGCATAATCTAGACTATAAATGCCGATGAGCCAAGAGCTGAATTAACAACATTTTGGGCTGCACTGTTGAATCATCACTTGTTTTATATGGTTCCTTCTCAGGAGGACTTCTATGCTTTGGTTGACTGGGCATTCAAGCTAGATCCACTGAGTTGCATATCTATGCACGGAATAACAGATCGGTATCTTTCTGGTCAGAAAGCAGAGGTCTCCGGATATGTACAAGTGTTGCTTGATGACTTGGAGACAAGAATAACAATTTTATTTAGCAGGGTTTGACTCTACTATTAGGCTATCCTTTTTTCTACTTTGGAGAGTTCTTCCATATGTTCCTTACTCTTTCATATTCTTGGTCAGTGCAGTTTGTTGATGATGCCTGCTACCAGATTGAGAAGTATGAGCGCAATGTGCGTCAAGTTGGAGTTGTTCCCTATATTCCCAGGTCTGTGTTATGTTTAAAATTGATATTTGTAAATTCTGAAAATTTCTGCCATAGGTTCTCTATGGGGTATACATAACTATGTTTATCTGAATTTGTTCATATTCTTTTCTATTATATAGGTTCTCACAACTTGCAGCATGTATGGAGCAATATATCAATGGATCCAGGGATCTAGTTGACCAGGCATATACTAAAATCGTATGAACTTATTGACCCTCACCATCCAATGTTAAACATAATTTAACAAATTATGCGCCAACTACTGATGCATTTGCATCCAATGTTGGCCATTTCATACCACTCCGATTTATTTATATTTGTGTTCTCAACCACACCTCTAGTTAACTTAACCATATGTGACTGAAACAGGTGAGTATTATGTTTGTTATACTGGAGAAACTTGCTCAAGTGGAACCTAAATATGTTGATATTGTACTTTTGGAAAACTATGCAGCTTTCCAGCACAGGTTTAGTTCTTTTTTTTCTCCTGGTGCTCTTCTGTGTGCATTTGTATGACTGTGCTACTGTTTTATGGCATTTACAGCTCTAAAATGATGCTTATGTCCTTCATTCATAACTTATTTTATGGAAACTACGGCAAATAGGTTCCAACCTCCAACTAATGGCTAAAGCTTTGTGCTACCTTGAATGATGCAACTGGGATATTGCCATTCCTTTATCTAAATTTTAGGAACTAATTGGAAAATCCACACACCTTTCAGCTGCCATAGAGCATAGTAACTGTTGTACATAGGTGAGCCATAGAGCATGAGTGCATGACCTTAAGAGGCTTAAGATGTGGTGAGAAAGAGATAAGGTCCCTCTTCACATTCGCCTTATCTCCTCATATACCCGCTTCACAAGTTCACTGCCTGGGTGCGTTGCCATTTGATCTCACAAGTATGTGCTGGTCTGTTTCATCTTTCTGATCACACAACACACAATTATCAGGGTGTGAAAGACCCACTTCTTGCTAATCTATCTGCAGTCCAACATTTATTTTTAATTGCAAGCCAAATGAACACTTTGCATTTAGTCAGGGCCCAAGATTTCCACACTCTTCCAGGGTTCGAAAATGATTGAACCATAGAAGATGGCTCTGTAAGCCGATTTTGAAGAGGAGCCACTTGCCTCATGTTTCCATAAATATTGATCCCGATCCATTGACCATTCAACCATCAATAGGGTATCCCATAACTGCAGAAATTGAATCAATCCTTCAAGAGAAAGGCCACCTTTTATATCTCTTAGCCAATTAAGATTATCAAAGCCCATCTTTTATCTCTCTTACCCAAGTACGGTTATCAAGGCCTGCGCAATTGTTTTGGTATTGAAGCATCTATTTGGGACACAAGCTACCACCATTGCAGCAAGATCAACCAAGGCCTGACCATGTAGCAAACAATCATATTAAAACAAACTGTTTTCACCATTTCCAACCAGGGAGATTATTGAAATGGCCAACATGCTCTCACTTGAGGCTGAACTAGGAATTCCAAACCCAATCAAGTCGGTCCTCACTCCGCACTGGTTTTCCTCAACCACAGCCATCTGATCTGCAAGGCCCAACCTTTGGGAAGCAAGTGCCAAACAGTTGGGCCCAACCCCATAATATACTACATCCCTGAGTCTTGGGGGCCAATCTTGGGGAAGCAAGTGCCAAACAGTGCTTGTTCAGCATTCCCCTCTCATTCGCCAATTTCTGTATTGAGGCGTGCAGCCTACACAAATGAGCTGATGGCAGCAATGATGCAACCCTCTCCCTCAACTTTGTATTGAACCTGTCCATATGTCCCACTAAATAGCATTTAGCTATTTTTTTTCTCGAACACGCAGGAGAGCTGCGTATCATTGTATTAATAGAAGAAGAAAGAGTCGTACATAGACCTGACCCCACACACACACACACACCCACTCCCTACATGAAGATTAAATCACCGGATAAAAAGTGAAGACGACGACCCAAAAGCTACAGCATTCCGTTAGCCTACTCTGGCAGCAAGCAGGGAAATCCCCTTGGCTCCTGCCATGCTCCAACAATGAGCCTCATCTTTTGCCAATGCTAGAGCCGAATTAACATTTGGGGCTGCACCATTAAACACACAATCATTTCTGTGCCGCCAAATGCTCCAGGCTCCCAAAATGACCACAGAATTCATCCCCTTCCTTAAATCTCCGCTTGCAGCCAAATCAACTTTTCTCCACCATTCATCAAAGGATTGGTCAGAAGGTTGCGGAGCAAATGATGCGACTCTAAAATGTGACAGGAGGGAGAACCAGAATTCCCTTGAGAATACGCAGCCCACAAGAAGATGATGAATATTTTCCTCCTTTTGGTCGCATAGAATGCACAGTTCGGGATGAGGGAGCCCCTTCCTTGCCAATCTGTCCGCTGTCCAGCATCTGTCGTGAGCAGCAAGCCACATAAAAAATCTGCATTTGGGGGTGCCCAGGATTTCCAAATTCTCTCATAAGGTTCGAAGGAGATTGCTCCTTGGAATAAAGCATCATAAGCGCTCTTTGCCGTATATTGTCCTGAAGAAGAGAACCTCCAAATATGCTTATCAGGGATATTCTCGTTCAACTCCACAGAACTCAATACATCTCAAAGGTCTAGGTACTGGAATGTGGCCGTCATACCAATTTAACCCCGAATATTTTCTACCCATTTCTCCTCAGATAGAGCCTCCCGCACAGTACGCATATTTATTATCCTTTTAGGGACCAGTGCAAAAACCAGAGGTGCTAAGTCCTGAACTCCCTTGCCATCCAGCCAATTGTCCTTCCAAAAGTATGTATTAGAACCGTTCCCAACCTCTGTTATCATTGCTGCTGAGATGAGGCCAGCCACCTCTTTACTGACTTGGATAGGCAGGTTTGCCCACGGCTTGCTGGGCACACTTCGCTTTAGCCACGGCCATCTTGCTTTTAAGGCAATACCCAAAGATTTTAGATCTGCAATCCCGAGACCACCCAGTTCCCTAGAGCGGCACACCTTAGGCCAAGCAATGAGGCAGTGACCCCCTTTTGCCTCTTTTCGACCCTTCCAAAGGAATGCCCTTCTGATCTTATCTATGGCTTTGAGAGCCCAAGGAGGAAGATCAGTTGCCATGGCTACATATATTAAGATTCCTGTTAGTACGAACTGTACTTGAATTACTCTACCAGCACGTGTCATCAGGTCAGCCTTCCAGCCGGGGAGCTGATCGGCAACCCTGTCAATGATGGGTTGAACTTGCTCCTTGGTTAGCTATTTTTATGATCTTCCATATAATCTGTCACTTGCAATCTGCTCAACAACTATTGACTCCAAGTGACAAAAAAAAAACAACTTCATGTAAGAATTTTTAAAAAGAAAAATGAGACATGAACATTTCATGTCCAATGCAAACATGGAACTTTTCTTTAGCAAAAAAAAGTTTGAAAACAGCAACACCAAGTTTTTGTGTTTGCAGAATGAAGGTACGTATAATGTCATAAACTGCACCAAGTAATGCTGGAAATTTACCCGTAACAGTTGTGAATACCTAGTGTTTGTAGAACTAATTAACGATATAATTAATTTGATATGCAGCTTGTATGATTTGGCAAATGTTGTGCCAACACTTGCTAAATATTATCATCAAGCTAGTGAAGCCTATGAACAAGCTTGTTCACGCCATATCAATTTGGTCATATATATTGTAAGTTGTCTGTAACTCCTTTCGGTTCCATTCCCATTTCCCAATGGGATGATACACTAAGGCATTTATAATTACTGCTTGATGCCTGTTTGCTTTTTTCAGCACTTCGAAAAGCTATTCCAATTTGCTCGTAAAATTGAGGAATTAATGTACAACATGAGTCCTGAGGAGGTGAGTCACGTGATTTGGTTCTGCGTTGTCTTCCTGAAAGTTTATGCCATGTAGTGACCTAATCTCTAGCTTGGACTTGTGTGGTATTAAATTCTATTCATTAGTGTTTTTTAGATAATGATCCCTTTCTTGATCATGTGCCTTCTATTTCTTGAGAAACAAAATTAATTAGGTACCACATCCAATACTAACATGTTATTCAGTTAAGATGTATTTCCATAGACATAATGATATGGAAATGCGCTTAATGCTTTTACTAATGAACTCTGCACTGTTCTAGATCCATGCTTTGCTATGCTACGTAGGCTATCTTCTACAGTACATGACCAAAAACTGTTTCCTGTCTAATGCACCTTTTGCTCACAAAGTTATTTCAAATGTCTAACTCTCTAGGCTTAGTGCCCAGTATGTTCTGTTGGTAGAAGTATAAAGTGTATATTGTTGGATACTTCTAACTGCCACAGATACCCTTCCAAGTTGGAATGTCAAAGGTAGATTTTCGCAAGATGTTGAAGTCTAGCTTAACTGGAGTAAGTTGAGAGTAAATTCGTCTTTAACATCTATGAACTTTCATGAACTTAGTCATAAAGCAATATCCCTTAATCTGATTTATCTGGTTGACAGCTTGACAAGACAATCAATGCAATGTATAGAAAACTACAGAAGAATATGACTGCTGAGGAATTGCTGCCTTCACTATGGGAAAAATGCAAGGTATGTTCTCTTCATAATGGTAAGCAGTGAAATGAAGAGGGGAGCTATTTTAATCTCTTTAGTGAGACACAGAAGATGCTATACCTCTCGGTGTTTGATCTTTGTTCTCCTTAGCCAAATTTGTCTTATAAAAGAAATGCCATATAAGTTTGATTGAAGGGAAATAACTTGATAATTTTTCTTTTTTTTCGAAATGTGTCGTTTGTTGCAGAAAGAGTTTCTTGATAAATATACAACATTCCTTAAGTTGATTTCGAAAATATATCCTGATGAAAAGGTGACATCTGTGAACGAAATGAGGGATATTCTAGCTTCACTGTAGCTGTTTCATCAGAAGGTAACTTTCTGCTCTCTGATTTCTACTACTTTGCCCTGCTACTTGTTTTATTGCATTGTTCATTGTTTGTGCCAGGTTAGCATATTCATTGGTTTGCTTGCGCATAATTGACCTGATTCGCATCATCTCAGGTTCTTGATCCTTACTGAACCAGCTCCGAAATGTGATCCTTTACCAGTTATTTGATTCATGGTCTATTGTGGAACTGTTAGATAAACTCTGGTTGATATTGATGTTAAACGATTTGTTTATTTGTGTTTTTACTGCCAATAATGTGCATCAGTCAAGGTTAGATACGATGATTGTGGACACTTAACATAGGCAAAAGACGACACGTACCGTTCCCCGTGTCGCTTCTCTTTGGGGTGACATGGGCACCAAAACCACCACGCCTCGCTCTTAACCAGCATCTCCGCGGTCAAAGCACGAGAGTGGAAGCTGGTGCCAGTGCGAAGACGGGGATGGGGACGCTCCTCTCTTCTCTCCATGCATGTGCTTGAGATGAGGTTGAGGTGAGGTTGGTGGACTTGGTGGTGGCGGGGCCCTTTGCTAGGGCGGCGGGCACGCCATGCGGGTGGTGCGGCTTCTGTTTTCACTGGCGCAGTCTTCGGTTCCAGCCACTGATGGGCTGCTCCGCCGTCCCAGCGACTGGACCCGTCGCCTCATGGTTTGTAGTGGTGGTGTTGTGAAGGCACAACTGGGCACGATTGTGCAAACGGCGGTTTGGTTTTCTCGGTGTTCGTGGGTGGAGCGAGTTGGTAGCCGTAGGTGAGGCCGTGCGTGGAGGCGGACAGTGGAGGTCTGGTTGGGCTCGCGCAACGGGCAGTGCGTGGTGGTGTTTATGATGCAATGGTGAGTCCAATGGGTGTTGGGGCTCCAGCGGCCGAGCTAAGGGACTGGGCTTTGGCGGAGGCTGGAGGCAGCCTTGATGAGAGCATCTCCATAGGATTGGAGACCTTATTGTAAGTTGGGAAAAACTCTAGATTGATTGGGGAGAAACAATGTACATGTACATATATAGGCAAGGATAGGGGTGGCTTATAGGAATACAACCGACCTCCAATATGCTTGTCTAATACAACTCAATCTCCTAGAGTCCTGGACTTGTAGTCCAAGGAAACTCCCTAGCCCAAGCCGATCCCTATACAGGGAATTAGTCGGCTGGACCTAAGCCTATTCAGCCATAAACAATATGGCCTAAAGAGCATAACACAACCCTTTCTAACACTTAGTGGTAGTCATTGACGATGGCTGGGTCGTGCTATACGCTGGAAGTGTCCACAAAGTTGGCAAGAGGCCGATGCAGCATGAAGTGGCCATTTGCGCAGACCTTTAGTTTGGTTGCTGGAAGTGCCCGCTTGGAGATGTGTTTTTGGCAAGGCAGCTAGGTTGATTGGAGCTATATAGTCGGCAACTAGAGGCAATTGTTCACATGTCAGCTTTGTAGCTTGCAGCTGGCTGTGGAGTGACGTTGCTTGTGCCTTCTTTTGCTGAGGGCCAGGTGGTACGGTTTGGTAGTTTATCCTCCTTGTGCGGGCTGTGTTGATGTCAAAATGTAATTGCCAATGCGAATGGGCTTGTGGTCTAGTGATAGGGCTGTCTAGTGGGATGGATCACACCTTTTTTTTTTTGGGAATTTTTCCAGAAAGTTTAGGGTACAAGCACGCGTACGCGTTTGGTGGTACGACGCGTTTTCCACGCACTGAAGGCGATGTGCCTCCCAATCTCTTCTTTGCGTGTGTACGGACACGCACGCGTGTATGCGCGTGTGGTGTGAGTGTGTGGATTGTTTGCATCCAAGTTGTACCCGATAAAAAAAATATAATTGCCAACCACCTGATGTAGTCTTTGTTGTTTTTAGTTGTTATATTAGTTTATACTAGTTACTCTTGTCCAATCTGGATTTTTCTTTTTTATATAATCAACAACTTTGCTGCTCGGTTTTTTTTAAAGATGATTGTAGAATCCTGCTATTGAGAGAGATTATTTCAAATTAAGGCACACTCTCCATGTCTCAAAATAACTGCACATATTGCTTTTCGAGGAGTAAGTTTTTTAAGTTTCGCTAAATATATAACAAAATGTGTTGATATTTATGATTCGTAATAAGTATTAGTAGATTAATCATGGCATATATTTTTATAAAATTATATAAGGAAAAGTACTATTATTGTGCTTATCTTAGGATGGTGTACGTGAAAACCACAAAAGGGTCTTGTGCACAGGTACTTTGGAGAATAATTATCAGTTTGTGAAGAAATGGAGATCCCCTTGCTGGGGTATTGGGTTGCCTTGGACAGATACTGTAGCTCGCTGCTGGAGAAGAGAATAAAGCACATCTGACCCAAGGATCGTTGGTAACTGAAGAAGCTTAGGACTGGTGACATGGTGGTATTAGCTTATATCAAGATACTAGTAGGTTTGTAGCTATTGATGTTAATACTTTTCTTAGCTATTTATCTTCAGCCCAATTTCCATGTTTTATTATATATGTATCTAATTTAGTAATTGGTATTTGAACACAAATGGAATAAACTGCAGGCACGTCAAATTTATCATATATGGACAATGCTACGTGCGAAGAAACGCAGCCACGCAAGCATACCTTGATATGCCAGTCCAGCGCGGGATGTGTATGTTCCAATTGGTTAGAACATATTTTGGCTATCCAGTGTCGTCTGTTATTACGAATAAAGTTATGCAGCGACATGTTTGGTGCTCTATTTTTAAATATATATGAACTTTAGGATATGCAGTTTGGTTCATTTTTTTTACTATTTAGTTGGTTCTACAAACATATATTTAAAAGGTGGAGGAAGTACTAGATAATTGCTATGGCTGGAGATAAGCTGATAAGCACTTCAATTTTTCTGAAAGCGTATGTTATCATTTTACTATTTAGTTGGTTCTACAAACATATATTTAAAAGTGGAGGAAGTACTAGATAATTGCTATGGCTGGAGATAAGCTGATAAGGCACTTCAATTTTTCTGAAAGCGTATGTCATCATATTTATCTCTTCCCTGCTAATAAAAAAAAACAACTTAAATGCTTTTTCACTCGCCGCAGCACCTGTAACACCCAAAAATTCTAAACTTTAGGAATAATGAATTTCAGCTAAGTTAGATAACAATTAAGGGCAAATTAAAATTTAGAAAAGAATATTTGGTGATGCATTCATGCTGTTGCATTTATTTTATTTTGTGGTGTGGACTTTATTTTATTTTGATTTGGATTTGAAACTCTATTTGAAAAGGTTTTGGAAAATAAACAAATGAAGAAAAGAAAGAAGAAAAAAATAAAAGCAACTTACCTTCTTACCTGTTGGCCCGGCGGCCCAGCTAGCCGAGCCCAAAGTTCTCTGCTCCATCTCGCGCCGTGACCGCGTGGGCCGACCCAGCAGACGAGCAGCCCAGTCGGCCCGAGCCAGCCAGTACCGCAGCAGCAGCGTTTCCCTCCCTCCTTTTCCTTTCGCTGACAGGTGGAGTCAGCTTGTCAGCGTTTTCTTCCACCTCGTTTCGTAGCCGGAACGGACTCGTGAACGACCACCGCATTACCTCAACGGATTTTGTGGGATTTCCTAACCGATTACGAATCTTGGTTTCTATAAGAGCAATGCCGCGACCCCCTCACCCCCTTTTCTATCAAAAGACCGAATTTTAGCCGTGAAATCGAGTTGGCGAGTTGGAAAACCTAGGCGGCTTCGGTTGATTATCGGCGGAGCTCGTGGGTGGATTTGAGGCCGTATTCTTCGCGTTGGTGAGTCCGCACTCTTCTCCTCTACCTTCTCATGCTTTTCTTTTGGTTGGAGAGGCTTCGAATCGAGTTTTTGAAGTTCACAGACGGGTCGGCAATGGCGCCACCACCCTCCTCTCGTCGCGCGCCGTGTTCCATTCACCGTAGCTAGTTTCTACCGTATAGATGGATTCGCATTGAGCTCCTCGTTCGATTGGAGTTGGTTGCGGGGAAAATGGTGGCCGGAAACGGGAAAACCGTTTGATTCCGGCGAGCTCGGGTGGCCGGCCATGGAGGCCGCCGGCGGGAGACGGAGGTGATGGTCGCGTCTCTCTCTCTCTTTTCGCCGGATTGATGACAGCCGTCCATCTTTAGATCAACGGCCTAGAAAAGAAGATACCCCTTCGTCTTGACTTTTTACTAAAGAGACCCTGAAATTCTTTAAGGTTTAACCCGCGGTCCTTAGCATAATATCCGAAATCCGTTTCTTTGTTTTGAAAGCGTAATTCTTCTCGGTAAATCAAAAATACGTTTTCGGATATTTACAGTTTTGCCACTAAGATTGTTTTGGTCATAAAATCTTCGTTTTAACTCCGATTTGATCCGTTCAAGTTGCGTTAGATTCGTATTTGCGAGCTCTACATGTTAGTATAGTTGTACAGTCAGTTTGGAAAATTTAATTTTCGAGTTTATATTTAAGTATTTATTTATCTATAAGAAATCTTAGAAAATTCATAACTTTCACGTTTTAACTCCGAATTTGGTGATCTTTGCGTCTGTGTGATCGTAGAAACGTGTAGAAGAGTTTTATAAACTTTTATTACTGTTTTGCTACTGTTGGTGTACTGTTCTAATTGTATCTCTTTGTTTGCTTCGTGTTTGTTTGATTGGATGCATGTGTGTTGTTGATTGATGATCGAGTATAGAAGGTGAGCAGTATCTGGACGATTCGGAGTATTACTTTGAGCCAAGTCAGCAGTATCACTTGGAGAATTTTGATCAAGACAAGTATAACACAGGACTATCCTTGTTACCTATACATTGAATTGTCATACATATGCATGTGCTTACCTTGACAACCTTAGAGATTATAACTTAGTGATTGTTATCTTGATTCCTTGTCAACCTTGGGAATGCATATGGGTAGCTACTGCTAGTGCTTAAACTAAGAATAATGATCTTGTAATTTGATTAATGGATTAAGCAATCAACTATTAAGATGATTTTATTACTGTTAAAAGGGGGCTAGAGCATGTGTATTATTTTGATGCTCTGGTTTCTCTCCATAAGGACTTATCTGTAAGTGATAACCGGGATATACAGTACAGATGTGAGGGCTATATGGCTCTGGCTTTAGTTGTTCAAGAGACCTTTTCTAGCTTGTTAGTGGTTACCTTAAATGGCGTAAGAAAGACTTGCCACGTTGGGTGTAGTGCGAGCCCCTGGCCTAGTGTGTATAGGCTGCGGTTGTTGTGCCACAGGAAAGGGGGGTTCTACATCTGCCTGCCGAGTGAATCTAATGGCCCTAACTTGTTAGACGAACTTTTGAGTGGCTTTATATGGTTCTCGGGTGTTTGGGCTTGATCTCCCCACTCATTTGGAAATCATGACTCACAGTGAAAGTGTACACCTCTGCGCAGAGTTAAAAACTGGTATACTAGCCGTGCTCACGGATACGAGCGGCCTTGGGGATTCTTATAGAATAGTTGATCATAACTGTTATATCATGCTTAATTATTGTTGATTATTATTTGCTCATGTTAATGCTATTCATTATCCTTATTACAATTGATCATTGGTTCTTTAATGGGAAGCGGTTTATCTTGATGCTACTCAATTACTAATATATGATTAAAAGCTAAACGCAGTTAAACAATGTCTAGCCTTTTTGAGCCTCATGAACCCTGTGTTATATTTGTTGAGTTCGACATGGACTCACCCTTGCTATTTCCACCGTAACAGATGAAGATATAGAGGAAGATTATCGGAATGAGTACTAGTCTTGGTGTCAACCAGTCAACCGTGTCCCTGTGTGGAGTTTTCGCTGAAGAATTACTATTAGTTATTATTACCTATCGTTCAAGACTATGTCTTAAATACTTATTCGTTATGTAATAAGCACTGTGATGATACTTTGTAATTTGTCAACTTATGTGTGCGACTGTTTCCTGGGGCGCACATGAGTCTTTTATGCATCCTATTTTTGTCCTTAAAAATGGGTGTGACAGATTGGTATCGGAGCCGTGTTGACTGTAGGACACGAGCCTAGTTAGAATGGTCGTTAATAGCATCCATACTTTACTTAATTCATGCTTCCTCTTTTCACCTTGTTAATTACTAAAGTTTTATGCTTCCTCTACTTTATTCTATTGCGAAAATACATTGATTCTATCTAATCTATGTCTAAATCTTGTAGATGCCTCCTTATCCTCGTCTGTCAGCTGCGCAGTACGTTGCCCATTTCAAACCTCAGGAGCCGTATGAAGATGGTGATCAAGAGCTATCTGATGCTGAATCAAGAGTTGGTGATACACCAATGGAGAATGTAGTTATGGGGTGGACTACGAAGCTTCATATCATGGTTCCTAAAGCTGATGCTTTCTTCCATGACATGTTGACAAGAACCTTGGACAACTACTACTACGACTGGGAAGCTACGTTGGAGTATCGTAGTGCAGAGTATAGTCATCCATGGATGGATTCCTATTGGAAAACAGAGTTATGGGTTAAGAAAAGGGATCCTACCACTAAGGAGTCTAAGGTGGAGTCAAAGTTCATTACCAGAGTGAGCCGGGCAACCGTGGAGATAAGCATGGAGGATGTCGCTTTCAATGCATTTGTTTACTACCATGGTCTACGCTCGGACAAGACGTTAAAGGGTGCACTCCGGCATTTTCCTTGTTTCTTACATGACAAGGGTATTTGGACCGTGCCGCTTGCAGATGATTCCTCCTTGACTTTACAAGCTACGGTGGGATTAGCTCATGAATTGGCTCTCCATGAGGTGGATTTGAAGGATGAGTTGCTGAAGGAAAAAGAACTTAAGGAGCAAGCTTATAAGGAGATTGACCAATTAAGGGCGAAGTTAGGTCATCCCAAGATTTATGAGAAGCTTAATTAGGAAATAGAAAAAATCCCTATGTAATAGGAACGATAGTAGTTGCGAGTTAATTTTAAGTTTGGTTTGTTTTAAGAGTCAGTTTGTGGTGTGAACAATTGTGTGATTGATGGATTGTTATTATGATAATGTGTGATTTAGATCTTTGTAATGTGTGCTGGAGTTTTGTAGACATGCCTACAAGTTCTATGGTTAAGAATATTAAGTTTGATCAAAATATATTAGTTGAATATGAGGTTAACTTAGTTCTGTCCTTTGCTGATTTTTGGATCAGTCTGGGATGTTTTAGAACTAACTTAAAATCCGTTCACGAGAAATTTAAGAAATTTTACTGGGAATAATTAGACTTCTATATCTTTCCAACCTCAGAAGAATCACTTTAATATCTATTAAGAGCTAAGAGATATACCTGTTCCAAGTTGGAGTTACTGCACAGTCTGGAATTCTGAAACAGTTTCGATTAAGTTCAGTTTTTGGCCAATTTATTGACAGAATCAGAAAAAGTGTTGTGAATAAAAGTTGTAGATAATTTGGTAAGCTTTCCAACCATGTAAAGATCATCTGAATTGGACGTCTGTAGCTCGAGATATGACAATTTTACTGAGTTGCTGAAATTGAAGTTCGCCCAGAAAAATCAGATTTTGCTTATCTATTGAATACATCATCTCGGATCGTACTGAATTTCAATTTCTGTGTTTTTGGAAACAGATGTCAGGCAGAGGTCGTGGCAGAGGTCGTGGAGGTGCTAACCCACCCATTACTATGGAGGAACTCATGTAAACTCAGAACCAGATGATGCAGATGTTTATGCAGCACATGCAGAACAATCCCCCTGCAGGAGGACCACCGCCTGTGCAAGTGAGGGATAAGTGTGGGGAATTTTTGAAGGGACGCCCTCCAGTGTTTTCTCATGCTGCTGATCCTTTAGAGGCAGATGATTGGGTGAGGGCAGTGGAGAAACAGCTAAATATAGCCCAATGCAATGATATGGAGAAGGTGTTATATGCATCTGGTCAGTTACAGGGGACAGCTCAGACTTGGTGGGAGTCGTATCAAGCTGCACGCCCTGACAATGCTCCTCCTATCACTTGGAATGAGTTTGTTAGAGATTTTCGAGCTCGTCATATTCCTGAAGGTATAATTGAGCTGAAGCAGGAAGAATTCAGAAACCTTAGGATGGGACAGATGAGCGTTAGTGAATATCATGACAGGTTCACCCAGTTGGCTCGCTATGCTCCTAATGAAGTGAGGGAAGATGCAGACAGACAGCGTCTTTTCTTGAAGGGAATTTATTATGATCTTCGCTTGCAGTTGAAGGGGAACAACTATGCTAGTTTTCAAGAGCTAGTAAATAAAGCTATTGTGCTTGATAATGAGCGCAGAGAGATGGACAGGAAGAGGAAGATGAAGGTACAAAGCTCAGGAAGCAACAACCGTCAGCGCACTAATTCTCAGCATGGTTTCCATCAGAAGTTTCAGGGACCGGTTAGCCAGTGGAATCGTAATCCGAATCAGAGGTGGTCCCAGAATTGGCAAAGTAATCAGTCACAACAGCGTTCATCATATCCACAGCGTCAACAGTATCAGCAAACTGGGCAACAGACTCCTCGCACTGGAAATTCCAATGTTACCCCCATGAAGAATAGTGCTCCCAGCACGCCTACTAGATGCTTTGTCTGTGGTAAAGAGGGGCATATGTCTTACCATTGTCCTGAGAAGCAGAACCAGCAGACTCCTCAGAGCCAGAAGAGCAACCAGAGGCAATCTGGTACTGGAAGGGTGAATCACGTGTCTTCTGATACAGCTCATGATGCACCAGAAGTTATGATTGGTACGTTCAATGTACATTCCACTCCTGCAACTGTTTTTTTTGACTCTGGAGCATCTCATACATTCATATCCAACATTTTTGTTAAAATGCATAGTATACCCATGCTAGCTATGAAAGAACCTCTCTTAGTAAATTCACCTGGAGGTACCATGCAAACCAGTAATCGTTGTCTTCCAATTAGTATGGTATTAAGGGGGGTAGAGTTTAAGATAACTCCTATAGTGTTGAGGACATCTGGTATTGATGTGATATTGGGTATGGACTGGATGAAGCAAAATCAGGCAGAGATTCAGTGTCAGCAGAAAGTGGTAGTTGTGACTGCACCTAATGGAGATAAAATCAATGTGGATGTAGCAGTGCAGAAGCAACCAACCGCTGTGGTGAATCAGCTTGAACATACTATTAAGGAGAATTCAGTGATTGAGGAATTTCCGGATGTCTTCCCTGATGAATTGCCAGGTATGCCACCTGACAGAGACATTGAATTTCTTATTGAATTACTTCCTGGAACTGCACCTATAGCCAAACGACCATATAGGATGGGAGTAGATGAATTAGAAGAACTTAAGAAACAAATTAAAGAATTACAAGATAAAGGTTTTATTAGACCTAGTTCATCACCTTGGGGAGCACCAGTTATTTTTGTTGATAAGAAAGATGGCGGTCAGAGGATGTGTGTTGATTATCGGTCACTAAATGAGGTAACTATCAAGAATAAGTACCCTTTGCCCAGGATTGATGACTTGTTTGATCAGTTGAGAGGTGCTTGTGTGTTCTCTAAGATTGATTTACGTTCTGGTTATCATCAGTTGAAGATTCGTGCTTCTGATATTCCAAAGACAGCTTTTACTACAAGGTATGGATTGTATGAGTATACTGTTATGTCATTTGAATTGACCAATGCACCTGCATACTTTATGTACATGATGAATAAGGTGTTTATGGAATATTTGGATAAGTTTGTGGTGGTATTTATTGATGATATACTGGTATTTTCCAAGACGGAGGAAGAGCATGCTGAACATTTGAGGTTGGTATTGCAGAAACTTAGAGAGCACAAACTGTATGCGAAGCGAAGTAAATGTGAGTTTTGGTTGAAGGAAGTTTCTTTCCTTGGTCATATTGTTTCTAATGGAGGGATATCAGTGGATCCAGGTAAAGTAAAGGATGTATTAGATTGGAAACCACCTATTGATGTTAGCGAGATTCGTAGTTTCTTGGGATTAGCTGGATATTACAGACGGTTCATTGAAGGGTTTTCTAAACTTGCTAAACCTATGACATCTCTGTTAGAGAAGAATGCCAAGTTTGTGTGGTCAGATAAATGTCAAGCTAGTTTTGAGGAATTGAAGAAGAGGTTGACTACAGCGCCTGTTTTGGTTTTGCCAGATTTGAGTAAGAAGTTTTCTATTTATTGTGATGCTTCTTGTTAAGGTTTGGGATGTGTTCTTATGCAAGAAGGCAGAGTTGTGGCTTATGCATCTAGGCAGTTGAGAAAGCATGAGCTGAATTATCCTACACATGATTTGGAGTTAGCAGCTGTAGTTCATGCTTTAAAGATTTGGAGACATTATTTGATTGGACATAAGAGTGATATATACACTGATCATAAGAGTTTGAAGTATATTTTCACTCAGTCAGATCTGAATTTGAGGCAACGCAGATGGTTAGAGTTGATTAAGGATTATGATATTGAGATACACTATCATCCTGGTAAGGCTAATGTAGTAGCTGATGCTCTTAGTAGGAAAAGTTATGCCAATGAGATACGGACGTTGTCTATGACTAGTGAGTTATGTGCTGAATTTGAATATTTGAATTTGGGCATTGTTACTAATACAATGGAATTAGTGATAGAGCCTACATTAGAGCAAGAAATCTACAAGGGTCAGTTGAAGGATGAGAAACTAAAGAAGATAGTGGAAGATATAGTGATTGGTAAGTCACCAGGCTTTCGAATGGATGATAATGGAATTTTGTGGTTTGGAAAGAGGCTGTGTGTATCTGAGGATCAAACTGTTAGACAGGCAATTCTTCGCGAAGCTCATGAGTCAGCTTATTCTATTCATCCTGGTAGTACTAAGATGTATTTGGATCTTAAACAGAAATATTGGTGGGTTGGATTAAAGCGAGATGTGGCTGAGTATGTGGCATTGTGTGACACTTGTCAGAGGGTGAAAGCAGAGCATCAGAGACCTGCTGGATTGTTGCAACCAATGAAGATTCCTGAATGAAAGTGGGAGGAAGTTGGCATGGATTTTATAGTAGGGTTACCGCGTACTCAGAGAGGTTATGATTCTATTTGGGTGATAGTGGATAGATTGACTAAAGTTGCTCATTTTATACCAGTTAAGACTACTTACCATGGACCAAAATTGGCAGAGTTGTATATGGAGAGGATAGTATGTTTGCATGGAGTTCCAAAGAAGATTGTATCTGATCGAGGATCGCAGTTTACGTCGCATTTTTGGAAAGCTGTGCATGAATCATTGGGAACAAAATTGAATTTTAGTACAGCATATCATCCACAGACAGATGGACAGACTGAAAGGACCAACCAGGTATTAGAGGATATGTTGAGAGCTTGTGCATTGCAATATGGAACTAGTTGGGATAAGAGTTTGCCTTATGCAGAATTCTCTTACAATAACAGTTATCAACAGAGTCTTAAGATGGCACCGTTTGAAGCTTTGTATGGACGTAAGTGTAGAACTCCATTGTTTTGGGATCAGACAGGTGAATCTCAAGTGTTTGGTACAGATGTTCTCAGAAAACGCAGAAGATCAAGTGCGAGTGATTCGTGAGAATTTGAGAGTAGCACAGTCTCGTCAGAAGAGTTATGCTGACAATAGAAGAAGAGATTTAGTTTTTGAGGTAGGTGATTATGTCTATTTGAAGGTGTCACCTATGAAAAGTGTGAAGAGGTTTAACATGAAAGGTAAACTAGCACCAAGGTATGTTGGACCATTTAAAGTTATTACTAGACGTGGAGAAGTTGCTTATCAATTAGAGTTGCCTGAAAATTTATCTGGAGTACATGATGTGTTCCATGTTTCACAACTTAAGAAGTGTTTACGGGTGCCTGAGGAGAAGATACCTTTAGAAGAGTTGACTGTTAAGGAGGATCTTACATATGAAGAGCTTCCGATTAAGATTTTAGAGACTGCTGAGAGAGTTACTCGAAGTCGGGTTATTAAAATGTGCAAGGTGCAGTGGAATCGATATTCAGAGGCAGAGGCAACTTGGGAAATAGAGGATGAATTAAGGAAATCATATCCGCAATTGTTTGAGTAAGCAGTTCAATCTCGAGGACGAGATTCTTTTAAGGGGGGTAGAATTTGTAACACCCAAAAATTCTAAACTTTAGGAATAATGAATTTCAGCTAAGTTAGATAACAATTAAGGGCAAATTAAAATTTAGAAAAGAATATTTGGTGATGCATTCATGCTGTTGCATTTATTTTATTTTGTGGTGTGGACTTTATTTTATTTTGATTTGGATTTGAAACTCTATTTGAAAAGGTTTTGGAAAATAAACAAATGAAGAAAAGAAAGAAGAAAAAAAATAAAAGCAACTTACCTTCTTACCTGTTGGCCCGGCGGCCCAGCTAGCCGAGCCTCGCGCCGTGACCGCGTGGGCCGGCCCAGCAGACGAGCAGCCCAGTCGGCCTAAGCCAGCCAGTACCGCAGCAGCAGCGTTTCCCTCCCTCCTTTTTCTTTCGCTGACAGGTGGAGTCAGCTTGTCAGCGTTTTCTTCCACCTCGTTTCGTAGCCGGAACGGACTCGTGAACGACCACCGCATTACCTCAACGGATTTTGTGGGATTTCCTAACCGATTACGAATCTTGGTTTCTATAAGAGCAATGCCGCGACCCCCTCACCCCCTTTTCTATCAAAAGACCGAATTTTAGCCGTGAAATCGAGTTGGCGAGTTGGAAAACCTAGGCGGCTTCGGTTGATTATCGGCGGAGCTCGTGGGTGGATTTGAGGCCGTATTCTTCGCGTTGGTGAGTCCGCACTCTTCTCCTCTACCTTCTCATGCTTTTCTTTTGGTTGGAGAGGCTTCGAATCGAGTTTTTGAAGTTCACAGACGGGTCGGCAATGGCGCCACCACCCTCCTCTCGTCGCGCGCCGTGTTCCATTCACCGTAGCTAGTTTCTACCGTATAGATGGATTCGCATTGAGCTCCTCGTTCGATTGGAGTTGGTTGCGGGGAAAATGGTGGCCGGAAACGGGAAAACCGTTTGATTCCGGCGAGCTCGGGTGGCCGGCCATGGAGGCCGCCGGCGGGAGACGGAGGTGATGGTCGCGTCTCTCTCTCTTTTCGCCGGATTGATGACAGCCGTCCATCTTTAGATCAACGGCCTAGAAAAGAAGATACCCCTTCGTCTTGACTTTTTACTAAAGAGACCCTGAAATTCTTTAAGGTTTAACCCGCGGTCCATAGCATAATATCCGAAATCCGTTTCTTTGTTTTGAAAGCGTAATTCTTCTCGGTAAATCAAAAATACGTTTTCGGATATTTACAGTTTTGCCACTAAGATTGTTTTGGTCATAAAATCTTCGTTTTAACTCCGATTTGATCCGTTCAAGTTGCGTTAGATTCGTATTTGCGAGCTCTACATGTTAGTATAGTTGTACAGTCAGTTTGGAAAATTTAATTTTCGAGTTTATATTTAAGTATTTATTTATCTATAGGAAATCTTAGAAAATTCATAACTTTCACGTTTTAACTCCGAATTTGGTGATCTTTGCGTCTGTGTGATCGTAGAAACGTGTAGAAGAGTTTTATAAACTTGTATTACTGTTTTGCTACTGTTGGTGTACTGTTCTAATTGTATCTCTTTGTTTGCTTCGTGTTTGTTTGATTGGATGCATGTGTGTTGTTGATTGATGATCGAGTATAGAAGGTGAGCAGTATCTGGACGATTCGGAGTATTACTTTGAGCCAAGTCAGCAGTATCACTTGGAGAATTTTGATCAAGGCAAGTATAACACAGGACTATCCTTGTTACCTATACATTGAATTGTCATACATATGCATGTGCTTACCTTGACAACCTTAGAGATTATAACTTAGTGATTGCTATCTTGATTCCTTGTCAACCTTGGGAATGCATATGAGTAGCTACTGCTAGTGCTTAAACTAAGAACAATGATCTTGTAATTTGATTAATGGATTAAGCAATCAACTATTAAGATGATTTTATTACTGTTAAAAGGGGGCTAGAGCATGTGTATTATTTTGATGCTCTGGTTTCTCTCCATAAGGACTTATCTGTAAGTGATAACCGGGATATACAGTACAGCTGTGAGGGCTATATGGCTCTGGCTTTAGTTGTTCAAGAGACCTTTTCTAGCTTGTTAGTGGTTACCTTAAATGGCGTAAGAAAGACTTGCCACGTTGGGTGTAGTGCGAGCCCCTGGCCTAGTGTGTATAGGCTGCGGTTGTTGTGCCACAGGGAAGGGGGTTCTACATCTGCCTGCCGAGTGAATCTAATGGCCCTAACTTGTTAGACGAACTTTTGAGTGACTTTATATGGTTCTCGGGTGTTTGGGCTTGATCTCCCCACTCATTTGGAAATCATGACTCACAGTGAAAGTGTACACCTCTGCGCAGAGTTAAAAACTGGTATACTAGCCGTGCTCACGGATACGAGCGGCCTTGGGGATTCTTATGGAATAGTTGATCATAACTGTTATATCATGCTTAATTATTGTTGATTATTATTTGCTCATGTTAATGCTATTCATTATCCTTATTACAATTGATCATTGGTTCTTTAATGGGAAGCGGTTTATCTTGATGCTACTCAATTGCTAATATATGATTAAAAGCTAAACGCAGTTAAACAATGTCTAGCCTTTTTGAGCCTCATGAACCCTGTGTTATATTTGTTGAGTTCGACATGGACTCACCCTTGCTATTTCCACCATAACAGATGAAGATATAGAGGAAGATTATCGGAATGAGTACTAGTCTTGGTGTCAACCAGTCAACCGTGTCCCTGTGTGGAGTTTCCGCTGAAGAATTACTATTAGTTATTATTACATATCGTTCAAGACTATGTCTTAAATACTTATTCGTTATGTAATAAGCACTGTGATGATACTTTGTAATTTGTCAACTTATGTGTGCGACTGTTTCCTGGGGCGCACATGAGTCTTTTATGCATCCTATTTTTGTCCTTAAAAATGGGTGTGACAGCCCCCCCCCCCGCGCGATCTCCTCTGTCCTTGATCTCGCCAGGGCCCGATCCCTTTCCATTCGTAGTTTTGTGTTAGGCTTGTGATCCTTGTTGATGTAGGGTTTGTTTTTTTGGTGTCATGAATGATTCTACTGTCATGAACGATGTAGTGGTAACTAAGGATGAAAACGGTCGGAAACGGTCGAAAACGGACTTACGATATAAAAAAACGAAAGCGGTCGGTTCGGAATATTTCTACATTTAGCAATTAAAGAGTACAAAAAATGGTTGAAAATGATTGTGAAACCAATTGAAACTGACAATTTTTCATGTTAAAAAACGGTTCATAATATAGAAAATGAAAACGATGAATTCGGAATATTTCTGTTCCGTTTTCATCCTTAGTGGTAACAATGGTGCTATGGAATAAGATCTCTCTGGCCTCGCACTACCTCGGTGGCATTTGATCTGACATCGATGAAAGGCCAATGAGAAGTTGGTGTGTCAGATCTGATGATCCTATTAAGTGGCCCGCCTCTATAAATTGATTTCCTGTAGCAGCATTAGCTATTTGGTCCTATCTGATTTACCAAGGTGTTCAACAATGCCACCTCTAAAAGTAAATTCAAGACTCTTAAAATGATTTTGTAGCAGTGCATACAAATTGATTAATACTCCCTCCGTACCAAATTATAAAACATTTGGCCTTTTTTGGATGCATTTATTTTGCTATGCACTATGCACTTAGATATACACTATGTCTGGATACATAGTAAAAATAATGTATCTAGAAAAGTAAAAAACGTCTTAATTTGCTACAGAGAGAGTACACGTACATCAATATTTATGGTGCATAATAGTGTAGTGTTTGATGTTGGAAATATTGGTACATTTTATAAAATTGGTTAAACTTAAAAATTATGACTTAGGTTTAATTGAAAACTCCTTAGATTCGATTTTAGAATAGAAGGGAGCATCCAACTATATAGTTATAGTAATTAATTACTCCAATTACTAACAGGACCGGCAGCTCGGTATAAAACTGCGAGCCACCAATAGAGTACTAATCCAAAGGTCAAGTTTATATAGTGTCTAATCCAAAGGTCAAGTTTATATAGTGATAGTGTTGTCGAGAGGAAGGCAGTTGGTGTCTGTAGACCCGATTTCTTGTGAGCAAGGACAACTGAGGTCAACATGGCCGGATATGATTGTCATTAATTACAACAACAACAACAACAACACCTTTTGTCCCAAGTATTGTCATTAATTAAGAACAAATAATTGATCCTATCGATTCAATAAAGCGGCACTTTAAACCGAAGTTTTCCTCTGACAATTTGGTACTTCATCCAAAAGCATGATTTCCCAAAAGAACCCTGCTACCACCATATTTATCAGCTGCATCACTAGGCGACTAGAAACATGCGTTCTGAATTCTAGTCAGTCCTTACCCAGTTTCAGTCCTATGATTCTAGTGCACAGTTCTTCTCAACAACACTAAGGGCAACATTGGATCTAAGCATGGTAACACCCTATTCAACAGACATATACAAAGGGAGAGATCCGACCATCAAACTGCTTGGATAACATTATTAGAGTTGCACGTGCATGACTATAATTACTCACAGGAGCTAGTGCTCGGCAGGGCAGATATCTTCCAAGCTGCAAGGTAAAAGATCGAGCACATCAAAACGAAGAACTTCAGTACAGATTGTTAAAGATGTGGTGCAGGCACACAGACCTTTTGCCCAAGAACTCAATGATATCAGAGGTGACAGTTGATCTCTTGTTCTTCTCAAAAGCATGTGATGCAGCTTTCCTGAGTAGAAGAGAGCCAGCTATGCACCCAAGGGTCATAGGATTAACTCTGCATTGGAACAAAAACAAATTGAACCCTTGGGATTCCATTCTGAAAGGAAGGTATCCAGCATTACCTTTTTTCTGTAGGTTGTTCATTTGTCAAGACAAAGTGCCGTGCCCACGACGCAAATACCGCTACACTGCCACCAACAAATAGTGATAGGAAACAACCAAAGATACTGTTTACTGTAAGGTGTTTGCGGTTTATGGGAAATGAAAAGAACATGTTTGGAGTACAAAGAAGAGCTGTGTATGATTTTGATCCTTAAAATTCTTTTCACTAAAAAACTTTACTCTGTTTATGCTAAAACATGTGCTACAACACAACACATTTTAATCACATACACTTTTAGAACTGGTATATTGAGATTAATATCTTACAGAAATCACAGAAATAAAGAAAAAATAGGTTGGAATTAAAAATAGCCAGGCCTACTCACAACACAATCCTGGGTACAAGCAATACATTCTAGTTCCCTAGGAGAAAATTTTTCAAATTTGGGTGAATGCTACGAAAACAACAAAATGTGGGAAAGTGCAGACAGAAAGCTGCAGATAAATAATCTGCAATCAATCAGCACCAATGCCTATGTAATAAGTGCGCACGCATGTGCATGCATGTGTGTGTGTGTGTGTGTTGGCGGTGTGTTGCTTTTCTTTCTTCTTAGCTTCTTGTTTTCTTCTGTAATTTGGTTTTGTACATCTGGTTTTATCCTCTTCTTTAATTCTTTAATGCAATGATACAACTGTCCTGTGCATTCGAGGGGGGGAGGGAGTAATCAGCACCGAAAAGGTAACACCATAACAGACCTTCCAGAAAGAATGTCACCTTGACCACCACATCGTCTTGGGGAACCAAAAGTACTCACTTGCGTAACTTCAGAAACATGAAAACAACATATCTATTAGCTCAAAATAAAAAATAAATAGTCAGGAAATAAGCCAAAATTATATAAAAAAGGTGAAGCTAAGGCATTTTAGCAGAGCCTTTTTAGAAATTTTAAAAAATAAACTCTCTAATATACCTGTTTTACCATCACTGATGACATCAGCCTTTCCTTTCTGCATTATTGTTACATCACCAATTCTAAACAAAAAATAATCAGAAAACATTAGTTACATCAAAAATGATGAAAAAAGCATTTTAAAAAGTAACAATAATGTTATGCTCATACTTTTGGCAAAGTGTGATTAGCTGCTCAGAAGCAGTTTCCTCATCTACGTCACAGTTAAGAACCTTCAGAACAAGACGTTTGTACTCATAGACATTTGGTGTTAAAATGGCAAGAGGGTTTCCTTCAACAAGACTAAGGTTATTGGTTACAAGAAACAGGCCATCCTGAAAATCAAACATACTGAATTTAAATGACGCATAACTCAAGCTAAGGAAAAAAAAGAACAGATAAATAACTCCAAGTAGTACCCCATCCACAACAGTTGGAATATTAGCCTGCCGTGCATGCCTCATGATATTACTCACACAATCCTACAAATAAGATATGTTGAGGAGATATCAGAAAGTATGGATCCTGATATTAGTTTTGTAACAAGACTGTTCCTACACAATCTAAACGAACAGAAAGTTACAAAAATAACACTTACAGGGGGAATTGAGGAAAGAATCCAAAATGAAACTTTTGGCCTTTTCGGATTGCAACTGGAGGTTGCTACATCTAGGCATCTAGCCTTAGCCAGCCATAGTTCTAGTAGTCGCTCTAGTTTTTGCCATAACTTAGCCAGCCTAACTTATTCATATGTATTTAGAGCCAAAAGAATACTTCTCTCACAGGGTTCTCACATCTAGTTATGTTATATTCCTGGATTCTATACAAATATAGGAAATATTATCAAATTAGTTGATCTTTTTATTTCTCTTTCCTATCCTTTTGCCAGGAGTCAATCTTGCTTCTTGACTGCAATAATAACTGAAGTATAGCACAACTAAACCATGAACTGCACTGAAGAAGTGAAGAATTAAACTGGACAGACAAAATTACATAGATTTTAAACAAAAGCAGAAAAGGTTGTGAATACAAAATTTTTTTGGAACAATCCAGAATAAAGTAACTGTTTCTAAATTGCTGTGCTGGAAGAAACCAATAACACTCAATAGGACTGAGGTACATATTATGTTCTTTAAAACAGCAAACTAACCAGAAGAAATGAGTCCCTTCCAAGGCCAGGACCAACAACAATGCAATCAAAGCGCTCCATCCACTTTGCAACTTCAGTAAGAATTTTAGAAGAAACAGATGCTCGTTCATCATACCTGCCAAAATGTTTTACAGAATGAGATTCTTCTAAAGATTAAAATGCTGCACCATGAGATTGCATATACATAAATGAAACTTCAGTTAAAATTTCTAAAAAAAAAACTTCAGTTACCTTACACTGTAAGATTCCTCTAATATTGGATGTACAATCAGTTCAGGGCTATAGCTCTTAATTACTGTAGCGGCATCTTTTGTGCAGAAAACATGTGAAAGATCTGCACCCTGAAAGACATAATGTGAAATATTGGCAATGATAGTTTGAACTTTGAAGTGATGAAACTTTTAGATGATACTGACAACTTTCAAGGCAGAGATAGCAGCAAAATAAGGAGCACCAGTGTACTCACGACATCCTCCGATTACTGCTACCTTCCCTGAGAACATAATCATACATAACATAAGCAACTTTTAATAATAACTAAAATTTCATTTCACACACACTAGAGTTAAGATTCAAAAATTAACAAAAATGAAAATAATAAGCTGCATATCCAAAAAAGACAAAAACAAAATGTAAATTCGTTTAATATTCTCATGTTTTGTACACTAATAGCTCTATCTTAAAATTACTTCTGTATGCAACAATTCTATACCCAGTAACAAGCTGCCACAGGTTTACCGACCCTGAGCCTGTGCATTGTGACTTCTCCACCGCTGATTACATCACAACAAGCAAGGCCCACTCTGGAACCTTAATGGCTGGTGAACACTGCGGTTAAAGTGTTAAACCGAACCTACTTAATATTCATCAGGAACTTCCGTCACATTCCCACATACCGAACAAGGACTTCAATTTCAACACCTCCTGAATTTGTTTCAGTGGCAGAGAGAATGATATCCTTGGCTCCAGAGAAGGGTTCTGACTTCTGAGACTTGGGCCTACTGAACAGAATTGTCAACAATCCAAACCAAAACATTGTACATCGAATTCGGATGAGCACACCCCAATTGACGCGATTTTTACTACGCATGTCCCCAGTTTACAGCATGGGAGTACAATGAACCACTGTCCTCGAAACAAAACACCAACAGCCTGTTAACTGAACCCAGCATGGCAGCATCCCAGAGCGCTGCACTCAGCACAAGCAAATTCCATCAAACACCCCGCGCGCATCAGCAGCCTCACCGCAAGCCTGTTAACTTAACCCAGCATGGCAGCATCCCAGAGCGCTGCACTCAGCACAAGGAAATTCCATCAAACACCCCGCGCGCATCAGCAGCCTAACCGCAAGAAACACACTGGCACACAGAGCAGAGCTTGTGCGGGGGCGGTACTGAGTACTGACCTGCCTGGCCCTTGTGCCTGGCGCGGTCGAGCGGCGGCGTGATCCGGCGCACGACGGCCTCCGCGTCCGCCTCGTACACCGTCCCGGCGGACGCCGCCATCGCGTGGTTGGTCCGAACCCGGAGGAAGCTGGAGCACGAGGGGCAGGATGGCGGGAAGCCGGCGACGGAGGAGGGTGCAGGAGGAGAAGGGAGGAGGGAGCGGAGCAGGACGAGCTGCCTGCGGAATGCCGGGGAGGCGGCCCACATGCGCCCCCGGTGCGGCTGCTGCTGGTGTCGCCACGCGTGAGGGCACGCGCCCCTTGGTCGGCTCATGAGGCTGCCCTGCCGTGGGGATTCTAGAAACTGCTGGCGCGGTGGACAACGGAGAGTGGTCAGTTTTTTTTTTGACAACAAGAGTGATCAGTATTTTGGAGCTCCGCTGGGGACAGCATTTCGAAATTTGTTGGTCATCTCGTTAGTTTACTGGGTTTGCTTGGCCTTTGTTCGGTGTTGGGCTGGGTCTAGGTATATTTCAGTTTTTCAATTCAAATCTATATTTATATCTATACGTGATGTCTTATATCTTATTATATTTTCAATGGACTGGCTACTTGATTTTGTTGAACAGTATTCTTTGAAAATTGTTCTTCACATCCATAGTAATATGTTTTTTATTTAGTTTTTTTTTGCTAATGATAGCGGGCGGTACGTCCGGCTGCTAAAAAAACAATCTCTCTACTGCGCTCCGCCTCCACCGCACCTCCTGCCTTCCAAACTCCGCCTCCACTGTGCCGCCAACCTTGCGCTGCTAGCCTACACCGCGGCATCCGCCTGCCACGTCCGCTCCACGCATGCGCCATTGAGCCAGCGAGCCTCGATGACGAATGCTCCAGCAAGCAGGCGAGGGGAGAAGCTTTGTGTGACGCCGTCTCGCTAGCGAGTTGCCCACACCACTACCGCACCGGTGAGCTCCGCACTACCGCGAGCTCCATGCGCTGCTGCCGACCTCCGCACCGACATCGAGCTCCGCAACAACGAGCCTCCATTTGTTCAAGAAGCAAGGTGACATTGCGCTTGAAAGCCCTAATTTGATTTTAAATAATTGATGAAACCTATTTGACTAATCCTTGTATTTAAGTGTCAGGGTTATAATCCCCAGGTGTCTCAAGGCGTCGATTAATTAGCAGGCTGAGCGGCCCATGACACATCAGCCAGCAAAAGCCCGAGCGACCGAGGCCTAGCTGAGCCAAGTGAACCAGGCCAAACGCCAAGCCCAGGGTCAGCCACGATCCCTCCCTTCTGTCTTAGCCACACGATGCACAAGAGACGCACGACCTCTCACTGTCACGATCCATGGGAGGGACGGGGAGAGGTCAGGCCTAGCCAAACGTGCCCACCTTGATAGGAGTAGGCGCGCCGCACTGACCCCGCTAGGACCGAGGGGGCAACGGTCACCTTGGTCCGGTCAGACACTACCCCTGCGCCATGCAGCACGGACAAGACAACACTGCCTAAGGCGGTGATAGCTGGTACGGTACCCACCTCCATATACGGCCCGACAAGATGCCTATACGATTCTACCCACTACGGAATGGGATCTACGACGAAGGTATTGACTTAGAGGCCATCCAGACCGATGGGAGCCACGACCCCAACGATCGGGATCATGGCACTCAGCTCCTCTAGCCCACAGGGTGATCGATGACCTAGGGGCGGCTACTAACTCATGTACAACGCGCTCGAAAACCACGAGGCGATAACAAAGACCATGGCGGAGACCACGTTGCACAAAACAGCTAGCGAACCACCACCGTGCCTACAGTGCCACCATGGTCGGCACAGTAGCACCACGTCGCACCATGTCGCGATGTGGCCACAAGACCGTGACGACAACCACATCCAGACGTGCACCACAAGACGGCGTAGCTTGCAAGCCAAGTTAGCTAGGCTCTCCCTCAGGCTCACGACCATTCGGTCAGGAGAACCTTCTCCTTTGTATACGTCCTGGACCCGAACTCTATATAAGGGAAGCTAGGGCACCCATCTTGGGGATCCGACTCTGATCCAACTCATTCACTCATTCTTACACCGTAGAAGGGCTCCTAAAGCTTCCCTTCGGGCAGTTCGTCTCCTAGCTCTAGATCTCCTACCTATTTCACTATTCTTACACCCCCCGTTGTAAGAACTTTAGAGCATTCAAGCGAGGAACACGCACTCGATCATCTCTAAGATTGGATGTAGGGCTCCGGTCTGAACCAGTATAAATCCTCATGTCTTTTGGATGCTACCATCGTCTTCCTAGAGCAGCGCGACAATCATATAAGTTTACTAGTTTGGTTTACAAAACACCGATAGTTGGCACGCCAGGTAGAAAATAGTCGCACACTCTCGATTGTTGAGAAGGAATTGATGGCTCCTCGCACCGTCGGTGGACTCGCTCGTGGAATGGCCCACGGCGGCCACATCCGCAATGAAAACTATGAGTTCATCGGCACCGAAGGGCCATCGCCCATGTCCGCCTTTAGCTACGCTCTAGACCTCCATTTCAGAGATCTAGACCCTACGGTCTACGGTGGACACACTCTTAGAACTACCCTCAGTGGCGGCATCCTAGAGTTCACCTACATAGGAGGGCCAGTACCCTCCCTCGCCACCAGCCATGGCCAAATCTTCCACCCAGGAAGCCAAATGCCCGTGGCTCAAGGCAAGCTCACCTAGGGAATGGCCTTGACTGGCCACGTCCTTTAGGGGAACCGCAAGGTCATCTGCACCAATGGGTCAACACCCATCGCTAGCTCCTACCCCATCCAAACCGACCTCGTGGGAAGCCTGGATCTAGTGGTAGAACCACGCCCCAGGCAGCATCTCTACAACCAGTGGAGCACAGCGTGTCAGGGCACGCACGAACGATGAAATCACCCACCGCCACGTGGCATTGTCATTATTAATCAGGTGGCTACCCGACGCCACACTTTGAAAGGCCAAACCCGGAGCCAGGACCAGGTCCTGCATAGCGGACAAACCGTCTGTCATGTCTTAATGAACTATCAGCCTTCCTTCGAAGGCACGTGCATCCGAGGAAGTGGGCTCCTTGAGTGCACCACACGCCGTGTCGAGCGGACCGAACCGCGTGGCCCTCAGAACCCGCTTACACGGCGATAGGTCACGCCAGCTCTTCATCGAGAGCAGCAACCACACCTAGAAGCGAAAGCAGCAACGTCATCGCGCCATGGGGGCTTAAGCACCAGAACGCGCGAGCGTTCCCAGATAGAAGCCGCAACAGGCCGGACATGAAAGAATCATCCCCGGGGGCTCGTGAGCCCACTGAGGGTGTTGGACCGGCAAATGTTGACCCAAAGCTGTCCGAGAAGTAGACCCACGCCAGCTGCAACCATCCCAAGCACTAAAGAAGCATCCTCATCAGCTTACGACACGGAGATCATGATGACTTCACCATGAGCAGACACTTGGGGGCTCATCGCACCCTGAGCAGCGATAGCCAGTTTCACGATAGCTTTCGGTACATCGATAAGTCGCACGCACTTTGTCCTTAGCCTCTCTACCTAAGCACATCCACATACACATGTAGCCTTACCCGCAATCCCAAGAAACTTAGGGCCAACCCATAGAGTGAACCAAAATAGCATGATGCCCATACATCTTGTTCCAGTAGTGTTTAACTCCCGAGTGACTTGATCCAACTCGCGCTCGCAGCCGGACACGAATCACTCGTGGGGGCTACACACATAGGTGCATACACAACTCACGGCACAACACTGTTTGTCATTGTCCCAGTGACCAACCCACTTAGAACTTCTCCCAATCGCGCCTCTTGCTGCGATGTACCAGTGACCCGAGCTCTGATTTCTCACTTGCACTAAAGGTCGCTCCAGCCAAGCCTCGTGGACCTGCTCCTTGGCAAAGCTGGGCGCCTGCACATGAGTCTGGCAGGAAATGGGGAACTCGCTCACTCAAGGCAAAAGGAATGAAAGGAAAGAAGTTTCTTACCGCTCACTCACTTTCTTCTTGCATCGTGTCAGATCTGTGACCTACCCTTGACGTCTCACCGCTCCAATCATGCACCTTTTGGCCCTAAGGGCCAGCCCCCAAGATAAAATGTGCACCCACGAGCATGAGGCTAGGGGGGACGAAGCACATTCCAATTCGAATAAAAAGAAAGGCTAAAAAAGGTAGAATGACAAGCGAATGTGCCCGTCACACATAATTCACACAAGACACAAACATGTTCATTACAAAAAGGCCACCCATAAAATCCTAAACGCTTACAACCAAAAAAATCCTACACACCGAAAGACTGGTACTAGCGGTGGACACTCACACCTGATATCTTGCTTGTGAGAGCCTCCGCACCTCAAGCAGTGGCATTACCAATGGCAAGGACATCGCCTTTGGATCTCCTCGACGCATACTCTCGACCAACGACATCAAAATCGATGATGCCGTAGTGCGAGCCGACCGACGTCAAGGCGATGTGAGCACCACAACGAACCCCCTTAGATATCAGGGAATCCACTTGGAGATGGGCCTCATCAAGGTGAGGCGCTAGCTGGGCACTCCCCCGCCCAGTGCCGAGCACGATGTCGCAAAGAGCCCGTCTAGAGGCGGACAATGCTGCTAGCTGGTTGTCCATCTCCAGAACCTTCTAGTTTGCGACTGCCTTCTCTTCCTAATCTAAGAGTGCCCTCGTGTGCAATCCTGAAAGGAGATAGCTAGTTCACAACCAGACATGACGATAGAACAGAGATGCAATGAAGAATTAAAGAGGACTCATAGCTACAAGTGGAGCGTAGCTTAGCTTCGAGGTGATGACGCCCCTGCTTGGCCATATCCTGAGCAACACTAGCCGAGATGAGCTTCGTCTCTTGGACAACCATCATATCCTTGAGACCGGCCATCTAGGCATCAGAGCCTCAATCTAGGACCGTGCCTGTTCCTCCCGGTGGGCGAGCTCCTTCCTTGACCTCTAGGAGGCCTCCAACTCCCCGCACAAACATTGCACCTCGGCCTCCGCTGTGTCTAGATGGCCACAGTCAGTGCCACCTCCTGCCTGTGCCTAATAGGCCAGGCGAAAGAACTAAGATTTCTCCATTGAAATCTTCATCAGCCCCTGTAGAAAAGAAGGGCGATCAAATGATCGCAGTAAGAGTGAAATAGGCATGACAGAGTCAGAAGACTAGAAGGCTCACCTGCACCTGGACCGCCACTTCATTAGTCATCTGACACTGGGCCTCTACATCTGCTGGGCGACCACGGTAATCGCATCGCCCATCTTGGCCAGGGTCGTCTGGACCCTCGTGGCCTCGAGAGGCAGCTTTCCTCCTTGCTCGCTCAGCCACGTCATCCACCACGAATAATGCCTCACCAGAGCGTGCGGGATGGGGCCACATGAAGGTGTCCTCACCTATGTCAAGCTCCTCATAGAGGGGTGAATGCAGGGCCACAATGGAAGGGAGGCTGGCCACCATTCCGGGGCAACAATGTTGTCCAACAACTTTGACTGCATAGGAGGGCACGCACCGCTCCTCGAAGGTCTCAGGACTAATGACCCTAGAAGGGGCTCTCTACACCATAGAGATCGACAAAGATTAGACAACTGAGTATCATCAACAAGCACAATGAGGAAGAAATCAAAGAACGGCGTACCTCGTGGAGCGTTCCACAAAGCGACTTAGTGGGAAGGGTCATGGAAGCAAGTGCTAGTGCCGACACCATCAGACCAGAAGCCGGCAAGGCATCCCCGGTAGCGTCAGTGGCACCAGTCTCCTCCACGCCGTGACCTCTAGCGGCCCTTGCATCCCCGGGCTCAGATATCCCCACGGAAGTGTCGGGGACACAGGGTGCTCAACCACTATGTTAGCAAAAAGATGCTGGAGGAGGTCTTGGTCCTCTCCCCCAGACATCTCTAAGGAAGGGCGGTAAACCTCGCCGTCCACCCTAGACGTAGCGCCTGTCTCCACCACATCCTCGGCACCTTCTCCCTAAATAGGAGCCTCGGGTCCCATCAGGGAGGAGGCAACAGAAGCCACACGCGAGGAGTCCTAGCCGCCATCAGTGGTGGTGCAAGGACGCTTCGGGCTCGGCCCCCTTAGCAGTGACGAAGCCACCCACTTTCAAGCAGAACCCTCCTCGGTTGTGACGCTAGTTGGGTGATCGACAATGCTCGGTCCGGCACCATTATCGGATCTACACGAGACATCGAGGGCACTTTGAAGGATCGCTAAGTCCTCATCTTCTCCCTCAGAGCCCTCGTCATCATCATCATCATCATCATCATCATCATCATCATCATCATCATCATCATCATCATCATCATCATCATCATCATCATCTCCTGACAATGAAGCTTCGTGCTTCTGCCGCTCCATGTGCTTCATCGCCTTTTCCCGCCTGAGGCGCTTCCTCTCCTTAGCAGCCACCTGTTCCTAGGCGGCACGCTTGGTGCCTCCGATACAAGGGAGGTGGAAATAGGAGCTGAATGAGGATACTAGCTATGGAGACAAAATGAATCAACCAACAACCTTCAATGAAGAAAGGAAAATGAATCAAGGCGACTTACCAGATTAGGCCAAAATTTTGCTGAGAACGCCTCCACCGCACAACCAGTCATAACAACGGTCCTAGAAGAGACCAACTGAATGGTCCTAATGGCTAGAGGGGGGGTGAATAGCCTATTGAAAATTTCTACAACAACACTTAGCAAATATGTTAGACAATTAAATGGTGAAGCAAGTGTTGCGCTAGCCTACTAAAAGAGCAAGACACCTACCACAATTCTATTGACTATGATCACTAAGCACACAATTTGCTAAGTCACTACACTAAGTTAGTGAGCTCTCAAAGGCTAACTAAAGAGCCTCACTGACCACTAGACTTGATGAAAGCTAGCTCTCAAAACTAATTACACTAAATTGCTTAGCTTACACACTAGGAATGTAATACAAGAGAGGATGGCGATGATTATACTGACGTGTAGAGGTATGAGCCAATCACAAGATGGAGCCAATCAATTTTAAGACAACCAATGAAATCCTCGGACATGGTGACATAATATTTTTTACTGAGGTTCACTTGCTTGCCGGCAAGCTAGTCCTCATTGTGACAATTCACTCACTTAGAGGTTCACGTGCTAATTGGCATCACACGCAAACCCTCGATAGGGTGCCACACAACCAACACAAGATGAGGATCACACATGCCACGATTAATCCACTAGAGTACCTTTTGGCTCTTCACCGGGGAAAGGTCAAGAACCCCTCACAATCACCACGATCGGAGCCAAAGACAATCACCAACCTCCGCTCGACGATCCTCACTGCTCCAAGCCGTCTAGGTGGCTGCAACCACTAAGAGTAACAAGTGAATCCTGCAGCGAAACACAATCACCAAGTGCCTCTAGATGCAAACACTCAAGCAATTGAAAGGTCCTAATGGCTAGAGGGGGGTTGAATAGCCTATAAAAAATTTCTACAATAACACTTGAGCAAAGTGCTTAGTCCAATAAATGGCGAAGCGAGTGTTGCGCTAGCCTACTAGAAATACAAGCCACCTACCACAATACTAGTTGCTAGTCTCTAATCGCACAATGACTAAGTCACTACTCTAAGTTAGTGAGCTCTCAAAGGCTAATTAAAGAGGCTTACTAATCACTAGACACTACTCTTGCTTGCCCTCAAAACTAGCTACACTTAAAGGGCCAAGCTACACTAGCAAATGTAAATACACGGGAAGGATGGAGTGTTATACCGCCGTGTAGAGGAGTGAGCCAATCATCGATGGAGTCAATCAATCGTAAGAATGAGAACCAATGAAGACTAATCACCTCGGAATTAAATGATGACACAATGATTTTTTTACCGAGGTTCACTTGCTTGTTGGCAAGCTAGTCCTCATTGTGGCAATTCACTCACTTGGAGGTTCACGCGCTAATCGGCATCACACGCCAAACCCTCAATAGGGTGCCGCACAACCAACACAAGATGAGGATCACACAAACCACGAACAATCCACTAGAGTACCTTTTGGCTCTCCACTGGAGAAAGGTCAAGAACTCCTCAGAATCACCACGATTAGAGCCAAAGACATTCACCAACCTCCGCTCGATGATCCTCGCTGCTCCAAGCCATCTAGGTGGTGGCAACCACCAAGAGTACCAAGCAAAATCCGCAGCGAAACACAAACACCAAGTGATGGGGACATGATTCCTGATTTTCTATCAGGTTCAAGATAACTATCGATTTGTCGGAAGCGACACACCGATCTGGCTTCAGATCATAAAGACCCGAACCCTGCAACCTTAGCACCACATCTCCTCTAGTTATCAACCGTGTCACAATCCGGTTGACCTTGCCATGAAGGCTAATCCCTGCTGTGAATCGAAGAACACAAGCAAGAACAAGATAAAATACAACTCAATTGAAGTGACAATTGCAGATGAATGATTAAGCATTTAAAGTTGGGGTCTCGCAAATCGAAAGACGGCGACTGTCAATGGACAAAATAATCTAAGCAAAACCCAAACCCTAACATAGGCAGCAACTACTGATTATAAAGCCTAAGGGGCATCCAAGAACCCCTACTCACGTCGCTAAGGAGTCTCGACACATTACAAGGCCCAAACGACCCAAAAGACAGTGACACAGCGCCTTGATAGATTCTGGATGTCAACTTGTTTCGATGATTTCTATTGACTCTGATTGAATTTGGGTCTCAAACCAAAGTCATTGCTTAGCTTATGAAATTATATTTCCATCCATATATGGATCATCAAAAACGGAGACCGGATGCGTCCTGGGCGTCTGTTTTATTGCAGACTGGTCTAGAAGGCCGAAGCAGACTCGAACTCAAATTGGACTGGGCCTCCAACTTGGCTTGGATGCCCTTGGTTGCCTCTTAAGGTGGTGGCCAAGGTGGAGGACATCCTTGAGCATCTCTTGGGTGTTCTCCATCTTCTTGGGCCATGATCCAACTTGGGTCTGGGTCCCAAGTGTGAATAACAAGCTCACGACGACATCGTAGTTCTCGATAGAAACAGCAACATATTGTCACAAAGATTTGGAGACCTTTCTGACATGATATTGAGGTGGGACCAGATTTATTTGAAAGCTTATCAAATAATCTTTCCATCAAGTGCTCAATGACCTCTATCGCACTCTGGATGGATGAGTTATGGCCTTCCCAATGAAGTACTATCGGGCTGCCGACGAACCGAAAGTTCAACATTGATGAACTTGCACTTTGAGACACATTTGTACCTACATTCAAATAAAGACATGTACATATGGAACCAAGTGAATTGTATCCAAAATTACTATATAAATGTAGAAACAAGTGCATCTTATAATCAATGGGCGTATCCGTTGGTGTCATGTCCTCATCACCAAGTGCCTATAGATGCAATCAATCAAGCAATGCACTTGGATTCTCTCCCAATCTCACAAAGATGATGAATCTATGATGGAGATGAGTGGGAGGGCTTTGGTTGAGCTCACAAGGTGCTATGTCAATGCAAATCGCCAAGAGAGTGAGCTAAAGCTGCCATGGGGCTTAAATAGAGAGCCCCCATGAATAGAGCCATTGGGCTCCTTACTGTAGCTTTTTCAGGACGACTGGATGCACCGGTCAGAGGTGACCGAACGCATGCCTCAGTGTCCGGTTGCCCAATCTTCACCATGTGTCACCGCGGTTTAACCGCGACCGCCCGATTCCAACGGTTGAGAAGTCCCGTGTAGACACTTAAGAGCGATCGGACGCACTGAAGGTCCACACAGCCCCGCACGCCAACCACCAATGACCGGATGTGCCCATGACCGACCTGACACTGCACCTCCACTGAGTCAGATCGAGTACAAAGACCTCCCGGGGCACCAAAACCATGACCTGACGCGTCAGGTCAACACCGCGTTTTTCCAGTCACTTGCGTCACCATACATCACACTTGACTGGATGCACCTGCGTCGAGTCTGGTCACAAGTTGCTCCAGCATCCAGTCAGAGACCAAGACCATGCCCTTTACTGCCTGGTTGATCGGACACTATCACACTCCATTTAAAGGACAAAATAGAGTGCATACATCTTATGTGCGCCCCAGGAATAGTGTAACACCCAAATTTTAGGAGTAACAAATTTTAAATAATTTAGAGAAAGGGAATTAAAATTTTGAAAACTATTTGGTGATGCATTCATGTTGTTGCATTTATTTTATTTTGTGGTGTGGATATATTTGTTTTATTTGATTTGGTTTAGGAAAATTTGATTTGAAAATGTGTTTGGAAAATTAGAAAAGAAAAGAAACAAAAGAAAAAAAAAGAAAACAACTTACCTTCTTACCTTCTCGGCCCGAAAGCCGTCGGAAGGCCTGCTCTCCCGCGCCTGCTCGTGTGGACCGGCCCAGCGCCGCAGCGGCCCATTACAGCCGAGTCCAGCAGCCGAGCCCGCCCAGCCGCGCCTTCTCTTCTTGCTTCGCTGACAGGTGGGGCCCGGTGGTCAGTCGTCTTCCTCCTCTCGTACTCGAGCCGGACTCCGAACCGGAGGACCACCGCCGTAGCGGCAACGGGTTCTTCGGGATTTCCTACTCGAACACGGCCAATAGAAGCCATAAATAGGATGCCTTGATCTTCTTATATCCGTTTTTCATCTAAACCGTGAACACTACCGCAAGGAATCGAAGGTTTAGGGTTGAGGTGGTTGGAGGTGACGGTTGCTCGCGGGTGGAGTCGTTGGGTGGATTCGGGGCCGACTTCGTGGCATTGGTGAGACCGCATTCTTCCCCTCTTTAGTTCTAGGCTATTCCTTTGGGTGGAGGTGGTCCTAATCGTGGTTTTGAAGCTCGCCGATGGTGCGGCAATGGCGCCGCCGCCCCTAGTTGCCGTGCATCGCGTGTGGTTCACGTGGTTGGTTTTTCTTAGCGTATTTGAGTTCGCGCGAAGTTTCTCTTTCCGTAGGATCAAACGCGGGCTTGAATGGTGGTCTCGGTGGGGAGAACCGCCATCGCCGGCCATGGAAGGGCCGCCGGCCATGGGGGAGCCGCCGGCCGGACTTGAGGTAGGTGACTGCATAAGCACTGTAGACTCGATGATGAACACGAGCCGTCCAAATCGAGATCAACGGCCCAGATTAGAACTTACCCCTTCGCGGGTAAATTTGTTAAAGAGACCCTCAGCTTTTTAGTAATCAACCCGCGGTCCTTAGCGTAATATCTGAACTCCGTTTCTTGGTTTTGAAAGCGTATTTTCTTTCGGGTTAAATCAAAAATACGTTTTCAGGTATTTACAGTTTTGCCACTAGAACTGTTTTGGTCATAAAATCTTCGTTTTAACTTCGATTTGATCCGTTCAAGTTGCGTTAGGTTCGTATTTGCGAGCTCTACATGTTAGTGTAGTTGTACAGTCAGTTTTGATAATTTATTTTTCGAGGTTATAATTAAGTATTTATTTATCGATAGGAAATCTTAGAAAATACATAACTTTCACGTTTTAATTCCGAATTTGGTGATCTTTGCGTCTGTGTGATCTTAGAAACGTGTAGAAGAGTTTTATAAACTTTTATTACTGATTTGCTACTGTTGGTGTACTGTTCTAATTATATCTTTTTGTTTGCTTCGTGTATGTTTGATTGGATGCATGTATGTGTTGATTGATGATCGAATATAGAAGGTGAGCAGTATTTGGACGATTCGGAGTATTACTTTGAGCCAAGTCAGCAGTATCACTTGGAGAGCTTTGATCAAGGCAAGTATAACACAGGACTATCCTTGTTACCTATACATCAAATTGACATACATATGCATGTGCTTACCTTGATAACCTTAGAGATTATAACTTAGTGACTGTTATCTTGATTCCTTGTCAACCTTGGGAATGCATATGGGTAGCTACTGCTAGTGCTTAAACTAAGAACAATGATCTTGTAATTTGAATAATGGATTAAGCAATCAACCTTTAAGATGATTCTATTACTGTTAAAAGGGGCTAGAGCATGTGTATTATTTTGATGCTCTGGTTTCTCTCCATAAGGACTTATCTGTACATGATTATCCGGGATATACAGTACAGCTGTGAGGGCTATATGGCTCTGGCTTTAGTTGTTCAAGAGACCTTCTCTAGCTTGTTAGTGGTTACCTTAAATGGCGTAAGAATGGCTTGCCACTTTGGGTGTAGTGCGAGCCCCTGGCCTAGTGTGTATAGGCTGCGGTTGTTGTGCCACAGGGAAGGGGGGTTCTACATCTGCCTGCCGAGTGAATCTAATGGCCCTAACTTGTTAGACGAACTTTTGAGTGGCTTTATATGGTTCTCGGGTGTTTGGGCTTGATCTCCCCACTCATTTGGAAATCATGACTTACAGTGAAAGTGTACACCTCTGCGCAGAGTTAAAAACTGGTATACTAGCCGTGCTCACGGATACGAGCGGCCTTGGAACATCTACAGAATAGATGATCACCATTGCTATATCATGTTTAATTATTGTTGATTATTATTATGCTCTTGTTAATGCTATTCGTTATCATTATTACAATTGATCATTGGTTCTTTAATGGGAAGTGGTTTATCTTGATGCTACTCAATTGTTAATATATGATTAAAAGCTAAACGCAGTTAAACAGTGTCTAGCCTTTTTGAGCCTCATGAACCCTGTGTTATATTTGTGGAGTTCGACATGAACTCACTCTTGCTATTTCCACCATAACAGATGAAGATAATGAGGAAGATTATCGGAATGAGTACTAGTCTTGGTGTCAACCAGTCAACCGTGTCCCTGTGTGGAGTTTCCGCTGAAGATTTATTGTTAGTTATTATTATCTATCGTTCAAGACTATGTCTTAAATACTTATTCGTTATGTAATAAGCACTGTGATGATACTTTGTAATTTGTCAACTTATGTGTGCGACTGTTTCCTGGGGCGCACATGAGTCTTTTATACATCCTATTTTTGTCCTTAAAAATGGGTGTGACAGATTGGTATCGGAGCCGTGTTGACTGTAGGACGCAAGCCTAGTTAGAATGGTCATTAACAGCATCCATACTACACTTAATTCATGCTTCCTCTTTTCACCTTGTTAATTACTAAAGTTTTATGCTTCCTCTACTTTATTCTATTGTGAAAATACATTGATTCTATCTAACCTATGTCTAAATCTTATAGATGCCTCCTCATCCCCGTCTGTCAGCTGCACAGTACGTTGCCCGTTTCGAACCTCAGGAGCCGTATGAAGATGGTGATCAAGAGCTATCTGATGCTGAATCAAGAGTTGGTGATACACCAATGGAGGATGTAGTTATGGGGTGGACTACGAAGTTTCATATCATGGTTCCTAAAGCTGATGGTTTCTTCCATGACATGTTGACAAGAACCTTGGACAACTATTACTATGACTGGGAAGCTACGTTGGAGTATCGCAGTGCAGAGTATAGTCATCCATGGATGGATTCTTATTGGGAAACTGAGTTATGGGTTAAGAAAAGGGATCCTACCACCAAGGAGCCTAAGGTGGAGTCAAAGTTCATTACCAGAGTGAGCCGGGCAACCGTGGAGATAAGCATGGAGGATGTCACTTTTAATGCATTTGTTTACTACCATGGTCTACGCTCGGACAAGACGTTAAAGGGTGCACTCCGGCATTTTCCTTGTTTCATACATGACAAGGGTATTTGGACCGTGCCGCCTGCAGATGATTCCTCCTTGACTTTACAAGCTACGGTGGGATTAGCTCGAGAATTGGCTCTCCATGAGGTGGATTTGAAGGATGAGTTGCTGAAGGAAAAAGAACTTAAGGAGCAAGCTTATAAGGAGATTGACCAATTAAGGGCGGAGTTAGGTCGTCCCAAGATTTATGAGAAGCTTAATTAGGAAATAGGAAAAATCCCTATGTAATAGGAACGATAGTAGTTGCGAGTTAACTTTAAGTTTGGATTGTTTTAAGAGTCAGTTTGTGGTGTGAACAATTGTGTGATTGATGGATTGTTATTATGATAATGTGTGATTTGGATCTTTGTAATGTGTGCTGGAGTTTTGTAGACATGCCTACAAGTTCCATGGTTAAGAATATTAAGTTTGATCAAAATATATTAGTTGAATATGAGGTTAACTTAGTTTTGTTCTTTGCTGATTTTTGGATCAGTCTGGGATGTTTTAGAAATAACTTAAAATCCGATCATGAGAAATTCAAGAAATTTTTCTGGGAATAATTAGACTTTTATATCTTTCCAACCCCGCAAGAATCACCTTAATATCTATTATGAGCTAAGAGATATACCTGTTTCAAGTTGGAGTTACTGCACAGTCTGGAATTCTGAAACAGTTTCGGTTAAGTTCAGTTTTTGGCCAATTTATTGACAGAATCAGAAAAAGTGTTGTGAATAAAAGTTGTAGATAATTTTGTAAGCTTTCCAACCATGTAAAGATCATCTGAATTGGATGTCTGTAGCTCGAGATATGACAGTTTTACTGAGTTGCTGAAATTGGAGTTCGCCCAGAAAAATCAGATTTTGTTTATCTATTGAATACATCATCTCGGATTGTACTGAATTTCAATTTCTGTGTTTTTGGAAATAGATGTCAGGCAGAGGACGTGGCAGAGGTCGTGGAGGTGCTAACCTACCCATTACTATGGAGGAACTCATGCAAACTCAGAACCAGATGATGCAGATGTTTATGCAGCACATGCAGAACAATCCCCCTGCAGGAGGACCACCGCCTGTGCAAGTGAGGGATAAGCGTGGGGAATTTTTGAAGGGATGCCCTCCAGTGTTTTCTCATGCTGCTGATCCTTTAGAGGCAGATGATTGGGTGAGGGCAGTGGAGAAACAGCTGAATATAGCCCAATGCAATGATATGGAGAAGGTGTTATATGCATCTGGTCAGTTACAGGGGACAGCTCAGACTTGGTGGGAATCGTATCAAGCTGCACGCCCTGACAATGCTCCTCCTATCACTTGGAATGAGTTTGTTAGAGATTTTCGAGCTCGTCATATTCCTGAAGGTATAATTGAGCTGAAGCAGGAAGAATTCAGAAACCTTAGGATGGGACAAATGAGCGTTAGTGAATATCATGATAGATTTACCCAGTTGGCTCGTTATGCTCCTAATGAAGTGAGGGAAGATGCATACAAACAGCGTCTTTTCTTGAAGGGAATTTATTATGATCTTCGCTTGCAGTTGAAGGGGAACAACTATGCTAGTTTTCAAGAGCTGGTAAATAAAGCTATTGTGCTTGATAATGAGCGCAGAGAGATGGACAGGAAGAGGAAAATGAAGGTACAAGGCTCAGGAAGCAACAACCGTCAGCGCACTAATTCTCAGCATGGTTTCCATCAGAAGTTTCAAGGACCGGTTAGTCAATGGAATCGCAATCCAAATCAGAGGTGGTCCTAGAATTGGCAAAGTAATCAGTCACAACAGCGTTCATCATATCCACAACGTCAACAGTATCAGCAGACTGGACAACAGACTCCTCGCACTGGAAATTCTAATGTTACCCCCATGAAGAATAGTGCTCCCAGCACGCCTACTAGATGCTTTGTCTGTGGTAAAGAGGGGCATATGTCTTATCATTGTCCTGAGAAGCAGAATCAGTAGACTCCTCAGAGTCAGAAGAGCAACCAGAGGCAATCTGGTACTGGAAGAGTGAATCACGTGTCTTCTGATACAGCTCATGATGCCCCAGAAGTTATGATTGGTACGTTCAATGTACATTCCACTCCCGCAACTGTTCTTTTTGACTCTGGAGCATCTCATACATTCATATCCAACATTTTTGTTAAAATGCATAGTATACCCATGTTAGCTATGAAAGAACCTCTCTTAGTAAATTCACCTGGAGGTACCATGCAAACCAGTAATCGTTGTCTTCCAATTAGTATGGTATTAAGGGGGGTAGAGTTTAAGATAACTCCTATAGTGTTGAGGACATCTGGTATTGATGTGATATTGGGTATGGACTGGATGAAGCAAAATCAGGTAGAGATTCAGTGTCAGCAGAAAGTGGTAGTTGTGAATACACCTAATGGAGACAAAATCAATGTGGATGTAGCAGTGCAGAAGCAACCAACCGCTGTGGTAAATCAGCTTGAAGATAATATTAAGGAGAATTCAGTGATTGAGGAATTTCCGGATGTCTTTCCTGATGAATTGCCAGGTATGCCACCTGACCGAGACATTGAATTTCTTATTGAATTACTTCCTGGAACTGCACCTATAGCCAAACGACCATATAGAATGGGAGTAGATGAATTAGAAGAACTTAAGAAACAAATTAAAGAATTACAAGATAAAGGTTTTATTCGATCTAGTTCATCACCTTGGGGAGCACCAGTTATTTTTGTTGATAAGAAAGATGGCGGTCAGAGGATGTGTGTTGATTACCGGTCACTAAATGAGGTAACTATCAAGAATAAGTATCCTTTGCCCAGGATTGATGATTTGTTTGATCAGTTGAGAGGTGCTTGTGTGTTCTCTAAGATTGATTTACGTTCTGGTTATCATCAGTTGAAGATTCGTGTTTCTGATATTCTAAAGACAACTTTTACTACAAGGTATGGATTGTATGAGTATACTGTTATGTCATTTGGATTGACCAATGCACCTGCATACTTTATGTACATGATGAATAAGGTGTTTATGGAATATTTGGATAAGTTTGTGGTGGTATTTATTGATGATATACTGGTATTTTCCAAGACAGAAGTAGAGCATGCTGAACATTTGAGGTTGGTGTTGCAGAAGCTTAGAGAGCATAAGTTGTATGCGAAGCGAAGTAAATGTGAGTTTTGGTTGAAGGAAGTTTCTTTCCTTGGTCATATTATTTCTAATGGAGGGATATCAGTGGATCCAGGTAAAGTAAAGGATGTATTAAATTGGAAACCACCTATTGATGTTAGCGAGATTCGTAGTTTCTTGGGATTAGCTGGATATTACAGACGATTCATTGAAGGGTTTTCTAAACTTGCTAAACCTATGACATCTCTGTTAGAGAAGAATGCCAAGTTTGTGTGGTCAGATAAATGTCAAGCTAGTTTTGAGGAATTGAAGAAGAGGTTGACTACAGCGCCTGTTTTGGTTTTGCCAGATTTGAGTAAGAAGTTTTCTATTTATTGTGATGCTTCTCGTCAAGGTTTGGGATGTGTTCTTATGCAAGAAGGCAGAGTTGTGGCTTACGCATCTAGGCAGTTGAGAAAGCATGAGTTGAATTATCCTACACATGATTTGGAGTTAGCAGCTGTAGTTCATGCTTTAAAGATTTGGAGACATTATTTGATTGGACATAAGAGTGATATATACACTGATCATAAGAGTTTGAAGTATATTTTCACTCAGTCAGATCTGAATTTGAGGCAACGCAGATGGTTAGAATTGATTAAGGATTATGATATTGAGATACACTATCATCCTGGTAAGGCTAATGTAGTAGCTGATGCTCTTAGTAGGAAAAGCTATGTCAATGAGATACAGACATTGACTATGACTAGTGAGTTATGTGCTGAATTTGAATATTTGAATTTAGGAATTGTTACTAATACAATGGAATTAGTGATAGAGCCTACCTTAGAGCAAGAAATTTACAAGGGTCAGTTAAAGGATGAGAAACTAAAGAAGATAGCGGAAGATATAGTGATTGGTAAGTCACCAGGCTTTCGAATGGATGATAAGGGAATTTTGTGGTTTGGAAAGAGGCTGTGTGTACCTGAGGATCAAACTGTTAGACAAGCAATTCTTCGCGAAGCTCATGAGTCAGCTTATTCTATTCATCCTGGTAGTACTAAGATGTATTTGGATCTGAAACAGAAATATTGGTGGGTTGGATTAAAGCGAGATGTGGCTGAGTATGTGGCATTGTGTGACACTTGTCAGAGGGTGAAAGCAGAGCATCAGAGACCTGCTGGATTGTTGCAACCAATGAAGATTCCTGAGTGGAAGTGGGAGGAAGTTGGTATGGATTTTATAGTGGGGTTACCTCGTACTCAGAAAGGTTATGACTCTATTTGGGTGATAGTAGATCGATTAACCAAAGTTGCTCATTTTATACCAGTTAAGACTACTTACCGTGGACCAAAATTGGTAGAGTTGTATATGGAGAGGATAGTCTGTTTGCATGGAGTACCAAAGAAGATTGTATCTGATCGAGGATCGCAGTTTACGTCGCATTTTTGGAAAGCTGTGCATGAATCATTGGGAACAAAATTGAATTTTAGTACAACATATCATCCACAGACAGATGGACAGACTGAAAGGACCAACCAGGTATTAGAGGATATGTTGAGAGCTTGTGCATTGCAATATGGAACTAGTTGGGATAAGAGTTTGCCTTATGCAGAATTTTCTTACAATAATAGTTATCAACAGAGTCTTAAGATGGCACCGTTTGAAGCTTTGTATGGACGTAAGTGTAGAACTCCATTGTTTTGGGATCAGACAGGTGAATCTCAGGTGTTTGGTACAGATGTTCTTAGAAACGCAGAAGATCAAGTGCGAGTGATTCGTGAGAATTTGAGAGTAGCACAGTCTCGTCAGAAGAGTTATGCTGACAATAGAAGAAGAGATTTAGTTTTTGAGGTAGGTGATTATGTCTATTTGAAGGTGTCACCTATGAAAAGTGTGAAGAGGTTTAACATGAAAGGTAAACTAGCACCAAGGTATGTTGGACCATTTAAAGTTATTACCAGACGTGGGGAAGTTGCTTATCAATTAGAGTTGCCTGAGAATTTATCTGGAGTACATGATGTGTTCCATGTTTCACAACTTAAGAAGTGTTTACGTGTGCCTGAGGAGCAGATACCTTTAGAGGAATTGACTGTTAAGGAAGATCTTACATATGAAGAGTTTCCGATCAAGATTTTAGAAACTGCTGAGAGAGTTACTCGAAGTCGGGTTATTAAGATGTGCAAGGTGCAGTGGAATCGATATTCAGAAGCAGAGGCAACTTGGGAAAGAGAGGATGAATTGAGGAAATCATATCCGCAGTTGTTTGAGTAAGCAGTTCAATCTCGAGGACGAGATTCTTTTAAGGGGGGTAGAATTTGTAACACCCAAATTTTAGGAGTAACAAATTTTAAATAATTTAGAGAAAGGGAATTAAAATTTTGAAAACTATTTGGTGATGCATTCATGTTGTTGCATTTATTTTATTTTGTGGTGTGGATATATTTGTTTTATTTGATTTGGTTTAGGAAAATTTGATTTGAAAATGTGTTTGGAAAATTAGAAAAGAAAAGAAACAAAAGAAAAAAAAAGAAAACAACTTACCTTCTTACCTTCTCGGCCCGAAAGCCGTCGGAAGGCCTGCTCTCCCGCGCCTGCTCGTGTGGACCGGCCCAGCGCCGCAGCGGCCCATTACAGCCGAGTCCAGCAGCCGAGCCCGCCCAGCCGCGCCTTCTCTTCTTGCTTCGCTGACAGGTGGGGCCCGGTGGTCAGTCGTCTTCCTCCTCTCGTACTCGAGCCGGACTCCGAACCGGAGGACCACCGCCGTAGCGGCAACGGGTTCTTCGGGATTTCCTACTCGAACACGGCCAATAGAAGCCATAAATAGGACGCCTTGATCTTCTTATATCCGTTTTTCATCTAAACCGTGAACACTACCGCAAGGAATCGAAGGTTTAGGGTTGAGGTGGTTGGAGGTGACGGTTGCTCGCGGGTGGAGTCGTTGGGTGGATTCGGGGCCGACTTTGTGGCATTGGTGAGACCGCATTCTTCTCCTCTTTAGTTCTAGGCTATTCCTTTGGGTGGAGGTGGTCCTAATCGTGGTTTTGAAGCTCGCCGATGGTGCGGAAATGGCGCCGCCGCCCCTAGTTGCCGTGCGTCGCGTGTGGTTCACGTGGTTGGTTTTTCTTAGCGTATTTGAGTTCGCGCGAAGTTTCTCTTTCCGTAGGATCAAACGCGGGCTTGAATGGTGGTCTCGGTGGGGAGAACCGCCATCGCCGGCCATGGAAGGGCCGCCGGCCATGGGGGAGCCGCCGGCCGGACTTGAGGTAGGTGACCGCATAAGCACTGTAGACTCGATGATGAACACGAGCCGTCCAAATCGAGATCAACGGCCCAGATTAGAACTTACCCCTTCGCGGGTAAATTTGTTAAAGAGACCCTCAGCTTTTTAGTAATCAACCTGCGGTCCTTAGCGTAATATCTGAACTCCGTTTCTTGGTTTTGAAAGCGTATTTTCTTTCGGGTTAAATCAAAAATACGTTTTCAGGTATTTACAGTTTTGCCACTAGAACTGTTTTGGTCATAAAATCTTCGTTTTAACTTCGATTTGATCCGTTCAAGTTGCGTTAGGTTCGTATTTGCGAGCTCTACATGTTAGTGTAGTTGTACAGTCAGTTTTGATAATTTATTTTTCGAGGTTATAATTAAGTATTTATTTATCGATAGGAAATCTTAGAAAATACATAACTTTCACGTTTTAATTCCGAATTTGGTGATCTTTGCGTCTGTGTGATCTTAGAAACGTGTAGAAAAGTTTTATAAACTTTTATTACTGATTTGCTACTGTTGGTGTACTGTTCTAATTATATCTTTTTGTTTACTTCGTGTATGTTTGATTGGATGCATGTATGTGTTGATTGATGATCGAATATAGAAGGTGAGCAGTATTTGGACGATTCGGAGTATTACTTTGAGCCAAGTCAGCAGTATCACTTGGAGAGCTTTGATCAAGGCAAGTATAACACATGACTATCCTTGTTACCTATACATCAAATTGACATACATATGCATGTGCTTACCTTGATAACCTTAGAGATTATAACTTAGTGATTGTTATCTTGATTCCTTGTCAACCTTGGGAATGCATATGGGTAGCTACTGCTAGTGCTTAAACTAAGAACAATGATCTTGTAATTTGAATAATGGATTAAGCAATCAACCTTTAAGATGATTCTATTACTGTTAAAAGGGGCTAGAGCATGTGTATTATTTTGATGCTCTGGTTTCTCTCCATAAGGACTTATCTGTACATGATTATCCGGGATATACAGTACAGCTGTGAGGGCTATATGGCTCTGGCTTTAGTTGTTCAAGAGACCTTCTCTAGCTTGTTAGTGGTTACCATAAATGGCGTAAGAATGGCTTGCCACTTTGGGTGTAGTGCGAGCCCCTGGCCTAGTGTGTATAGGCTGCGGTTGTTGTGCCACAGGGAAGGGGGGTTCTACATCTGCCTGCCGAGTGAATCTAATGGCCCTAACTTGTTAGACGAACTTTTGAGTGGCTTTATATGGTTCTCGGGTGTTTGGGCTTGATCTCCCCACTCATTTGGAAATCATGACTTACAGTGAAAGTGTACACCTCTGCGCAGAGTTAAAAACTGGTATACTAGCCGTGCTCACGGATACGAGCGGCCTTGGAACATCTACAGAATAGATGATCACCATTGCTATATCATGTTTAATTATTGTTGATTATTATTATGCTCTTGTTAATGCTATTCGTTATCATTATTACAATTGATCATTGGTTCTTTAATGGGAAGTGGTTTATCTTGATGCTACTCAATTGTTAATATATGATTAAAAGCTAAACGCAGTTAAACAGTGTCTAGCCTTTTTGAGCCTCATGAACCCTGTGTTATATTTGTGGAGTTCGACATGAACTCACTCTTGCTATTTCCACCATAACAGATGAAGATAATGAGGAAGATTATCGGAATGAGTACTAGTCTTGGTGTCAACCAGTCAACCGTGTCCCTGTGTGGAGTTTCCGCTGAAGATTTATTGTTAGTTATTATTATCTATCGTTCAAGACTATGTCTTAAATACTTATTCGTTATGTAATAAGCACTGTGATGATACTTTGTAATTTGTCAACTTATGTGTGCGACTGTTTCCTGGGGCGCACATGAGTCTTTTATACATCCTATTTTTGTCCTTAAAAATGGGTGTGACAAATAGTCACACACATAAGCCGACAAATTAACAAAAGTATCATCACCATATACATACATCATGATATTACATCACGTAGTTCTTAACATAACACACGGAAAGGTAAATAACACTCTCGAACAAAGTATCTGATCCACAGGGAAGGCCGACTGGTTGACCCAAACCTAGAATTCTTCAGGGAAATCCTCGTAGAAACTGTCATCTGTTACCCATCCGGGATTTTTATCCAAAAATGAAATAATAACAAGTGTGAGTACACTCGTACTCTGCAAGTATAGTATGAGGAATCATGAGGCTCAAAAAGGATAGACACGGTTGACTGCAGTTAGCATTTTTAATAGATCAACATTTTGTTATTACTTATTATTACTAAGTTATGCTTAAGCTCTCGGTTAACCCACCTGATCTCCTACTAGAATTAAGGAGAGTAATTGAACATCAGTGTAATCTCATCATCATCATCATAAGTCATCGATATGTTAAGTGACCATTTATTCTGTGAGTTTTCCGGGCTGCTCGTGACCATGAGCACGGCTGTTATAACAGTTTTAAACACTCTGCAGAGGTTGTGCATCTTTACCCGTGAGTCGTGTTGCCCATTTGCCCGGGGCCCATCGACCCCCTAACACTCCCAAGGTGAGTAGGCAGGGTACACTATGAAGCCTTCCATAGGCCTCTTCTAACATGTTAGGGCCGCGAGGTTTCCTCGGCAGGCAGATATAGAGAACCCCCCTTTCGATGGCACAATTCTCGCAGGCTATACACATCAGAACAGAGGCAGTTCTATACCCAAAGTGGCAAGCCCCTCTTGCGCCCTTTCGGGTAACCTCTAACAAGCTAGAAAAGATCCTATTACTGAGCTAAAATCTGAGCCATATGACTCTCACGGTTGCACTGTATGTCCCAGCTTTTGCCCTACAGATAAGTCCTTACGGAGGGTTTAGGGCAACATGATCAACATCATCTGCACCTTTACCCTATGGTTCCACTGTTACTATCATGTTTATCCATTGGTTCCATCAGTCATAGTATAGATCATATTTAGTTAGAGCACTAGCATTCTACCCATGTGCAAATAAAACCCATAGGGATCAAGTTACAGGTCATCAATTAGCTAGGAAGTCCTTATAGTCGAGCAATATTAGACACATGCATAATGAGTACATTATATAATGAATAGGACAACAAGGTAGGCCCATGCTATACTTGCCTTGGTTCATGAACTGCTGTTGGTCCTGCTGCTCCTCGTACGTGTCCGGATTCCCAAAGTACTCCTCACCGTCTGAACTCGACCAACACGGCAACATACACATTTCAGGAGCATTCATGCATAGCAAACAAACCTATAATTAGAACAGTACACCAGCAGTATAAAAACAAGATAAAATGTTTACGAAAATATTCTATGTCTTGCTACGATCACATCAACGCGAAGTTCACGAAATTCAGAGCTATAACGCGAAAGTTACGAATTAAACAAGATTCATATAGCGAGTTAATTAACTTAACCTAATCAAGAATTTTAAATGTTGCAAACCTACCTAATAGTGGCATTAATGCGTAGATCATGAAATTATGAAACTAACGCAAGTTGAACGGATCAAATCGGAGCTAAAACGACGATTTTATAAGCGTTTTACTGCAGTGGCAAATCTATAATTAATCTGGAAACGTATTTTTCCTTTAAACTAGAGAAAATACGTCTTCAAAATGGAACTGCGTATTTCGGGAATACGCCAAGGACGGTGGGTTAGATATGCCAGAAACCGAGGGTCTCTTTAAGAAAAAGACCCACAAAGGGGTATGGGCGATCCTGGGCCGTTGATTTCAGATCGGACGGAAAGGATTTGATGAGAGGGGAAGAGAGAGGCGCGGCCGCCAGAGTTAGGGGTGGAGGCGGCGGCGCTGCCACTGGCGGCGGTTAAGAGCTCGCCGGTGCGGGGGAAACGGGGCCTACGGGCCACCAAACCAACCACCGAGGCCACAGGGATGATGCGGGGGGGATGGCGAGTCCAATGGAGTGCATTGCACGGGCGGGGATGACGACCGACGCGGTGGTCGCCGTGGCCGGTGGCGAGAACCTCGCCGGTGCTCAAGAATACGGCCCTAGAAGCCACTAAACAAGAAAATGAAAGCATTGGGAGGAAGCGGGGATGAAAGCGAGCTCACCGAGCGGAGTCAACGGAGTGGAGGCGGCTCAGGAATGGTGGCCGACGCGGTGGGGCGGACGCTCCTCCGGTGAACCGTTGCCGCGCGGTGATTACGGTTTCTCGCGTGGAAAAATGAAGCGGAGAGCAGCATAAGGAGCGACAGTGGGTGCGGCTCAACTATAAAGAGGCAGGGGGGCGGGGGAGGGCGCTCCCACGACGCGAAGTGGGCGCGGCCGGCGGTTTCAGCCTCGACCGTGCGATGTGGGAGGTTGGAGGAGGTGCTGACAAGCGGGCCCGGCCTGTCGGTGGCGTAGGGGGAAGAGCGGGCGCGACAACGGTTGCTCGCCCGATTTGGGCCGGCCCAGCAAGGAAGAAGGAGGGAAAGAAGGCGCGCGCGCGGGCCGGCTCGGCGGATCAGCAGCAGGCCGACTGGGCCGAAAGGAGGAAGGGAGAGGAAAAGGAGTTTTCTTTTTCTTATTTGATTTTCCAAATCCAATTCCAAATCCAATTTGAAATCAATCAATACAATAAATAAAATGTGGCAGCATGAGTGCATCAACATGTTGCTAACCTTATGATTAATTTTAATTTCACAAAAAATTATTATTCCCTATATTTACATGCACACTCAATTACACAATAAATCATATTTGACTATTTTGAAATTACAAAAAATTTAGGGTGTTACAATTCTACCCCCCTTAAGAGAAATCTCGTCCTCGAGATTGGGTGATGCTTACTCAAAAAGCTGCGGATAAGATTTTCTCAGATCTTCTTCTCTTTCCCAAGTAGCTTCATCTTATGAATATCGATTCCACTGTACTTTCCACATCTTTATAGTGCGGCTCCTAGTAACTCTTTCTGCAGTTTCAAGAATTTTTACCGGATACTCTTCATACATGAGATCTTCTTTAACAGTAAGCTCTTCCAAAGGAATCTGCTCTTCTAGTACCCGCAAACACTTTTTCAACTGAGAAACATGAAACACATCAGGCACACCCAACAAACTTTCTGGCAGTTCCAACTGATAAGCCACTTCTCCACGTCTCTCTAGAATCTTGAAAGGTCCCACATATCTCGGTGCTAACTTGCCCTTCACATTGAATCTTCTCACATTTCTCATTGGTGACACTTTCAAATACACATAGTCACCTACTTTGAAACTCAACTCTCTTCTTCGGATATCAGCATAACTTTTCTATCTGGACTGTGCCACTCTCAAATTATCCCTAATCATTCTCACTTGTTCCTCTGCATTGCGTAGGACATCTGGTCCAAACACTTGAGTTTCACCTGTCTGATTCCAGAATAGAGGTGTTCTACACTTACGTCCGTATAAAGCTTTGAATGGCGCCATTTTGAGACTTTTCTGGTGACTGTTGTTATATGAAAACTCAGCATATGGCAAACTCTTATCCCAACTAGTACCATACTGTAAAACACAAGCTCTCAACATATCTTCCAAGATTTGATTGTTCCTTTCTGTCTGTCCATCGGTTTGGGGATGATATGCAGAACTGAAATTTAGCTTTGTTCCCAAAGCACTATGTACCTTATGCCAAAAATGCGATGTAAACTGAGTTCCTCGGTCAGACACGATCTTCTTTGGAACCCCATGTAGACACACTATTCTCTCCATATACAACTCCGCTAGCTTTGCGCCACTATAAGTGGTTTTGACTGGCAAGAAGTGGGCTACCTTAGTAAGTCGATCCACTATTACCCAGATCGAATCATATCTGTGTTGAGTGCGGGGTAATCCAGTAATGAAGTCCATACCAACTTCTTCCCATTTCCACTCTAGTATTTTCATTGGTTGCAATAATCCTGTAGGTCTTTGGTGTTCAGCTTTCACCCTTTGACAAGTATCACATATGGCCACATACTCAGCCACATCTCTTTTCAAACCATACCACCAATACTTCTCTTTAAGGTCTAAGTACATTTTGGTGCTTCCAGGGTGTATAGAATAAGCAGAATCATGTGCCTCTCGCAGAATCGTATCACAGATAGTTTTCACTTCAGGTACACATATTCGTTTTCCAAACCATAGAGTACCATTCTCATCCAACCTGAAACCTGATGCCTTTCCAACCACTACATGCTCTGCAATCTCCTTTAGTTTCTCATCCTCCAACCACTACATGCTCTATGGCCAATTCCACTACATTATTGACAAGACCCAAATTGAGATATTCAATTTCAGCTCGCAACTCTACTGGTATAAATGTCAACTGAAGTCCGTTGGCATAGCTCTTCCTGCTAAGTGCATCAGCAACAACATTTGCCTTTCCAGGATGATAATGCACTTCCAAATCATAATCTTTAATCAATTCCAGCCAACGACGTTGCCTTAGGTTCAACTCTGACTGAGTAAAAATGTATTTTAAACTCTTGTGGTCAGTATAGATATCACACTTATGTCCGATCAAATAATGCCTCCAGATTTTTAGGGCATGGACAACTGCGGCTAATTCTAAATCATGTGTTGGGTAATTCAGTTCATGCTTTCTCAACTGTCTGGATGCGTATGCCACAACCTTTCCTTCTTGCATAAGCACACATCCAAGACCTAGGCGAGATGCATCACAATAAATAGAGAAACTCTTACTTAAATCAGGTAAGGTCAACACTGGGGCTGTCGTCAACCTTCTCTTAAGCTCCTCAAAGTTAGCCTGATATTTGTCCGACCATACAAATTTGGCATTCTTCTCTAGTAGGGCTATCATAGGCTTAGCTAGCTTAGAGAACCCTTCAATAAATCTCCTATAGTACCCAGCCAATCCCAAAAAATTATGGACTTCACTAACATTGGCTGGGGCTTTCCAATTTAACACATCCTACACTTTACTGGGATCTACAGCTATTCCACCATTAGAGACCACATGTCCCAGAAAAGATACTTCTTTCAGCCAGAACTAACATTTGCTCCTTTTAGCATACAATTTATGTTTCCTAAGTTTTTGTAAGACTAGTCTTAAGTGTTCAGCATGTTCCTCTTCATTTTTGGAGAATATTAGGATATCATCTATAAACACCACTACAAACTTATCCAAGTACTCCATGAATACTTTATTCATCAGATACATAAAGTATGCCGGTGCATTTGTCAGTCCAAAAGACATCACTGTATACTCATAAAGACCATACCTGGTAGTAAATGCTGTCTTAGGTATGTCAGATGCACGAATTTTTAGTTGGTGATATCCAGAACGGAGATCAATTTTTGAGAACACACAAGCACCTTTCAGCTGATCAAATAAGTCATCAATTCTAGGGAGTGGGTACTTGTTCTTGATGGTGACTTCATTAAGAGACCTATAATCAACACACATTCTTCATGTGCCATCTTTCTTATCAACAAATATAACAGGTGCTCCCCAAGGTGAAGAACAAGGACGAATAAAACCTTTCTCTTGCAATTCCTTAATTTGTTTCTTTAGTTCTTCTAATTCATCTACCCCCATTCTATATGGTCTCTTAGCTATGGGTGCAGTTCCAGGTAAAAGCTCAATAAGGAATTCGATGTCGCGATCGGGTGGCATACCTGGCAGTTCATCGGGGAACACATCTGGGAATTCATCCACCACCTGATTCTCCTGGTTGGCAACATCACTCAACTGGTTGACAGTGGCGGTTGGTTGAGCTTGCACTTCCACTTCGACACAAATTCTATCACCACTTGGAGCTATCACAACAATGGATTTCTCTTGACATTGTATCACTGCTCTATGCTGCTTCATCCAATCCATTCCCAGGATGAGGTCAATCCTAGCGGTTCTCAGAATAATTGGATTTACTTTAAAAGCTACCCCCCTTAGGAATATACTAGTAGAAGAGCTCCAATAGTTTGCTGGCATGCTACCCCCCGGTGAATTTACTAACATAGGATCCTTCATGGCACACAGGGGTATGCTATGCATTCTAACAAAAGCTTGTGATATGAAAGAATGCGAGGCACCGGAATCGAAAAGTACGGTAGCGGAGATGGAGTTGACACTAAACGTACCCAGCATAACCTTAGGCGCCTCCTGAGCTAATTCAGACGACACATGATTCACCTTGCCGGTGAACGGAGGTCGAGCATTGGGCCTCTGGTTACTCTGCTGGTTCTGCGGGGCCTGCCGGTTCTGCTTCTTTAGGCACTGGTACGAATAGTGTCCCACCTCTCCACAGTTGTAGCATGCATTGGGGTTGCCTGGAGTGCCACTCTTGATTGGGGCATTGTTGGGCACTCCCTAACGTGGTGCCTGATTGCTAGCTTGATGTTGCTAGGGCGCTGCTGATTCTGGTTGCCAAACTGCTATGGATATTGAGGACGCTGCTGCTTCAGGTTTCTCTGGGGGTACTGGCCTCTATTCCATTGGTTGGGTGGCCCTTGGTTTCTCTGTGGAAAACCTTGCTGTGGAAAAGCTCGCGGGCGAGTGTTGCTACTCGACGCCTATCCCTAGAGCTTCCTCTTCTTTAGGTCCATTTCCTTACGCTTGTTATCTATCACAATGGCACGATCCACCAATTCTTGGAAACTGGCATACTTGTTGGACATCAGCTGCAGTTGGAGTCCATCATACAGTCCCTTCAGGAAACAGCGCTGTTTGTCAGAATCCCGGGCCACCTTAGCCGGGGCATATCGCAACAGTTGAGCAAACTTGTCACGGTACTCCGCCACAGACATGGACCTTTGTTTGAGAGCCCGGAACTCTTCTTGCTTCAGTTCAATAAGTCCCTCAGGGATATGATAGGACCTGAAGTTCTCTGTGAACTCATTCCATGTGATCTTTGGAGCATTCTCTGGACGTCCATACTGGAATCACTCCTACCAATCCTGAGCAGCTCCTTGGAGTTGGCCTGAGGCGTACAAGACTTTCTCCAGGTCATTGCACTGTGCAATATTTAGCTGCTTTTCTACAGCTCTCAACCGATCATCAGCCTCCATAGGCTCAGAGGCATGTGTGAACACAGGTGGGCGTCCTTTCAGAAACTCACCACGCTTGTCACGGACCTGCACAGGTGGGGGTGCTCCTGCTGGTTGCTCACCAAGACGGTCCATCACTGTCTGCATGAGCTGTGCTTGCATTGCCATCAGTTGTTCAATCGTCACCGGCGGTGGCAGAGGTGGATCAACGAGAGCACCATGTCCACAACCACGTCCACAGCCTCGGCCACGTCCTCCTCATGCGGCCATATGCTTCCAAGCAAATGTGCAAACTTTTAGAGATCTTCCAAAAATTTACAAATTATTTACAAAAGGTAAATAACATAGCTGAAAATTTCTGGACGGGTGTCTACAACAGCAGAACAAAAATTGAAGTGTAACTCGAGTTTCAGAGATGCAATAGAGGCGTGGCATACATCATTGGAAAGCTTAAGAAGTCTGCTACAACTTTTATATAGAACTTTTTCACAGATTCTAACGGCAACATCATCAAAAACTGAGCTAAACAATTTCTGTTCTAAGTTACAGACTGTACAGACTTGGCAGATTGTAGCAGGCATATCTCTTAAACCAAAACTGATAATGAGGTGATTCCAGCGGGAAATGAAAGATACACAAGTCTAGTTCCTTCCACAAAAATTTCAAAATTTTTGGAGGCGGAGATTTAGAGATATGAGATAAACATTGCAGACTGCTCTAAAAAACAGTACAGCAGTGATACAAACTTTTAAACCCCAACTAAGTTAAACAAATACTAACTTAAGGTTTTGATAAAAAGAACATGTGGACAAGCCCACACTGTTCCATCAATCACACAAACTCCAAATCATTCCAAGTTCATCAACACAACTAACAAGACAACTAAATGTTCACACTACAAGCATAAACTTAACATGACTCTCGATCTAGAACGCATTCATTGTGACGGGGCTGCAACATCTAAGGAGCGCGATCCACTATGGTGAACACCCTAGGCTTCTTCTTGTACATGGTAGGCTGTCCTAGATGAATGGTCATCTCATCTATCTGTTTCTGAAGGCGTTTCTCAGATTTCTGAGCCGCACGAAGCTCGTCTTTGAGTGCTTCGTTGGCCTCCTGCATGGCGCTGAGGTGCCTCACTGTAGTGTCCATGGTTGGGTCAGAAGCTGAGGGAGCCAACACCGCCCATGTCTTTTCCACCGGGTCGTAGCGTGGAAGAAACCTGTAGCGATTGCCCTGCATGTCCTCAAATCGGCGGCCATGATAGTGCAGGTACACCTCCTGTGCGGCATCCTCCATGCTGTCGTAGGCGCTGGCACGCCTGGACCGGTGGCTGTGAGTAGTCACGACATCTTGGGATTGGTTGGTGTTGTTCCAGGAGGTGATGATCACATTAGTCTTCTAGTATGTCGCCTCTACTGGATGCTGGTGCTCTACGCAGTAGTACTTCACCGAAGCAGCTAGATCTGGGTAGTACTCGGCCAGCATGGTGGTGAGGAGGTTGTGGTAATGGGCATCCTCGGAGGATTCCTTAAACTTTTTCTGGTGGTCCACCCCATCTCTTCTGGTTCCTCTGGAGCAGCGGGGGAAGGCACTGGTGTTGGTACAGAAGCGGCCTGGGAAGCTGGTGGAGGTGTAGCAGCGGAGACTGGCGCATCCACTGGTGGGATGGGTACGGCCACGGGGGTCAAAGCGGGTCCATCTGATGCAGTAGCTGAAGATGCCTCTACTTCCATGAGTTCTTCCTCCTCCTCGTCGGTGATGTGGACGACCTCTGGCACCACTGGTGGTACTGCTAGTGGTGCTGGTGGAGCAGGTGCTGCTGGAGTGAACTGAGCGACGTAGGCAGCTGCACTGAGATGAGGCATCTATAGTTTTGATATAAAATATTATCAGAGTCAATATTTTGTGCAATAGAATAGAGAATAGAGCATAAAATTTTAATAAAATACCAAGATTGAGATAGTAGCAAGTAAATAAATAAAGCCAAAATCCTAGAAACGACCATTTCTATCTAGGTTTGCGTCCTACAGTCGACACGGCTCCGATACCAATTTGTCACAATCCATTTAAAGGACAAAATAGAGTGCATACATTTTATGTGTGCCCCAGGAATAGTCGCACACATAAGCTAACAAATTAACAAAAGTATCATCACCATGTACATACATCACGATATTACATCACGTAGTTCTTAACATAACATATGGAAAGGTAAATAACACTCTCGAATGAAGTATCTGATCCACAGGGAAGGCCGACTGGTTGACCCAAACCTAGAATTCTTCAGGGAAATCCTCGTAGAAACTGTCATTTGTTACCCATCTGGGATTTTTATCCAAAAATGAAATAATAACAAGTGTGAGTACACTCGTACTCTGCAAGTATAGTATGAGGATTCATGAGGCTCAAAAAGGATAGACACGGTTGACTACAGTTAGCGTTTTTAATAGATCAACATTTCGTTATTACTTATTATTACTAAGTTATGCTTAAGCTCTCGGTTAACCCACCTGATCACCTACTAGAATTAAGGAGAGTAATTGAACATCAGTGTAATCTCATCATCATCATCATAAGTCATCCATATGTCAAGTGACCATTTATTCTGTGAGTTTTCCGGGCCGCTCGTGACCGTGAGCACGGCTGTTATAACAGTTTTAAACCCTCTGCAGAGGTTGTGCATCTTTACCCGTGAGTCGTGTTGCCCATTTGCCCGGGGCCCATCGACCCCTAATACTCCCAAGGTGAGTAGGCAGGGTACACTATGAAGCCTTCCATAGGCCTCTTCTAACATGTTAGGGCCGCGAGGTTTCCTCGGCAGGCAGATATAGAGAACCCCCCTTTCAATGGCACAATTCCCGCAGGCTATACACATCAGAACAGAGGCAGTTCTATACCCAAAGTGGCAAGCCCCTCTTGCACCCTTTTGGGTAACCTCTAACAAGCGAGAAAAGATCCTATTACTGAGCTAAATTCAGAGCCATATGACTCTCACGGTTGCACTGTATGTCCCAGCTTTTGCCCTACAGATAAGTCCTTACGGAGGGTTTAGGGCAACATGATCAACATCATCTGCACCTTTACCCTATGGTTCCACTGTTACTATCATGTTTATCCATTGGTTCCATCAGTCATAGTATAGATCATATTTAGTTAGAGCACTAGCATTCTACCCATGTGCAAATAAAACCCATAGGGATCAAGTACATGTCATCAATTAGCTAGGAAGTCCTTATAGTCGAGCAATATTAGACACATGCATAATGAGTACATTATATAATGAATAGGACAACAAGGTAGGCCCATGCTATACTTGCCTTGGTTCATGAACTGCTGCTGGTCCTGCTGCTCCTCGTACGTGTCCGGATTCCCAAAGTACTCCTCACCGTCTGAACTCGACCAACACGGCAACATACACATTTCAGGAGCATTCATGCATAGCAAATAAACCTATAATTAGAACAGTACACCAGCAGTACAAAAACAAGATAAAATGTTTACGAAAATATTCTACGTCTTGCTACGATCACATCAACGCGAAGTTCACGAAATTCAGAGCTATAACGCGAAAGTTACGAATTAAACAAGATTCCTATAGCGAGTTAATTAACTTAACCTAATCAAGAATTTTAAATGTTGCAAACCTAACTAACAGTGGCATTAATGCGTATATCATGAAATTATGAAACTAACGCAAGTTGAATGGATCAAATCGGAGCTAAAACGACGATTTTATAAGCGTTTTACTGCAGTGGCAAATCTGTAATTAATCTGGAAACGTATTTTTCATTTAAACCAGAGAAAATACGTCTTCAAAATGGAACTGCTTATTTCGGGAATACGCCAAGGATGGCGGGTTAGATATGCCAGAAATCGAGGGTCTCTTTAAGAAAAAGACCGACGAAGGGGTATGGGCGATCCTGGGCCGTTGATTTCAGATCGGACGAAAAGGATTTGATGGGAGGGGAAGAGAGAGGCGCGGCCACCAGAGTTAGGGGTGGAGGCGGCGGTTAAGAGCTCGCCAGTGCGGGGGAAACGGGGCCTATGGGCCACCAAACCAACCACCGAGGCCACAGGGATGATGCGGGGGAGATGGCGAGTCCAATGGAGCGCATTGCGCGGGCGGGGATGACGACCAACGCGGTGGCCACCATGGCCGGTGGCGAGAACCTCGCCGGTGCTCAAGAATATGGCCCTAGAAGCCACTAAACAAGAAAATGAAAGCATGGGGAGGAAGCGGGGATGAAAGCGAGCTCACCGAGCGGAGTCAACGGAGTGGAGGCGGCTCAGGAACGGTGGCCGATGCGGTGGGGCGGACGCTCCTCCGGTGAACCATTGCCGCGCGGTGATTACGGTTTCTCACGTGGAAAAATGAAGCGGAGAGCAGCACAAGGAGCGGCAGCGGGTGCGGCTCAACTATAAAGAGGTAGGGGAGCGGGGGAGGGCGCTCCCACGACGTGAAGTGGGCGCGGCAGGCGGTTTCGGCCTTGACCGTGCGATGTGGGAGGTTGGAGGAGGTGCTGACAAGCGGGCCCGGCCTGTCGGTGGCGTAGGGGGAAGAGCGGGCGCAGCAACGGTTGCTCGCCCGATTTGGGTCGGCCCAGCAAGGAAGAAGGAGGGAAAGAAGGTGCGCGCACGGGCCGGCTCGGCGGATCAGCAGTAGGCCGACTGGGCCGAAAGGAGGGAGGGAGAGGAAAAGGAGTTTTCTTTTTCTTATTTGATTTTCCAAATCCAATTTCAAATGTTTTTGAATCTCTTTTGAACTTTGGATCAAATCAATCAATACAATAAATAAAATGTGGCAGCATGAGTGCATCAACATGTTGCTAACCTTATGATTAATTTTAATTTCACAAAAATTTATTATTCCCTATATTTACATGCACACTCAATTACACAATAAATCATATTTGACTATTTTGAAATTATGAAAAATTTAGGGTGTTACAGACACGTAGGTCTAGAGTCCGGTCTTACGTCCAGTCACACCAGTGACCTCCTCGACTTCGCAAACCCTTACTCAAATGTGCCAACCACCAAGTGTATCACCTTGTGCATGTGTGTTAGCATATTTTCACAAACATTTTCAAGGGTGTTAGCACTCCACTAGATCCTAAATGCATATACAATGAGTTAGAGCATCTAGTGGCACTTTGACAACCGCATTTTGATACGAGTTTCACCCCTCTTAATAGTACGGTTATCAATCCTAAATATGATCACACTCGCTAAGTGTCTCGATCATCAAACTAAAAAGCTCCTACCACTTATACCTGTCTTGAGCTTTTTGTTTTTCTCTTTCTTCTTTTCCAAGCTGAGCACTTGATCACTATGGCCATCACCACCTTGATCTTCATCCATTTTCTCCACCACTTGGAATATCTACCAATCTATCTCACATACACTTAGAGCACATAGGTTAGTAGCTAGGGTTTCATCAATTCACCAAAACCAAACTAGAGCTTTCAATCTTCCCTTTTTGGTAATTGATGACAACCCTTTCACAAAGATATGAATTGAAATCATTTTGAATCCATGTCGCTTGCCCAAGCATATTTACCATTTGTAAAAGGATATGGACAAGTCTCATGAACCTGAATTGGTAGCATTGCTCCCCCTATATATGTGCTAAGAGTTTGGATTCAAGCTTGCACATATGCGTAGATAGAAAATATAGGATGCAATGTCTACCAACCTTCACTCGATGATCCTCATTGCTTCAAGCCATCTAGGTGGCGGCAACCACCAAGAGTAACAAGCGAATGTCACAGCGAAACACAAGCACCAAGTGCCTCTAGATGCAAACACTCAAGCAATGCACTTGGATTCTCTCCCAATCTCACAGAGATAATGAATCAATGATGGAGATGAGTGAGAGGGCTTTGGCTGAGCTCACAAGGTTGCTATGCCAACGCAAAATAGCCAAGAGAGTGAGCTAGAGCTGGCCATGGGGCTTAAATAGAGAGCCCCCATGAAAAGAGCCATTGGGCTCCTTACTGCACTGAAAATAGGATGACCGAATGTGCCGCTCAAACTGATCGGACGCTGCACCCTCTGCATTCGATCACCCGATCTCTGCCACGTGTCCACGCCTTCGAACGAGAGCCACTGATTTCCAACGGCTAGCTGCACCGGTGCCATGCGTCAAGTGACGATCGAACGCACCGAGCCAGGGTCATATGTTGTGCCACCGCATCCGCTCATGCCCTCGCCCACGCGACCAACCCACTTACCTGACGCACCGAGGGGAATGACCGGACATGCCAACATGTGGTGTCTGATCACTTCTAGAGAGCATCTAGAGCTGCAAATCCGCGATCAGATGCGTCAGATGCTTCATGACCAGACGCTGACCCGCGTTAGGTCCTTTGACTGTTCATCGTCTGAGAAATTTCAACTCGCTCCGTGCTTGCATCATCATGCGTCACCAGTGACCGGACACACCATCTGCGCATTAGGTCACAACAGTGCCCATTGTCCCGTCACTCACCGATGCTAGCACCTTCACTGCTAAGCATGACCGGACGCGCAGGTCTAGGGTAAGATCCTGCGTCTGGTCACTGTTTCTTAGTGAAAATCACCTCCTTCACTTCACCAACTTCTCCACCCTTACTCAAATGTGCCAACCACCAAGTGTATCACCTTGTGCACATATGTTGGCATATTTTCACAAAAAAATTCAAGGGTGTTAGTACTCACTAGAATCTAAATGCATATGCAATAAGTTAGAGCATCTAGTGGCACTTTGACAACCATATTTTGATATGAGTTTCACCCCTCTGAATAGTATGGCTATCAATCCTAAATGTGATCACACTCACTAAGTGTCTCGATCACTAAACCAAAAAGCCCCTACCACTTATACCTTTGCCTTTAGCTTTTTGCTTTTCGTTTTCTTCTTTTCCAAGCCGAGTACTTGATCACCATGGGCATCAGCACTGGAGACATTAAGTGTGAGTGTCTAGCACTAATCTGATGGTGTTCATCCAAGTATTAACGCACAACTACGCATCTAGAGTGCTAATTCTATCGGCAATAGGAATAGCCATAGTAGATATATTGTGCCTTTGTGCAAACCCCATGCTCATGAATGAATGTGATGCACCAGAATCAAACAACACATATGCTGGGTGGTAATCAATGGTAAACATTCCGGCCATCATAGGCTCATCCTATAGAATCTCCTCAGCTTCGGTGTAATTGACTTGTCTAGAGCAGCTCACTAGCACCTTCTTCCTGATAATAATCCTCTTGACCAGACGGGAGTTGACTGAAGGCTAAGAAGACTGTGGAGGCTGGTTCTCAGGGCACTCCCTAGCATAGTGGCCTTCCTTGCCACACCTAAAGCAAGTGTTTGGCTTGATCACTTGTCCCTGGTGAGGTGGAACCTGCTATCCCCGAGGCTGCTGCACCTGCTGAGTAGGTGCACGGTACTGAGTAGGTGGTGCCTGGCGAGTCTGCTGAGGCTGCCGAGATGGCTATTCACCTAGAGAGTGGTAGGACATCCTCCTGACAACCTGCACCTTCTGAGCCTATGGGTTACTAGAAGGTCAAGTGATCCCCCGCTTGCGCTTCCACTCAGCCTAAGAGTCACGCTGAAGTCCCTCCATGGTGATAGTAGCATTCATCAATACACCAAAGGTCTGATAGTTTCCAGTATACAACTCCTTTTGCAAGATGCAAGAGAGGCTGTGGTAGAAATGGTCCCTCTTTTTCTCATTAGTGTCCACATGGGTTCCAGCATACTATGCAAGATGGTTGAACTTGTTCACATATTCCATCATAGTCATATTCCCTTGCTTCAGATCTAGAAACTCAGATAGCTTCCTATTCAGCACACCAGCAGTAATATAGTACTCACAAAAAGCAGTGGCAAACTCCTGCCAAGTCACACGGTGGTCCACCGATTGCATGGTGTTGAAAGTGTCCCACCACGCACTAGTAGATCCCAGAGGCTACTGTGCGGCAAAGCGCACCTTCTGCTCGTCAGTCACAATGAGCAGCTAAAACTTCTGCTCCAGAATACGAAGCCAATGCTCCACATCTAGAGGCTCAGCAATCAGCGTGAACATGGGTGGGTGTGTCTTCAAGAAGTCCTGGTAGGAACAGGGTCCCTCGAGACCGCGGGCACCACCCCCGTTCCTGCCATTGCCACCGGGGCCTCCACGGGCAAAGCCACCAATAGCCTGTGTCAGCATCTCCAATGCATGGATGAAAGCCCTAGTTTGGTATTAGCTAATTGATGAAACCTTAGTACTAACCTCTATGCTAAGTGTGTGAATTAGATCAGGTTGGTACAATCCAAGTGTGGAGCAAGATTCAAGTCCATGGTGAGGAAGGTGGACATGAAATGATGATCAAGTGCTTAACTTGGAAAAGAAGAAAGAGAAAAACAAAACCTGATGGAGATCAAGGCAAAGGTATTGCATAGGGTTTTGGTTTTGGTGATCAAGACACCATAAAGGGTGTGATCACATTTAGGATCGATAGCCATACTATAAAGAGGGAAAATCTTTAGCTAAACGGTTTATCGAGTGCCACTAGGTGACATCGTTCATGCATTGCATTTAGGAACCTAGTGTGCTAACTTGTGACCCTTGTAAAATGCTTGAAAAATGCTAACACACTTGCATATGGTGGTGTACACTTGGTGGTGTTGGCACATTTGCAAAGGAGAAGTTAGAGAAGTTTTGGAGGAACTTGTGTTAAAAAAAGAGAAGGGATGGATCTTGGATTAGAAAACTGTATTGATCCATTATTCTTAGCATCAAGTATTCATGTGGGTTGTGTAGCCCTCTGAATAAGCTTTCCAAAATGTCCAAGATCATCGAATTCGGATTTCGGAGCTAAGAGTTACGACCGTTCGAGCGAACGAACGTCTGTGACCGGACTCTACGACCGAACGCTACTATAGCGAGTTCGGTCGTACTATAGTGAGTCTGGTCATAGAGTCCAGTTAGTGCCGCTGAGAGGGCTGATCTATGGCTATGACCGGACTCTGGCTCCGGGGCGCGACCAGACGCGCCTGTGCCATCGTTCGGGGCCTGGAAAAGCTGAGGGAGAGTGACCGGATGCTAGGAGAGTCCGGTCAGTAGTGACCGGACACATTCAGTCAATAAAAATCATCTTTGGAACCTCTTTATTCGTGACTGGACTCTAGGTGAGCACGAGTCCAGTCAAGGGATCGGCAAGTCCGGTCCGAGGGCACTGGCACGTGCGCAGTTAGCCATTGGGCAGCAACAAAAATATTCAAACGGTCGAAACTCGTGGTGCTCAAAGAGTGACCGGACGCTACTATAGCGAGTCCAGTCATACTGTAGTGAGTCCAGTCAGAGAGTCCTGTCAGTACAAAAATCAACACAGTGAGAGGGGCCAACGGCTCTATTTTCTTAGGACATCTATATAAGCTCGTTAGCTGGCCTTTGCTCACTCTCTTGGTCATTCTTACTTGTGATAGCATCCTTTGAGCTGAGCAAACTCCCTCCCACTCATCTCTCTTGCTTAATTGTGAATTCAAAGTGAGATTGAGTGATTCCAAGTGCATTTGCTTGAGTGGTTGCATCTTGTGGCACTTGAGGATCGTTGTGGCTGCAGATTTCTTGTTTCTCTTGGTGGTTTCCGCTACCTAGACGACGTAGAGTAGCGGAGGAGTTGTGGCAAGAGTTGGTGATTATTCTTGGCCACCTCCCAATGATTGTGAGGGGTTCTTATGCCTTCCCTGGCGGAGCGCCAAAGGCAACTCTAGTGGATTGCATGTGTTATTGAACTACCTCACTTGTGGGTCAGTTCTTGCAGTGTTCAATGTGCGGACGAGGTTTGTGCTACACCTCTTAGCCACCGAACCACTAAGTGTTGGTCAACACAATGGGGACTAGCGTGCCAACGAGCATGTGAACCTTGAGAAAAAAATTCATGTGTCTCTATTGTGATTGATTCATTGAATTTCTCCCAGTGATTGGTATTCATCTTATTGTGATTGGTTTATTTCTCAACGCAGTGGTATAAAGACCACATTTATCTTATTTATGTTCCTGCAAACTAGTTGTAACAAGCTCTTTAGTGTAATTAGTTTTGAGAGCTTGTCTTATCTTTGCTTGTGTAGCTTCTCACCTAGTTGAGCCCTTTAGTGTAGCTAGCTTTTGAGAGCTCGTAGTGACTTAGCCATTAATTGACTTAGAGATTATAGCAACTAGAATTGGTGGGATAGATGGCTTGCAGCACTTGTTAGAGCTAGTGCAAAAAGCTTCATAGCCTATTAGTTGTCTAACAAGTTTGCCTAGTGTTTTGTAGATTTTAAATTAGGCTATTCACGCCCCTCTAGCCAATTAGGACCTTTCAAGTGGTATCGAAGCTGTGGTCACTATTTATTGAAGGCTTAACAACCTTGGTACTTAAATTATGGCTCAAGTTATGTTCAACCATATTAGGGGCAAACCACCTTTCTTTGATGGCACAAGCTCTTTTGACTATTGGAAGAGAAAGATGAAGATGTACCTTGGTTCAATCAATAATAGAGTGTGGGATGTATCCGAGCATGATTTTTTCATCATTGATCCCACTAATCTCACTGATAATGACATGGCCAACAAGCAATGCAATACCATGGCACTCAACACAATTTACAATGGTATTGATTCAAAGGTATTTGAGCAAGTCAAGGATCTTGTGAGAGCAAGTGAAGTTTAGGTGAGATTAGAGGAAACATATGAGGGTACTACAACGGTAAAGAGTGCCAAGCTATACATGCTCAAGGACAAGCTATCCAACTTTAAGATGAAGGATGATGAGTCCATTCCGGAGATGTTCTATAGGCTCCAGGTCATTGTCTATGATCTTAAGAGTTTGAGTGAGAAGGTGAAGGATGGAGACTTCTCTCATAAGTTCTTGATGCGCTTGCCAAAGAAGTTCAAGACATTGAGAACTATCATCTTTAGAGGAGGATTGACCGGTGTATCTCCTAATGAGGTACTTGGAGATGTCATGACCGATGCCGAATACAATGATAGTGACAATGAATAAGTTGAGAAGAAGGATGACGATAAGAAGAAGAAAAGTGTGGCTTTCAATGCATCTATTGATGGTCATTAACTACTATTATAAACCATCAACGAAACATGAATAAGAGCATAAATCAATCACCAAACATAAAGTTAAGGATTAAACTGATAAAATTCCATAGGTTTTGGTGAATCTATGTTTTTGTAGGGGGTTAATAGGAAAAGAGGGCAAGATATCAAGGATGTCGAGCTAAAAAGCATATTCTACGCAGGAAGCAACTTGAGAAGATTCTAGAGAACATGAGAAGGCGATCCACCGAAACTTGGGCCAAAAAGCCATAGAAGGGGGTCGGCCGACCTAGGCCAAAGCCCAATCATGGCCCGCTTCGAACGTCAGTCTCCCCCTGCCATTGAGGTCCAATCTTCGCTGCAGATCAAATTTGGTTTGATCCGAGGGCTTTGATTTATCCCACTAGCCTATATAAGCAGCCTTGTACCCCATAAGGCAAATGCATCCCTGAAAAGTCCTTGTTTGGTTTTGGTAATTGAGTGACAACCTTAGGTGGACTAATTGTGTTTATGTGAGATACATAGGGAATTAGTCCATAGGTGATGATATTATGAAGGAGCTCATTGCATATGAGACATGACATGGAGTCATGTGACCAAGGTGGCGAAGATCAAGATGAGGCTTGGCTTGATGGACCGGTTGTATGTGTGAAGGGCAAGTCAGATGCTTTGGAGCGATGGACCATGGGGCGGTGAAGTGTTGACACTTCTTAGCATCACTCGTGTTAGGTTGTCATCCCCAACATGACACCAAGAGTGTGGTTGTATTGTACTCATGCCACTTAACTATATAAAGATATTAAAGTACATATTTGCAAGCGCATGGATAAATACACCCGTTGTAGCATTTCACCCAAGTTTATCCTAGGTCTCGTTATTTATATTTAAACAAAGGAGAACAAACAGATGGGCACATATTAATTAAAGGCTACTCTACACATGTGATATGAATATTTGAAATCACTATCCTTTACTCTCAAACATGAATCAATCAAATAAAAAGAGATAAAATATATGATAATCAGACCATTCAGATGATATTCCTTAGAGCAGTACTACTATGGCAAGTCATTGATCAGAATATAAAGTAAGAGACTAACTCCTAAGTAATCTGTTAACTATTAGTCATAATCTATATTGATTAGTGTAATTATATCAGGCAATCATTGGCTAGGTTATCTCATATCCATAAACAAGGAACATCTCCATTACGAAGCTGAGAAACAGAGTAACAACTAAGTAATGAGACCGCGTTCTACTAAGTTCTACACTCGGGGAGTGGACTACAAAGGACTCAATAGGAATGTCACACCCGCGATCTACCATATGGCCTGGAGTATAGAGTGCATTTGCAGGTAAACAGTGTATAAGTACCACACTTACACAATGTTGACCACCCATCCAAGACTCAATAAGGTGAGTGCTTTGCAAACATGTGTATAAACATAATGATAAACTATCTATGCCAAATATATAATCAAAGCAGACTAATCTCATAATAATCAAGGATATAATATAGATTAAGAACAAGATCATATCTAATGTATCAAGAATAATGATCAAGAACAATGAACTAGAACTAGACAATGATGAACTAAAACAATTACGAACTAGAACATAAACAATTAGAACATGAAGAACTAGAACATGAACTAGATCAAGAACTAGAAGAACTGATGAACTAGATGAATATCTGAAGAACAATGTTGATACAAGAGAGAAGAACTGGATTTACCAAGCTCCTCTTGACTAGATCTGGAGCCCAAGGCTGCTTGACTCCTCTACTTCTAATTCTAATATAGCTATGCCTAGATATGATAGAGCTCTAAGGAGATGAGAGTTGCTAGTTGGTCTTCTACTTTCTGGTTGATGTTTGATTGAATGAATTCCCCTTTAGAGGGTGGTCTGGGGCCTTGTTTATATAGCCCATAGCATGGAACCGTGGCCCTTGGATCAAATCGACCATCACGTAGGGTTAGGATGCATCCTTGGAGGTAGTTGAAGTAGCTTGTAAAGGAAGGAGCCAAGGGGCGGCGGCCAGAGGCCAGTCGGCCTAGGGTTGAGGCCGGTCAGCCCCACCTGGCGGCGCCTCGTGGTGGCCCTCCTCGTGGAGTCCTCTGGTGTCCTCTAGAAGCCTCTTGCGTATTCATGACGTGGAGATTAGGCTGATTGACGTGGGTTCCTTCTCGTGGAATATATCAATTCATGAATTATTCTGATAACCCCCTGCAAAATATAGATTTACCAAAACTCATGGAATTTCGTTAGTTGACACCCTAAACCTATGTTGGTGGTCATTTATTAGCCCTTTATATATTTAGTTTAACCCTTTATTATGGTAGATAACCATCGTCAACAACTCCCCCAAGCTTACCTTTTGCTAGTCCCTTAGCAAATATTCATAATGGATCAGGAGTTGCTACAATGCTTTCAGCCTCAAAAGTACACATGTGTTCAAACAAGAACTTTCCTTTGGATTAGGTCTAATCATTCTAACCTTCAGACTTACCCATATTACCTTTAACCATAATGGATCAGGAGTTGCTACAATGCTTTCACGCCTCAAAAGTACACGTGTGTTCAAACAAGAATTTTCCTCCGGATTAGGTCTAACCATTCTAACCTTCAGACTTACCCATATTACCTTTAACTATAGAGCTTATTAGCTTTCACTTGGGTCTTGAGCAGTCGAAAAGTAGAACAATCAAATCAAGCACTATGTCTCAAGCTCCTCATTCAACAATTATTCCGGAGTTTTGCAAGATTTTTAAAATAAAACTCAGAGTATCTTTTTGTATGACTCTCTCAAATCTCTCAATATATGTGGTATTTCTAGATCCTCTCCAAGGCAAAGTAAGATTTGGCTTCTCTCATCCTACATCTAATGCTTTATCTGGAGCTTATAGGTATGGAGACAGCCTGTTCATACTTGCAAAGCATATTTTGTAAAGTCAAACAGTGGATCCAGAGAAACGAGGCATACGATCAAATCAAGAAGTGCATGTGTATGGATCAAGGAGTGGTTTATTTATGAAGAAGGTGATAGTGGATCTAATTCTACTTTTGCTCCTTTGAAAGGGATTTTGATCTCTCTTTGAATAATTGAAGAACTTAGACTAAGAGATATTTTTGGCTATAGTTTTTTAGAGAGGCGGGCATCTAAGTACCCATTGTTTTGGTAGGACACTTGTCCATGTTTTACTCTCCATATATTTCTCTTTCTTCTCTCTTTTTTTAAAAAATATATAAGCCCAGAACATTCTTGTCTATAATGAAAGATTGAGAGATAATAATAACCTGGAGCAACAATAACTGGGGCTTATGAAATGTATGGATAGGTGACAAAATCCTATAAGACATGTGAGTGGTGTTCTCTCCCAGTGTAGGAGAAAAATATATTTGGTAGATCTAAATGAAAAGGCATGTTATTGCGTACTTCAAGTGTAGAAGCAGCATATTTGAGTGGAGTGTGCGTGATCTTGATTTTAAAAGTATGACAAGCCTCTAATGGTCAACAGAGCTCGACAATGCTCAATACAAGTACAAGTAGTAAAAAGTATGAATGGAGTTTTCTATCCTATGTATGGCTGTGGTAGGAATTTTAAGCTTTGTCATACAAGTACTCATCATGGTATTTTAAGATTTCAAAAGATAAAATTCTCCAGAACTCTAGCATCAGTAGGAACAAGATAAATAGCAGCTCAGACTTTCTCACATCATACTCCTCAACTACCTAGATTTAGACCCAGCATTTGTAACCCACAAGTTTCAGGTTCAGAGTTTATCTTTAGATCAAGACAGTTCTACCCAAAACTCGGGAAAATTCGTGTTTGAAAACTAGGCACTTGAAAGGAATTACGACAGAGCAACTATTCATCATTTTCATTATGTTTAAAATTGAGTTCTACGGTAATTAAGTTCTAATACTCTCTTGTATCTTTTATTTTAACTAATATATTATCTAGGTAATATTATCACACAGCACTCATTTTATTTGGTTTTCTTAAGTTATGCATCTTTTTATACTTTTCAGAATAAAAGATAAATCACTCGAAAAGGAATACTTATCGAGATATACGGGGGACGCTGTAACACCCTGAAATTTTGAAGAAATGAAAAATAGGAAAAATATGATTTTTATATATTTTTGTGAGCATGCAAATTTAGGATAAGAATAATTTTTACAAATTTAAAATCAAATGTAAGAGTAGAAACATGTTTGTGCACTCATGCTGTTGCATTTAAATTTTTGAGATGAGTGGTTTGATCAAATTCAAATTTGGATTTGAAAATTCTTTGAAATTTGGCTTTGAAAAATTAGAAAAAAAGAAAAAGGAAAGGAATTTCTTTTCTTCTCGGGCCGCTTCTTACCGCAGCCCACAGTTCGGCCTGCCCTCCCCGCGCGCGGCCCATCTTTCCCGCACCAGCGCCCGCCTTCGCCCGCGTGGGCCAAGCCCAGCCACCGCGGCCCGCCAAGCCAGCGCGCGGCCATTCCCTCTCCGAGTCGCCGACATGTGGGACCCGCCTGTCAGCGTCTCCTTCCCCTTTCCTTCTCCTTCCTCCGGCACTTTCCAAAAATGGAAACCGCCGCCTTCCCCTTTCATCGGATTCGATCGACCGAATCCATCTTGAATCCCTCCCTTTCCTTGTTTCCTCGTGCCTCCGGGCTATAAAAATCGGACCCCTGTGCTATTCCGCATCCAACCCATCCCTTTTGAGCCGTTTTGGTCGTCTCGTCGAGCCACCGCATGTGCCACCGCCGCCATACCCGCCACCGTGAGCTAAGCGCCATCTTCGGTCCCTCAATCGACCTCCCTCTTGTGCGTGGTAAGATCGCCGTGACTTGCTCGTGCTCCCTGTACTTTCCACTTGTTGAATGGAGGCCAGGAGCGCCGTTTTCATCAAACGCCGCGAGTTCGGCTGGTTCCGGCCATGGCGCCACCGCACGGTCACCTGTTCCGGCCGGAGCGCCGCCGGCCTCTTTCCCCGATCCAATCTGGATCGTTGATTTTGAATCCAACGGCTGATATTCAAAGATACCCGTTCGGCTGTAACATTTGCTAAAGAGACCCTGTAAATTTTAAGTTCTTAACCCGCAGTCCAAAGCGTAATCTAGAAAATACGTTTTGATCTGTGGAAAGCGTATTTCGTCTCGGTAATTAAAAATACGTTTTCTGATATTTACAGTTTTGCCACTGAGTTTGTTTTAGTTATAAATTATCCGTTTTAACTCCGATTTGACCCGTTCAAATTGCGTTAGATTCGTATTTGCGAGCTCTACATGATTATAGAACTGTACAGTAGGTTTGAGATAATTTATTTTTGAGTTTATATTAAAGTAATTATTTATCTATAGGAAATCTTAGAAAATTCATAATTTTTACGTTTTAAATCCAAATTTCGTGATCTTTATGTCTCTGTGATCGTAGTAACGTGTAGAAGAGTTTTACAAACTTGTTATACTGTTAGTGTTACTGTTGGTTAGGTTTTCTATCTTTAAGTTCCGATGTGAGATTTAATCTATTACTTTAATAAAGTAAATCTTGTTTAAATCATATCTTCTACGTTTTAGATCCGTTTTAGCTCATTCGAGTTGCGTTAGATTCATAGCAACGAGATCTACGCGTTAGTGACAGTGTTTACCATATTACTAATTCTGAAATTTTATGGTTTAAATCATATCTTGATTAATAATTATGCAACTGGGTTTTGTAAATAAAATATGATTTGTTTTACTTTAGTTTTATAATTTGAATCTAAATTTGACTTAATTCCATATATAGTATTTATAAAATATTTTATATATAAAACACATGAAGTTAATAGTTTTATATTTTCTTCTAAGAGCAAATCTTTCGGTAGATGTATCTTTTCAACCGTAGCTCTGATTAGTGTGCTTTTTCGCGTCTGTGTATTCGTAGCGAGACGTAGATTCGTTCTACAAACTTTTCATCTTAATTTTATGTTTGGTGTACTGTTCTAATTTAGATCTATTGTTTGCTTCGTGTATGATTGCTCGATGTGTGTGTGATGATTTATTGATCAAGTCCAGTCGGTGAGATATACGAGGTTATCAAGAAGAAGAAGAAGAACGTTGAAGATTAAAGCTTACCGAAGGATCGGTGTTTAAGGCAAGTATAGCATGGGATTATCCTTGTTTCCTATTCACCTTTAATATATTTAATTCATGTGCATGTGTCTACCTTTTTACCATTAAGGATATCCTAGCTTTTGGTATCTTGTACCTTGACACCCATGGGACGTTGCATTGGGTAGTATTTATGCTAGTGCTCAAGATAAATAACCATGATCTGTAACTTGACTAATGATATATGCAATAAACGTTTAAATGATGCTCTAAAGCAATATGGCTCAAGAGTGCTAGAGCATATTTGGTTATTTTTATGGTGCTCTAGTTTCTCTCCATAAGGACTTATCTGTAAGCGAAAATCCGGGACTTACAGTACAACTGTGAGGGCTAAAATGGCTCTGGCTTTAGTCATATAGAAGGACCTTTTCTAGCTTGTTAGAGGTATTCCTTCATGGCGTAAGAACGGCTTGACGAATCGGGTATAGTGCGGCCTCTATCCTTATGTGTATAGGCTGCGCGTTATTGTGCCATTTGGAAGGGGGGCTCTACATCTGTTTGCCGAGTGAATCTAATGGCCCTAACTTGTTAGACGAACCTTTGAAAGACTTCATAGTGAACCCTGCCGACCTTCCTTGGAAGTGGGTCAAGAGATTAGCTACCTCGGGCGAAAGGGTAAATCACGACTCACAATGAAAGTGTACAACCTCTGCAGAGTGTAAAACTGTTATAACAGCCGTGCTCACGGTCACGAGTGGCCTTGGACCCTTACAGAATAAATGATGAACACTGATGATAATGATAATACTGATGATATTGATGTTCACTAATGATTATTGTTTCTTGCTATACATTATTCTTGTTTACATGATCATGGGGTTATTTGTGATTTTGGTAAACTTGTTGCTACTCAACTGCTAAAAAGATGACTCACTAAAAGCTATTGCAGTAAACCATGTCAAACTTTTTGAGCCTCATGAACCCTATGATATATTTGCTGAGTTCGACATGGACTCACTCTTGCTATTTCCCCACATCTCAGGAAGGGTGCCAGACTGTTAGATTCTGGAATTGTTAGGCTTGTGATCAACCAGTTAGTTTGATCCTGGAGTGAAGGTTGCACCCGGTGTTCGGAGTTGTCTTTTCGCTGTGTTGCTCTTTAAGGTATATTTTATACTATTGTGTTATGTTAAATAAGCATTTGTCTTTTGATATTACACTTATCTGTGGCTATATGTGAGATTTGTCTTCTTTATTTCACATATTGTGTATGTCTGGTTTTGTCCTTAAAACCGGGTGTGACAGATTGGTATCAGAGCAATGCTGACTATAGGACGCAAGCCTAGTTAGAACTGGACGTTTAGCATGTTCTCATTATTGCCTATTTCTTGCTTCTCTTTAACTTTGTTATTTTCTCAAAGTTATGCTTAATTCTATCCCCGTTCTGTTATAAAAACCTTGTCTCTATTTTGAACCTTTTCTCCTTGTCTATTAGACGGCTCGTGACGAGAAGACTATGGATTTCAGAGGTTAAGAGGACTGAATTGTGTCGCTCTTGCTCACTTTTGACAAGAAACCATTAGCGATGCAAAACCAATTACTAGAAGAAATGGCTCAACATGGGAATTCTCAACGATGCTTATCTCAAGGTCAAGCCAACATATCCAAGGGGTCAGAGAAGATACAAGTAGCAGAAGTTTGGAAGAATATGAAATCCAATAAAGATGTTGATAATAAGGCATTTGGAGAGCAGGAACAATGTCACTGCTGTAAGCATTATGGTTTTCCCTGCCTTCGAAACGAGTCTAATAAGGGGAAAGTCAAGGTGGATCCAAATTTTGAGATCAACATGGATAAGAAGAGAAAGGCAATCTCATTAGAACCACTAGTGGAAAGCAATGAGCAAGCGAGTTCTACTACATTGTCACATGCAGCCCTGATCCCCTGTCAAACAAATCCAAACCCTGAAGAGTTAGAAGCCCCTCCCGCTAAAACTACTCCCCATGAAGTAGTCATAGATGGATGGACAATTACCTATAAGGTGTATCAACCCCGAAAGGCCAAACAAGCTAGGAAACAAGCCAAAGGGACGAAGGTGAATTTTTATGGCCAGCAAGATAGCAGCATACCAAACAACAGTTCCTTGGAGTATGACATCACAAAAGATCCAGCTAAGAGAAAGTGTTATCATTGCCAGCAGGAAGGACATTATATCAAATCTTGCCCACAGAAGAATCAACAACAGCAAGACCCAGGACAGGATGTCCAAAAGGAGCATGTGCAGGGAAATAAATTAAAGAGAAATTACATCCATGGAAGGTTGAAACATGTGGATAATTCCACCATTCCTGGAGCTAAGGAGGTCGTGTTTGGATCAATTCCAGTAAGTTCAGGAAATGCCAAGGTTTTGTTTGACCCCAGTGCCTCACATTCGTTCATATCTAGACAATATGTAAAAGATCATAACATACTTATGCTTCCAAGGGGGAAAACAGTTATGGTTGAAACTCCAAGAGGTGAAATAAAGGCAGACCGCGTATGCCCAAAAGTTAGTCTGGACATAAAGGGGGTAAATTTTAAGGTAAACCTCATTGTTTTGGAATTAATGGGCATTGATGTTATCCTTGGAATAGACTGGTTATCTACTTGTAAAGGAGTGATTGAGTATGCCCAATGTTCAGTGTTTCTAACTACACTTTCAGGAGAAAGGATTGAGTATGAGGGTATTAAATCTATACCTGAGGGATACCAGGTTGACCCATCTTAAGGTATGAGTTATAAGAATGGTAAAGAGGGATGCAGAGATTCAGATGTCCATATGAAGCAATAAGGAATGTAAGAGACGTTATCTACTCTGGATACTGCTACAATCACACCATGTTTAAGGAATAAGAGTTATGTCCCGTGTAATAAAACCGTTAGTAGCCAAGTTGAGTCGTCTTAATGTGTGACTAATGAACATTTAAGTGTTTAGTTGCTTTGTGCTTATGTTTATGCTTGAGTTGGAATTTTGTAATGAGTGGAATGATCTCGTGGGTTTTGACCATGATTTCATTTAGTTTATATGTATAAGGTATAAGAATTAATGAAATAAATAGCTGGGTTTTGGTTATCTCCTGCTTTCTATATCTTGTCTTTCGGAGCAGCCTGTCTTTATCAACTTATATCTCTGTTCTTGAATGACCAAAAATCATGAGAGAATTCTGGACAAGAGTGGACTTCAACATCTCTCTCTAAATGCAAGAACTACCCTCATAGCTATTTTGGATTGGGAGATACAAAAATCACAAGACGATGCAACTGTGCTGTCTGAAACCTGGAACAGTTTCTGATAAGTACTGTTTTCGACCAAGTTAACTGCAGAATCTGGAAGTGTGTTCTATAAGAAAGTTGCAGAGAATTTTATAAGCTTTCCATCGGTGTAAACTACAGTTTCATTGGATTAACAAAATGAGAGTTACAGCTGTTTTACTGCACTGCTGATTTCTGCTCGTGAGAAATTTCAGATTTCTTGTTCTTACCCATACACAAGAGTATCATTGGGATGCCAGAACACTTTTATGCTAAGTAGCTCATCTAGAAGAAAAAGGTTCAAAGCTACCCTATTTAGTGTCTCTTATTTTAAGGGGGGTAGCCAATGTAAAGAAGGATTATTAAGATTGAACTCTTTAGTTGGAAGTATTGGTTAGTCTCCATGATTGAGATGCCACTCTTGAGCAAAAATGTCCTGTGAACAAGGTTGATAATTTTGGGTCCATGGAGATAAGAGTTGTCCTTTTGGATAGTTCATGATTATGATCATCTATACTTGCTCGTGTTGCTGATGTTGGTCACTTGATGACAGGAAGTGTAGTGTCTCATGACTCAGGAGCCCTATATGACGTCTCGCACTAATATGTGGGAAAAGATTGATGTTTCTACCATTGAAGGATGTTATGGGTATGATGAAGCCGAGCACTATCAAAACAACAATGTTGAAGAGCAAGTTGGGAGTGAACTAAGTCAGAATCCACAACAACGAAAGCGAAAAAGGAAATCCCATAAGAAGCCTCCTCAAGGAAGCAAAGCGCAGCAAAACTATGTCAATGGAAGACTGAGCAATGTGGATATGGATAAAATTCATGGAGTTACCAAAGTAGTGGGAGGTTATATTCAAGTAAGCTCAGTGCAAGTTTTTGCTTTATTGGACCCTAGTGCTTCGCATTCTTTCATTTCCACCGACATGGAAGAGACGTGCAAGATGGTGAAGTGTCCAATGAGGAGGCCTTTGCTAGTTTAAACCCCAGTGGGAGAAATGCAGGCAGATCAGATATGCCCGAATGTCAGTCTTGTCATAAACAAAGAAAACTTCACCGCGACACTCATTGTGTTGGAGTCACTTAAAATTCGCGTGGTTCTTGGTAATGGATGGCTCTGTGCACACAAAGGAGTGATTCATGGTACTCGGTGCACAATGCTCTTAACAACACCATCAGGAAAAGAATTGAGTATCAAGGTGGTCGACTTTTACCTGTGGGAGACGAGAATGATCAATTAGAAGATAGGTACACCAAGGATAGCAAAGTGGACCATGAGTTTACTGGAGTCATAGCAGAGGAACAAATAACTTTGGAGAAGCTTTTAAGTTCGTTTAGATCAAGAGACCTCAGGCAAATGTTTGAAGGAGTCTAAGAAAAGGTTGAAGTAAAACCCAAGTATTAGCTTTGTCAGATCCAGACAAGAGCTTCATATCTACAATGATGCACCTTATCAAGGTGTGGGATGTGTCCTTATGCAAGAAGAAAAATATAGTACCTTGTTCAGTAAGTCAACTAAGGAAGTGTGGGTTGAATTACCTAATGTGTTATCTGGAGTTTTCCACTATGGAGTACTGTCTTTTGGAAGGAAAGTGACATATAGGAGGGTCACAAGAATCCACAGGACATCTTCGTTAAGTTGGTCTTGAATTTGTGATATCCTCGTTGGAATGAAATGGATTAGGACTTGGAAAAGTGCTATTACTTGGAGAAGTAAAAGTCGCAGCCGATGCCCTTAGCAATGGAGAATAATGCTAAGAAGGTTCGGGTGACACCAAGGATTAAGAATCGTATTCCAAATATGAGCAACTTGACCAGAATCATTAATGTTTTGAAGGTTGGTAGTAGAAATTCCTTCTGACTAAGAGATTCGTCAGGCTCTGTTGGAAGATAAGTATTTTAAGGAAGAAAATTCATATTATAGGAAAGGTGCCTAGTGATTGGAGATACCAAAGTATTGTTTGGAGCATTTGTCAAAAATCTTGGAATTAGTTACATGTATGCAAAGTAAGACGGAATTCTTATCAAGACGATGGAACTACACGATGAAGTAAAGAACAATCTAGAGACGAACTATCCCTATCTCTTTAATCATCATCTTCCGAATCTCGGGACGAGATTCATCTTAAGGGGGGTAGAATTGTAACACCCTGAAATTTTGAAGAAATGAAAAATAGGAAAAATATGATTTTTATATATTTTTGTGAGCATGCAAATTTAGGATAAGAATAATTTTTATAAATTTAAAATCAAATGTAAGAGTAGAAACATGTTTGTGCACTCATGCTGTTGCATTTAAATTTTTGAGATGAGTGGTTTGATCAAATTCAAATTTGGATTTGAAAATTCTTTGAAATTTGGCTTTGAAAAATTAGAAAAAAAGAAAAAGGAAAGGAATTTCTTTTCTTCTCGGGCCGCTTCTTACCGCAGCCCACAGTTCGGCCTGCCCTCCCCGCGCGCGGCCCATCTTTCCCGCACCAGCGCCCGCCTTCGCCCGCGTGGGCCAAGCCCAGCCACCGCGGCCCGCCAAGCCAGCGCGCGGCCGTTCCCTCTCCGAGTCGCCGACATGTGGGACCCGCCTGTCAGCGTCTCCTTCCCCTTTCCTTCTCCTTCCTCCGGCACTTTCCAAAAATGAAAACCGCCGCCTTCCCCTTTCATCGGATTCGATCGACCGAATCCATCTTGAATCCCTCCCTTTCCTTGTTTCCTCGTGCCTCTAGGCTATAAAAATCGGACCCCTGTGCTATTCCGCATCCAACCCATCCCTTTTGAGCCGTTTTGGTCGTCTCGTCGAGCCACCGCATGTGCCACCGCCGCCATACCCGCCACCGTGAGCTAAGCGCCATCTTCGGTCCCTCAATCGACCTCCCTCTTGTGCGTGGTAAGATCGCCGTGACTTGCTCGTGCTCCCTGTACTTTCCACTTGTTGAATGGAGGCCAGGAGCGCCGTTTTCATCAAACGCCGGCGAGTTCGGCCGGTTCCGGCCATGGCGCCACCGCACGGTCACCTGTTCCGGCCGGAGCGCCGCCGGCCTCTTTCCCCGATCCAATCTGGATCGTTGATTTTGAATCCAACGGCTGATATTCAAAGATACCCGTTCGGCTGTAACATTTGCTAAAGAGACCCTGTAAATTTTAAGTTCTTAACCCGCAGTCCAAAGCGTAATCTGGAAAATACGTTTTGATCTGTGGAAAGCGTATTTCGTCTCGGTAATTGAAAAATACGTTTTCTGATATTTACAGTTTTGCCACTGAGTTTGTTTTAGTTATAAATTATCCGTTTTAACTCCGATTTGACCCGTTCAAATTGCGTTAGATTCGTATTTGCGAGCTCTACATGATTATAGAACTGTACAGTAGGTTTGAGATAATTTATTTTCGAGTTTATATTAAAGTAATTATTTATCTATAGGAAATCTTAGAAAATTCATAATTTTTACGTTTTAAATCCAAATTTCGTGATCTTTATGTCTATGTGATCGTAGTAACGTGTAGAAGAGTTTTACAAACTTGTTATACTGTTAGTGTTACTGTTGGTTAGGTTTTCTATCTTTAAGTTCCGATGTGAGATTTAATCTATTACTTTAATAAAGTAAATCTTGTTTAAATCATATCTTCTACGTTTTAGATCCGTTTTAGCTCATTCGAGTTGCGTTAGATTCATAGCAACGAGATCTACGCGTTAGTGACAGTGTTTACCATATTACTAATTCTGAAATTTTATGGTTTAAATCATATCTTGATTAATAATTATGCAACTGGGTTTTGTAAATAAAATATGATTTGTTTTACTTTAGTTTTATAATTTGAATCTAAATTTGACTTAATTCCATATATAGTATTTATAAAATATTTTATATATAAAACACATGAAGTTAATAGTTTTATATTTTCTTCTAAGAGCAAATCTTTTGGTAGATGTATCTTTTCAACCGTAGCTCTGATTAGTGTGCTTTTTCGCGTCTGTGTATTCATAGCGAGACGTAGATTCGTTCTACAAACTTTTCATCTTAATTTTATGTTTGGTGTACTGTTCTAATTTAGATCTATTGTTTGCTTCGTGTATGATTGCTCGATGTGTGTGTGATGATTTATTGATCAAGTCCAGTCGGTGAGATATACGAGGTTATCAAGAAGAAGAAGAAGAACGTTGAAGATTAAAGCTTACCGAAGGATCGGTGTTTAAGGCAAGTATAGCATGGGATTATCCTTGTTTCCTATTCACCTTTAATATATTTAATTCATGTGCATGTGTCTACCTTTTTACCATTAAGGATATCCTAGCTTTTGGTATCTTGTACCTTGACACCCATGGGACGTTGCATTGGGTAGTATTTATGCTAGTGCTCAAGATAAATAACCATGATCTGTAACTTGACTAATGATATATGCAATAAACGTTTAAATGATGCTCTAAAGCAATATGGCTCAAGAGTGCTAGAGCATATTTGGTTATTTTTATGGTGCTCTAGTTTCTCTCCATAAGGACTTATCTGTAAGCGAAAATCCGGGACTTACAGTACAACTGTGAGGGCTAAAATGGCTCTGGCTTTAGTCATATAGAAGGACCTTTTCTAGCTTGTTAGAGGTATTCCTTCATGGCGTAAGAACGGCTTGACGAATCGGGTATAGTGCGGCCTCTATCCTTATGTGTATAGGCTGCGCGTTATTGTGCCATTTGGAAGGGGGGCTCTACATCTGTTTGCCGAGTGAATCTAATGGCCCTAACTTGTTAGACGAACCTTTGAAAGACTTCATAGTGAACCCTGCCGACCTTCCTTGGAAGTGGGTCAAGAGATTAGCTACCTCGGGCGAAAGGGTAAATCACGACTCACAGTGAAAGTGTACAACCTCTGCAGAGTGTAAAACTGTTATAACAGCCGTGCTCACGGTCACGAGTGGCCTTGGACCCTTACAGAATAAATGATGAACACTGATGATAATGATAATACTGATGATATTGATGTTCACTAATGATTATTGTTTCTTGCTATACATTATTCTTGTTTACATGATCATGGGGTTATTTGGGATTTTGGTAAACTTGTTGCTACTCAACTGCTAAAAAGATGACTCACTAAAAGCTATTGCAGTAAACCGTGTCAAACTTTTTGAGCCTCATGAACCCTATGATATATTTGCTGAGTTCGACATGGACTCACTCTTGCTATTTCCCCACATCTCAGGAAGGGTGCCAGACTGTTAGATTCTGGAATTGTTAGGCTTGTGATCAACCAGTTAGTTTGATCCTGGAGTGAAGGTTGCACCCGGTGTTCGGAGTTGTCTTTTCGCTGTGTTGCTCTTTAAGGTATATTTTATACTATTGTGTTATGTTAAATAAGCATTTGTCTTTTGATATTACACTTATCTGTGGCTATATGTGAGATTTGTCTTCTTTATTTTACATATGGTGTATGTCTGGTTTTGTCCTTAAAATCGGTCTTCTTTATTTCACATATGGTGTATGTCTGGTTTTGTCCTTAAAACCGGGTGTGACAGACGCTCTCCCCTAAGCTAGATTTTGACGTAGTTGTTCATCTTGAGTCCTCGATTGCGTAGATGCTCATCACTCCTTTGATGATTGTTCAAGGCAGAGCTCTTGAGTGAGTGAAGACATCATGGGCTTCATAGGGAATTTCTCTTTTTCCTGTTGAATTTCAAATAGACAACAAAACTCGTGGAACATATTAAGGGTTAGTGGAAAACTATTCCCTAATTATTTTTGGAGTCTTGAATTATCTTTTATTATTTAACTGGGTTTTCTTCATTTTTAGATTATATATATATATGCCTCCATAGTGAGTAATTATTATGGGTTGCTACACACCACACTATTACTCACATGGGGCTTAGAGTTTATATATTTCCAGATGCAATGAGATGATTCAAAATATAAAAGTTATTTTTATTTTCTTTTCAAATGCAATGTAGAATTTAAATATGTATTTAATTCTAAATAGTATACATGTTATTAATGGAAAAAGTATTTTTATTTTCAATGTAGTGATATGCTAAGGGAATGTAAACAAAGTAGATATGCTTAATTTAAATGTGCGGATAAATACCGATTTACCTTTCGGTGAAGGTTCAGAGATTTAGGTCTGTCGACCCGGACCTTACGTCTGTTTCAATCTTCAGAGGTTTCTTCTAGCTTAACTGAGGAGCTGGATGGTTGCTCGTCAAGTGTTGGAGAACTTGATGATGATGTTGATGTTTCTTTTCTTTTCCATACTTTCTTGGACTAAGGAGTCTCTTCCTGTGGTTCACTCTTCTTAGGCTTCTCTTCTTGTTCCTTTGGAATAGCTTCTTCTTGGGTAGCTTCTTTCTCTTTGATGGCTTGTTTCTTTTGGCGTTGAGAGCGATGTCTCCTCTTGTTCTTTCTAGGCTGCTCACAAGTAGTGTAACTATTAAAGTAACAATGTACCTTCTCTCTAGGAAGTTGGAAGTGGATTTCCCCAGTTCTTATGTAGATGATTGCGCCAGTGGTGTTGAGGAAGGGTCTTCCTAAAATGAGGTGGACATCGTCTTTTTCTCCCATGTCAAGAACCATGAAGTCAGTAGGAATGTAGTGATCTCTTATTTTGACCATAACATCTTTCACTACTCCCTCCGAACGTCGAAATGATTGATCTGCCATTTGCATCTGCACATATGTATGATACATGGGTCTAGTATTATACAAATGTTTATATGTTACCTTAGACATTATGTTGGTGCTAGAGCCGATGTCGCAGAATGACTTGTAGAAAGTACTTCCCTCGATCATACAATCGATGGTGGGTACTCTAGGATCTCCCAGCTTAGTGAGGTATGGTGATGGAAGGAGGTGGTCAAGTTCTAAATCAATAGTGTTGACCATCCATACTATTTCTTTTGCCTGATGCTTAGCTTTGTTCCTTCTTCTTGTATTCTTGTTCTTCTTCTTTGTTGGGGCAGTGGTTGTATCCTCGTTGAGGTACGACATCTATGGGTGAACTCGAATGTTGAGGGTACGCTTCTTGAAATTGAATCTTTCTTTTCTCCCATTGATTGTAAAACAGATCTTAGCGCTATCTGCGTAGATGATGGCTTTGGTGGTACTCAAGAACGGTCGCCCCAAGATGATGGGTGCTTTTTTGTCTCCACCTGTTTCTATAATCACAAAGTCTGCCAGCACATACGAGTGTCCAACTACGATCCAGACATCTTCAAGAATTCCCTTGGGGTAGCACAATGTCTAATCTACAAGCTGCAAACACATAGTTGTATACAATAAAGGATCACCATGAATTTTCTTATAGATTACCCTAGGCATGATGTTGACGGTTGCTCCAAGGTCACAGACAGCTTCTTCAAAGCTGTGGGGTCCAATGCGAATAGGGATGATAGGTCTCCCTGGGTCTCCTTTCTTCACTGGTAGAGTGTCGTCTACCCATGTTCCCCATTGCTTTGGAGGTGTTGTGAAGTATTGCCCTGCATTATACATGTCTACAAGATTTGCAGTTTCTAAATCCTCCGGCTTCCCCGGAATCTTACCTCTTTCGGTCACTAGTACAAAAGTTGCTAGCTAAGATATTTGTGATTCTACCATTTTATTAAAGCTATATTGATTCTTTTATGGCAGAAGTAAAGCTATCCATTCTAGTATTAATATTTTCAAGCAATTTATCATTGGAAGCTATCTTTCTAGACATAGTATCAATAACTTTATTTTGATTAGAAATCATTTCTCTCAAGGGTGGTTGATTAAAGTTATTATTAAGATTATTACCTTGGTAGTTACCTAAGTAGTTACCTGAGTAATTACGCCTTGATTGCTGATTCCATCCTTGATTTTGTTGAGGACGATTGTTAAAGTTGTTGTTGATGTAGTTCAAATCCTTTTGAATCTCAGGGCAGTTGCTCCCTGAGTGGCCAGTGCCTCCACACTCTTCACAGGTCATGCGAGAATCGTGGATGTGCGTGACTTTGTTCTTCTCAGTGGTGCGTTCATCAAACTTCTTCATGAGCAGGTCTATCTTGGCAGACAACATGTCTACTTCCTTTAGTTGATGCATTCCTCCTCCTCTCTTGCAAGGTTGAGTGCGTTCCTCGTTCCATCCCTGGTTAGAGGCCATCTTCTCAATCAGAGTGGTTGCTTCAGTGATGTTGAGCGATAAGAATGATCCTCCAGCAGCTGCATCCACATTCTCACGGGTACTAGAAGTGAGCCCATGGTAGAATGTCTTCATGAGTAGCCAATTCTCCATCCCATAGTGAGGGCATTCTGATATATAATCTTGAAAGCATTCCTAGGCTTCAGGGATTGATTCATCGTGTTGTTGCTGGAAGGTTGAAATCTTCGCACGTAGAGCATTTGTCTTCCCCACTGGAAAGAATTTTGCTAGAAAAGCAGTAGCACAGATCGACCATGTGGTATTCTTGTCCTTGTTGGCGTAGAACCATTGCTTTGCTTTTCCCAGGAGTGAGAAAGGGAACAAGCGGAGCAATATGGTGTCTCTTGCGACTCCCTTGATGGTGAAGATGCTACAAATCTCTAAAAAGTGTTGGAGATGAGCACTCGCATCTTCATGTGCTTTTCCACAAAACTGGTTTGCTTCCACCATGTTGATCAAAGCAGGCTTGAGCTCAAATCTGTTATCTCCCACATTTACTGTCGGTCTAGTCCTAATGTTAGCAGTGGTTGGAGCGGAGAATTCATGGAGTGATCGGTCTGCCATGGCTTCAAAGTCTGGTGTTGAGCTTCTTCTCAATTGGTTGATCTTAGACGAAGTGGTTGGAGCCTTCTTGAGCTTTGCTCTTGTTCTTCTCATTAGAGCTTCGGGGTTCTCAATGTAGTTTATCGAGAGTTCAAAACCAGTCATACATCACCCTGCATAAGATCAAAAAAATAGACAAAGGACAGGGTGAGCCTGTTAGAGTAAAGGATTAAGTGATGTAGTTTGAATATCACATGTGTAAGAGTGTTCCTAGATGTGGAAGTGTGTTTATGCTCTTATGAATGTTTTCTAACTTAGTGTGCCATTCCGTTGTCTCCCCGGCAAAGGCGCCAGAAATGCTTGTTGACACTTCTTAGCATCACTCGTATTAGGTTGTCATCCCCAACATGACACCAAGAGTGTGGTTGTATTATACTCATGCCACTTAACTATATAAAGATATTAAAGTACATATTCGCAAGCGCACGGATAAATACACCCGTTGCAGCATTTCACCCAAGTTTATCCTAGGTATCGTTATTTATATTTAAACAAAGGAGAACAAACAGAGGGGCACATATTAATTAAAGGCTACTCTACACATGTGACATGAATATTCAAAATCTCTAACCTTTACTCTCAAACATGAATCAATCAAATAAAAAGAGATAAAATATATGATAATCAGACCATTCAGATGATATTCCTTAGAGCAGTACTACTATGGCAAGTCATTGATTAGAATATAAAGTAAGAGAATAATTCCTAAGTAATCTATTAAGTATTAGTAATAATCTACATTGATTAGTGCAATTATATCAGGCAATCATTGGCTAGGTGATCTCATATCCATAAACAAGGAATATCTCCATTACGAAGCTGAGAAACAGAGTAACAACTAAGTAATGAGACCGCGTTCTACTAAGTTCTACACTCGGGGAGTGGACTACAAAGGACTCAACAGGAATGTCACACCCGTGATCTACCACATGGCCCGGAGTATAGAGTGCATTTGCAGGTAAACAGTGTATAAGTACCACACTTACACAATGTTGACCACCCACCCATGACTCAATAAGGTGAGTGCTTTGCAAACTTGTGTATAAATATAATGATAAACTATCTATGCCAAATATATAATCAAAGCAGACTAATCTCATAATAATCAAGGGTATAATATAGATTAAGAACAAGATCATATCTAATGTATCAAGAATAATGATCAAGAACAATAAACTAGAACTAGACAATGATGAACTAGAACAATTACGAACTAGAACATAAACAATTAGAACATGAAGAACTAGAACATGAACTAGATCAAGAACTAGAAGAACTGATGAACTAGATGAATATTTGAAGAACAATGTTGATACAAGAGAGAAGAACTGGATTTACCAAGCTCCTCTTGACTAGATCTGGAGCCCAAGGCTGCTTGACTCCTCTACTTCTAATTCTAATCTAGCTATGCCTAGATCTGATGTAGCTCTAAGGAGATGAGAGTTGCTAGTTGGTCTTCTACTTTCTAGTTGATGATCGATTGAATGAATCCCCTTTGGAGGGGGGGGTCTAGGGCCTCTTTTATATAGCCCAGAGCATGGAACCGTGGCCCTTGGATCATACCGACCTTCACGTAGGGTTAGGATGCATCCTTGGAGGCAATTGAAGTAGCTTGCAAAGGAAAGAGCCGAGGGGCGGCGGCCAAGGGCTGGTCGGCCTAGGGTTGAGGCCGGTCAGCCCCACCTGGTGGCGCCTCATGGTGGCCCTCCTCGTGGAGTCCTCTGGTGTCCTCTTGAAGCCTCTTGCGTATTCATGACGTGGAGATTAGGCCGATTGACTTGGGTTCCTTCTCGTGGAAGATATCAATTCCTGAATTATTCTAATAACCCCTTGCAAAATATAGATTCACCAAAACTCATAGAATTTCATTAGTTGAAACCCTAAACCTATGTTGGTGATCATTTATTAGCCCTTTATATATTTATTTTAACCCTTTATTATGGTAGATAACCATCATCAATATGAAGCTTGAGCAAGACTTGGCGCCGATGGACCGACACAACGGTGAAGAGCAAGTGAGGTCAAGATCGATGGACCAATAAGGTCACATGATGATATGAACTAGATTATATCATTTGTGATATGATTGGTGCATGTGTTGCATCAACGTCGGAGGAGATGGAGTGGAATGCGCAAGGCAAAGGTATAACCTAGGGCATTTCCATTCACTGGTCATAGGTGTGTAGAGAAGTTGATGACCGGGTTTAGGATAGATGGTCATACTATTAAGAGGGGCAAACTTGTTTGCATATCGGTCATCTAGTGCCACTTGAGCGATCTAACTTTGCATACATGTTAGGATCGAGTGGCATGGCAAGTTGAGTGGCTTACGCATTAAAAATGATTGTGAAAATGCTAACACACATGCACATGGTGGTGAACACTTGTTGGTGTTGGCACATTTGTGAAGGCAGTGGAGTTTGAGCGGTTGAGAGGGGTTTGGGGTCCTCTCTCCCTCCCACTGAGCTTGCGAGGTGGGATTCGACATTTTCGTAGAAATGAAATGTCTATTTTCCATTGCGCCGAAGGATGAAAAAGGAGGCGAAGTCATGGAAGTGTTTCTCGCTGAGAAACAGGCATCAGACGCTGGCCTTAGGAGCATCAGACGCTGGCATCAACGTCTGGTGGCTACCCCTAGGCGGCGCGCTGCTGGTGAGCTTGCGTCAGACACATTAGTGAAGTGGTGACAAACACTAGATGTTAGCGTTTGCTCCATGCGACGTCAGCTGCTTCGCGAGCTATTGAATTGGTCAGACGCGAGGCGCATTAGTTGCACCTCCGTCAGACGCGTCAGTTGAGCTGAAGATGACTTTGGGTGCTTACTGGACTGCATCTAGTGCGGCGTCAGACACGTTGTTTCTGAGTGACAGACGCGTTTGGTGAAATGGAGTCAACTGTTGGAGTTTCGAACATGTGTGACACGTGGTGGCACATTGAGCTTTGGATGCGGTGTGCCGCGTCTATTACAAGCGCGACAGACGCGTCTGGTGCCCCCGAAAAACGCCCAATGAAGAGGGAACGGCTCTATTTCGTGGAGAGGCTTATAAATAGCCCTTTGGCCAGCCTTGGCTAGTGCTTGGCACCCTTGGGACTTAGTGTCCATGCTTTGAGAGTGCTAGAAGAGCCTCTAACTCACTTGTGCTTGCAAGAGTGTGAATCATTTGCGAGTGAGTGTGATTCTAGTGCGTTGCATTGTGAGATTGCATCGAGTGGCACTAGGTGTTTGAGTTGCAAGCCGGTGGTGCTTGTTACTCTTGGAGGTTGCCACCTCCTAGATGGCTTGGTGGCTTGAGGCTCCGTCAAAGCTCACAAGAAGATTGTGCAAGGCTTTGGAGAAGATTTATGAGGGGCATTGTGCTCGCCCCATGGGAGCCACGAAGAGTAACTCTAGTAAAGTGAGACGCGAAGGGCGACAAGTGGTCTGACCAGTTCAAGTGCTAGAGCTCATGGCTTGGAGGATCCCCATTTTGTGAGTGGATGTGTGGCACCCGCTAAGGGTTTGACTCTTGATAGTCAATTAGCTTGTGATCCAACATGTGGGTGCATCACCACAACGAGAAGAGCGAGAGGACTGGTGGCAACCTTGGAACTTGTCTCAACGGGGACTAGCTTGTTGGTAAACACGTGAACCTCAGGATAAAAATCATCATGTCAACCTTGTTCATCCCATTGGTTTGCAATTCCCAGAACATAAGCTTGTATTACTTTCACATATATATATTGTGCTTATGTTGTTGCTCTAGTATCTAGTTGTGCTTGTGTAGCTAGCTAGATATCTTCTTGCTTATGTAGCTAGAAGTATCCCATTGCGTGGCTAATTTGGTTTGTGTAACCTTGTTAGTCACATTGCTTAGTTTGTGTAGCTAAATAATTTGTGCTCTCTAATTTGGCATTGGTTGCCTTGTCACTGAGCTTTGCTAGTAAGCTTAGGAGCTTTGTGCTTTTGCTTACTAGTTGTGTAGGAGCTCCCCTGGTTGGCAAAGTACTAGTGCATAGGTTTGTGTGACCTTGCTCTAGAATTGATTAGGTGAGCTCTTGCTAAGCTTGGCACCTTAGTTGCTTAATTAGGATTTTTGCAAGGTGCTAGAGAACTTAGATAGATGGGTGGAGTCTTGGCTAGACCGATAGATTTAATTCCACACTTGTTTCGGGTAGCCAATGCAATTAAGTTTTAGAAAGGACTATTCACCACCCTCTAGTCTACCATCTCGACCCTACAATTTCTAAAACCCTAATTCATATTTTCAAGTGAGGATCAATATAGAGGGGTTCCATGAAAGGATCTACCTCTCAGAGATAGCCATCAAGAGAAGATTAGTCATGTAGTCCTCCAGAGATTAGGACTAGTCTTTAGATATAGTGAGATAGAGTGTGAGGGAAGAGTTTAGAGGAAGTGCTAGCCTGTTAGTGCCCCTTCTACGGCTTGTACTTGCGGGATCAAGTTCCTCTAGAGCTTGCTTCTGGGATTCCTCTAGTAATCAACTTCTAATTTAAGTAAGTAACATTGTTTATATTGGTCTTTAGGTTTGTGGGTCTCTTTTGAGCGCTTTAATCTATGGCCATTAGGTTAAAGTATAATTCATAGTGTAAGCGTGGCGCTTAGACTCGGGTTACTCATAGATGTACCCTACCTTTCGGATCAGTTGTAGCTCACGAGGGTGACTTTATAGCCTCGTTAAATCTTTCATAGTCCACCTCCCGTTTGTAGGATAAGTAGGACCTAGTTGCTAAGGAAAGCATCCTCTGATGGTGTCTTTTCTTAAGTAATGTCCCCAGTTGAACAATACTAGACAGCTTGCGAGGGTTAGAACTAGAAGACCTTAGTGATCTTCTCTATGTCCCTATCATCTCCATCCTTGATGCTTCTCATGGGTTAAGCATAGACTTAGTTGCACTCACATGTTTCCCTATGGATACAATATTTGAAACCTCCAGGTGAAAGCTACAGCAGTATCTGTGTGCTTGCGGATTTATCTATGTGCGTTAAAATATACCAACAGCATCCACCTCATCCAAGAGCAAGGGCAAAGCAAAGAAAGAAGCATCAAGTGAAGATGAAGATACAAGTGACTTACACGATGGGGCTATAGCTCTTTTAGTGCACAAGATGGGTAAATTCATGAAGAAGAGAGGCTATGGTGCAAGAAAGAGAAGAGATCACATAAAGGATCATGTGAGGCTATGCTTTGAGTGCAAGAGCCTAGATCACATTGCGGCAAATTGTCCCTACAAGAATGACAATGAGGAGGATGAGAAGAAGAAGAAGATGACCTTCAAGAAGAAGAAGGGAAGTGGCTATGTGGTCACTTGGGATAGTGATTGCACCAATGATAGTGATAATGATGATTCAAGTGATGATGACAAGAAGTCCATCAAGAAAGCACTTGCAAGCATCGCCATCCACAACAAGCCATCCCTCTTTGACACTCCTTCGACATGACTTATGACAAAGCCCACTAAGGTAAAATATGATGTATGTGAAAGTGATGATTGTAGGAGTGATGATGAGGAGGACTACTCTAAGGATGAGCTCATAGAGATATGTGAGCAACTTAGCATCAACTATGAAAAGAAGAGAAAGGAGTGCAAAGCATTGCAAAAGGAGCGCAATGCCCTTAAGCAATCCTTTGATGAGCTCTAAGCATCTCATGAGTGTCTAAAGGAAGACAATGAGGAGCTTGGCTTTGCTCACACTAAGCTTGAAAAGCTCACTCCTCTCTACTTGAGCAACCTAAGGAGAAGGAGACCAAGATGGAGCAAGTAATCATGACTTGTGATGTGGGGACTAACATGTGATCTTATTGATGAATCTTCTTATAGTCCTATTATTGTTGCCTCCACTAACCCTTCTTGTAGCACTTCCACATCCACCTCATCTACTAGTGATGGTTTTACTTGTGATGGCTCACTAATGGTTGAGAATGAGACCCTTAAGAAGAAGGTCAATGAGCTCACTCGCGCTTTAGAAAAGGCCTATGGTGGTGAGGACTTCTTGCTTATGTGCTTGGGTAGCCAAAGAGCATCTCTCAATAAAGAGAGATCGGGCTATATCCCCAAGAAAGGCAAGGCTGTCATTGCTCCTCATAAGACTAGTTTTATGAAGAACAATGGCCGGTATTGCACTAGATGCAAGCAAGTTGGTCACATAAAGCAATATTGCAAGAACAATAAATCACATGCTAATGTATCCTCAATTAAGTTTAATTCTTGTTATTTGCTTACCAAGGGTACCAATGGCGTGAAGGATAAGTTTGTTGGTACATCCTTGTTGGGCCCAAAGAAGAAGGTCATTTGGGTACCAAAGAACTTAGTGACTAACCTTTAAGGACCCAAGCAAGTCTGGGTACCTATAAAGAATTGATTTTCATTTGTAGGCCAATTACAAAGCTAGAGGAAAGCATTGGGTGCTTGATAGTGGGTGCATGCAACACATGACCGGTGATTCAAGAATGTTCAATTCAATCAATGAAAATAATGGCAATGGGGTTGATAGTATCATATTTGGTGACAATGGCAAAGGCAAGGTCAAGGAGCTTGGTAAAATTGCTATCTCCAATGATTTGAGCATTTCCAATGTGCTACTAGTTGAGAGTTTGAACTTCAACCTTTTGTCGGTAGCTCAACTGTGTGATCTTGGTTTCAAGTGCATCTTTGGTGTTGATGATGTAGAGATCATAAGTGTAGATGGCTCTAATTTGAACTTCAAAGGCTTTAGATATGAGAATCTATACTTGGTTGATTTTGATGCTAATGAAGCTAAATTGTTAACATGTTTGCTCACCAAATCTAGCATGGGTTGGCTATAGCATAGAAGACTTGGTTATTGTTGGCATTTCTTAGCGTCGCTACTAAGAATAGGCTTAGGACCCATCCCTAGCAACGGCGCCAGAAATGCTTGTTGGCATTTCTTAATGTCATCACTAGAATTGGTGTATCCTAGCAACACTGTCTAGAAATGTCGGGTGGTATTCTGCAACATTTACAGAACAAGTCCACAAGCGCACAGAAATATCGCTGTAGCATTTCATCCGGTGGTATTCAGGGTATCGTAATTTCAAAAGGACGACTTTCGTAGGTAGTCTCTAATTCTAATTTAACCCTATGAACAAGAGAAGGATAACTTGGGTAGTGAGGATATCTTAGGTAGCTTGCTTAAGGTTAGATATTGCTATCTTTATACTTCACTTCGGGCACCGAATATTAGCTGGTCTGCCAGCCGATGCCGGCTTCTAGCTCTACGTCATACCCGAACGTGGGGGAATGCAAGGGATGAATAGGGCTGTCACCACCTGCTCACCTACCCCTCGACCATGGAGCATGAGGCAAACAAAGGTAGCCTCTAGCCTAGACACCACGTCTATACTATTGACTACTACTCTAGTATAAGCTAGGAGCATCCATCTTTATCAAGAGTCCATTCACTAAAGCATCCGCTACGAGGACGGATGATGAACCCGTAAAGCATAACGATAAACAATAAATCACTTAAGGAGTAATACCAATGGAATATCATGACTTTCTTACCCCAAGTGGTAATCTGGTCATCGAGGTACAAGGATAGTGGGTGCCAACATGTCTGACACTCCGACCACTCGGCAGACTCCGAGAGCCGCGCACTTAGGAGGAGGGGTGGACAATTCTGCCCTTCTCCTCCTCTTGCCCTCACTCACTCCCCATCACTATATCTAGCTAGAAGCTAGGACTTGAGCCTCTTCCTCTCTCTTGCTCAAGTGTGTATACTTGAGTGTGTGGAATAAGGAGGGGAGAGAGAGGGAGAAAGAGAGAGAGAGGGAGAGAGAGGTAAAGGCTACATGGTGTATGGGATGATGAGATGATGATGTGATTAGATGAGATGATTTGTGTTAGGGGGGTTGCCCCTCCTTATATAGCAGCAGTGGTCGGCCTCCTAGAATCCAGGTTCAGCGAACCCACCCCCGCACTGACCTGAGTGCATTAAATGTAGTCGGTGGGAGGCGGTTGGGCCCAAGCGGCGCTAGGGAGGGCGCAACCGCGCCCCTGGCGTGCGCGCCCCTCGGCCCCATCTTCGCTCGGTCGCTTCCCTTCTGGGCCTGGATGCTTGTGCTATGGTGTGCTAGGCCTAGTTCTGCTCTAGGGTGGCCAACTTCTCTCTCTCTCTCTCCCTCCAATATGCTTTCCTGAAAAGCGTATTCCTGCTCCTCTTTATCCAACAGCCCCTCCTCTGGCCCAGTAGCAGCGTGGCATGGTGGGCTTGGCCTGATTCTGAGTTGGGTTGGCCTGCTCCTCTTCTCTCTCCCTTTATGCTTTCTGGAAAGGCACAATTTCTCTTCTATTTTGCCTGTTTCCACCTCCTGTTCCTGTATTTCTGATAATTCTAGGGTACAAGTGGAAACAAGGCATTATCACATGTATATGTGTGTATTAATGTTTATTTCCTCCTTTTTGGTCGTATGTTGGCGGTAAATATGCATACTTTATAGCAAAGTTTCAAATTGCGTTTCTTGCTTACTTTATAGCAAATTTTTATACCACAAATATTATTATTATGAAATTAGGAGTTGCTACAATGCCAATTGCGTTTCAAATATGCATACTTTATAGCAAAGTTTTATACCGCAATTTGAATGAATTGGCTTTCTTGCTTACTCATATATTACCTTGCAGCTTGTGGAGCTTTTCAGCTTCTCTAGTCTTGGGTAGTTGCAAGACAGAACAGATAAACAGAGCTGCTTATCATTTGTTCTTCCGATTGACTATCATTCTAGATGTTTTGAAAGTTTTATAAGATAAATGTAGTTCCTCAAATGATACACTCAGTCACTCAAAGTGTACATGTATTCCTCACTAAAGGCTTTTGACTTATGCCTTTCTTTCATCCTACCATCTATATAGGCTTTTGTGGGTCTTGGTATGGATGAAAGTGGCCCACTTGCATCATGTCATGTTGCTAAGTCAAAAACCGAACTATAGGAGAAACTAGTCATACACTTTGATCAAGATTGTGCAAGTGAATATTTTTGTATTTTCATGAACTCATGTGTCATACTTTTCTTCTTTTGAGATCTTCGAAAACTTAGGCTATATTTTATTCTCACTTTTTGCGGGTACTTTTGTACCCATTTTTGTCTCTCTTTTTGACGGGCATCTAAGTACCCATTGTTTTCTCTCTTTTTTTTGGCACATACCTTTTTAGTATGACCTCTTTTATTGGCTCATGCTTCTTTGGCATGGCATCTTTTTATATATAGCCCAAGCTCTCTTTGACCACTTTTGGATGAAAAGTTTTGACATAGAGTTTTATTTTTATAAAGTGTATGTGAATCTTGATCATTGGTGCATGAAAAGAATCTCAACATTGGTCGCAACAATTTGATAAAGCTCACCATGAATGCAAGCAGGATATGACTAAGGTTTTGTATATGAAATGTGTCATATTTCTTTGGTAGGAATTTTGATTATTGAGGAACTTTTGATTTTATACGGTAAATATGAAATTAGGAGTTGCTACAATGCCAATTGCGTTTCAAATATGCATACTTTATAGCAAAGTTTTATACCGCAATTTGAATGAATTGGCTTTCTTGCTTACTCATATATTACCTTGCAGCTTGTGGAGCTTTTCAGCTTCTCTAGTCTTGGGTAGTTTTAAGACAGAACAGATAAACAGAGCTGCTTATCATTTGTTCTTCCGATTGACTATCATTCTGGAGGTTTTGAAAGTTTTATAAGATAAATGTAGTTCCTCAAATGATACACTCAGTCGCTCAAAGTGTACATGTATTCCTCACTAAAGGCTTTTGACTTATGCCTTTCTTTCATCCTACCATCTATATAGGCTTTTGTGGATCTTGGTATGGATGAAAGTGGCCCACTTGCATCATGTCATGTTGCTAAGTCAAAAACCGAACTATAGGAGAAACTAGTCATACACTTTGATCAAGATTGTGCAAGTGAATATTTTTGTATTTTCATGAACTCATGTGTCATACTTTTCTTCTTTTGAGATCTTCGAAAACTTAGGCTATATTTTTATTCTCACTTTTTGCGGGTACTTTTGTACCCATTTTTATCTCTCTTTTTGACGGGCATCTAAGTACCCATTGTTTTCTCTCTTTTTTTTTTGGCACATACCTTTTTAGTATGACCTCTTTTATTGGCTCATGCTTCTTTGGCATAGCATCTTTTTATATATAGCCCAAGCTCTCTTTGACCACTTTTGGATGAAAAGGTTTGACATAGAGTTTTATTTTTATAAAGTGTATGTGAATCTTGATCATTGGTGCATGAAAAGAATCTCAACATTGGTCGCAACAATTTGATAAAGCTCACCATGAATGCAAGCAGCATATGACTAAGGTTTTGTATATGAAATGTGTCATATGGCTTTGGTAGGAATTTTGATCATTGAGGAACTTTTGATTTTAAGTTTTGAAAATGAAATCTCCAGATGACAAGTCTTTCTTAGGAACAAAGTCATAGCAAGGTCTATTTCTCTATATCATGTCAGGCAATTACTTAGACTATATTAAGCACTTGCTACCCACAAGATTCAGATTTTTAGAATAAACATGATTTAAGCCAATAAACTCAAACTTTGGAGAAAGCTAAGCTATAAGCTAGACATACTATGAAATATAAGGCAGAGCAACTATTCATCATTTCAACAAGGATGGAATCAACATTTCTACATCATATATGTATGGAGTGGAATTGTTTTATTTATTTTATTTATATTATTGCTAATATTATTATTATTATTATTTTTATTTTGTTTTTCTATGCATGAGGTAAACAAATATGCAAACAGAAAATAAATATGCAATGCAACCATACCTGAGTGGGGCCCTCCCCCAAGCTAACTCAAAGCTGAGGTTGCTTGATGAAGACTTCGAGGTATGTATTTTATTTATTTATTTATTTATGAATTTTTATGTTTTAAGCTCATCTTATATTTAGTAGTTTTGGAACAATAATCAAATTAAGCAATTTGTTCAATTTGATTAAGGTAGACTAATCAACCTAAGTACCACACTTAATTTGAGAAGTCTATGAAAACATGATTGTGCAAGAACCATATTTTCAAACCAAAGTTTACCAGTATAGGCAATAATTTATTTTTGGTCTGGTTAATCATTCAAAGTTTTATACTTGGCAAGTTTTGGGACAATGGTCAAATTTGAAATTTAATCAAGGTAGGCATTTCAATCATTGCATATGTTAGATTAAAAGGCCTACGTAGACATGATGATTGAATCATGCTCCACGCTAAAACATGCTTCACATAAGACTTAGAAGAGTAACCAAATTTTATCGCGTTTTTGAAATATGTTTTGTTTCCATGTCATATGCAACCAATTCTAACTCTATGATCAGACTAAGAGCTTAGCATGATCAAAGTAGATTGAATAATCCAAGCACCATGCTTGCATTATGAACCTATGGGGCGGTGATGGATCAAGCATCACTCCCCCAAGCTAGATGGTTGTATATGAATGAAGTTTTAGTTTTGAGAAGGCAATAAATATTTTTGTTGTTTTTATGTTTTATCATTACTACACTAGTAATGTTTTATTTAATACAAAAAAATAAAAATGGTAACTACCGTTTACTTGCGGCAAGGGTTCATAGTTTTAAGTCCTATGAACAGGACTGTCTCCCCCCTTCATTGCTTGCTTGATGAAGGGTTGTCCATACTCGGGGGAGTGAGTATGGATGTCTCCTTGGGCCTCCACACCTTCTTCTTCTTCTTAGTTGCTGGTGTGGTGGTGGATTTAGAAGATTGACTCCCCCACACTTGATTCGAAGTGTGTTCTGCTTATACAGACAAGGTAGAGATCAAATGCATAGGTTCTATTGGTGAAAAAACACCAACAGAACCAAAACTTTGTTCATTCTTCTTTAACCTTGGGCACATTTAATATGTTCAAGTTGACATGACGTGCATTGTTCATAACATTGGTGATGGAATCAGAAAGATGAGTTCATTTTATTCAGACCATGAAATCAAGATGTTATGAACATGACATGTTGAGTTATTAGGATGTATCGAGCAAAATTGAAACTCAAACATGTGTATTCCATCATTAAGGAAAGGTTTTTTATATATATACTAAATAAAAGATGTTTCTTTTGGATTACTTTAGTATGGTTTTTGGTTTATCATCATTTTTTTATGTGTTGGCTGCACTCTAACATGGTACAAGGCAAAGGTGACTTGCAACAAAATACAAGGTGGATAAAAGTTGTTGCTTACCTCTCTTCCATCTAGGATGAATGATTCGTGTCTTTTTGCTCAAAGTCATTTGGAGTTCAACTTATGCCTTGCTCATCTTCAATGTGAATATATCTCCTGACTTACCCGAATTGCATTTGAAAGTTTTCTGCAAGGGTTAGTCCAAAATAGCCGATGTCTACTAGGGCATACTTTTGGTTCAAAGATCAAACTAGACACCACGCCTAAATTGATCTAGGAAAGCAGTTTAAACTAAGCCCCATGCTTACTTTAAAATGCTTTTGGAAGTAAGATTATCATACCACTTGTTTCAAAAAGCAAACTAGACACCATGTCTGATTTGGTTTGAGAAAAACATTCTTTAAACTAAGCACCATGCTTAACTTTAAAAGGTGTTTTAAAGATACTCCAACCTAAGCATACTATGGTAGACCAAGGTATCATGAAAGCATATAGAGATTTATTCAAATGGAGATAGAGAATGATCATGGTGAGGAATATTATTTATTTGTTTATTATTTTTTAAATGCAAGCAATATGGATATATGCATGAAATTTAAACATGTTGTGGATTTGATATGCAAAAACTCAAAATGGAGTGGATGCATGACTTATTCAAAGCAAACATGTTTATGAAGTATGCTATGGTAAAAGTTTGCAAAAGATTCTTAGCCTTGATCTATCACCAACATGGATTATTTCTATTGTTTATGAAAGCAATACTCCAAATTTGTTAACCAGAATCTAACACCATGTTAAATTTTGATTAAAGAAAGCTTTTTTTTCAACCTAAGCACCATGCTTAATTTAAATGCTTATGGATATACTACATGGGTCCATGTAAATATACCCAAACCAGAGCATACTTCATAAACAAGAGAAACATGAATTTGTATATTCAAATAGTGATAAGCTTGAGTAAAGGAGTTGATGAACATTTTTTTTCAAATTTTCAAATGCATTATTATGATTTTTTCTTTTAATATGCAATTTGAAAAAATAAGAATGCATTACAAAATTAAATATGAGATAACTACCGATTTACCTTCGGCGAAGGACCCATCGTTTATCGTCCGTTGAGCAAGACTTCCTATTTTTTTTTCTTTCTTTTTGTTTTTTCAGCAAGGTAGAGCTAACATCATTTTTCTTTTTAACCAAGATGGCCTCGTGGTGAGATTCTCACCATCCTCCCCTACACTTGGACTTTTGTGTGAAAGTCAAGTGTGCGGAGTCTGGATTGATCTCCTCACAAAAGTCATCAAGATGTTTATTTGATGTAGCTCTTATGTCCTCCGGCATCGTATGCCCTTGGTTCTTCTTAATCTCCTCCAGAAATGGTTAGCAACCAAGAATAGCCGAGGGTGCATACTAACTTAAAAACATATTCTTGCTTTTATTAATCAGAATTTTTTTAATCTCTCTTTTTTTTAGATAGTCCGGGGGCTCTCCTGGCAATGCTTACTTTATGTTCATAAGCTTGACCTCTAGAACTAGGACCGAGCTTGTAACCAAAAGCTATGGTTGGATTCGATGGTGGTAGCTCATCCTAAGGGTTTTTTGACTGGGTTTCATGAATTGATGATAATTAATAAAAAAGATTTTTTTTCTTTTTCATGATAACACTCAAAAGATACACGGGCAAACCAGGTTAAGAGATAACTACGACAACCGTCCCCGGCAACGGCGTCAGAAATGCTTGTTGGCATTTCATAGCATCGCTACTAAGAATAGGGTTAGGACCCATCCCCATGAATGGCGCTAGAAATGCTTGTTGGCGTTTCTTAACGTCAACACTAGAATTGGTGTATCCTAGCAACACCGTCCAGAAACATCGGGTGGTATTCTGTAATGTTTACAGAACAAGTCCGCAAACGCATGGAAATACCGTTGTAGCATTTCACCCGGTGGTATTCAGGGTATCATGATTTTTCAAGGACAACTTTCATAGGTTGTCTCCAATTCTAGTTTATCCCTATGAACAAGAGAAGGATAACTTGGGTAGTGAGGACATCTTAGGTAGCTTGCTTAAGGTTAGATATCGCTATCTTTATACTTCACTTTGGGCATCGGATATCAGCTAGTCTGCCAGCCCATGTCGGCTTCTAGCTCTACGCCGTACCCGAACGTGGGGGAATGCAAGGGACGAACAGGGCTGTCGCCACCTGCCCGCCTACCCCTCGACCATAGAGCATGAGGCAAATGAAGGTAGCCTCTAGCCTAGACACCACGTCTACACTATTGACTACTACTCTAGTATAAGCTAGGAGCATCAGTCTTTATCAAGAGTCCATTCGCTAGAGCATCCGCCACGAGGACGAACAACGAACCCGCAAAGCATTAACGATAAATGATAAATCACTTAAGGAGTAATATCAAAGGAATATCACGACTTTCTTACCCCAAGTGGTAATCCGGTCATCGAGGTACTAGGATAGCGGTGCTGACATGTCCGGCACTCCGACTACTTGGTGGACTCTAGGAGCCGCGCACTTAGGAGGAGGGGTGGACAATTCCGCCCTTCTCCTCCTCTTGCCCGCGCTCACTCTGCATCACTACATCTAGCTAGAAGCTAAGACTTGAGGCTCTTTCTCTCTCTTGCTCAAGTGTGTATACTTGAGTGTGTGGAATGAGGAGGGGAGAGAGAGGGAGAAAGAGAGAGAGAGGGAGAGAGAGGTAAAGGCTACATGGTGTATGGGATGATGAGATGATGATGTGATTAGATGAGATGATTTGTGTTAGGGGGGTTGCCCCTCCTTATATAGCAGCAGTGGCCGGCCTCCTAGAGCCCAGGTTCAGCGAACCCACCCCCGCACCGACCTGAGTGCATTAAATGTAGTCGGTGGGAGGCGGTTGGGCTCGAGCGGCGCTAGGGAGGGCGTAGCCGTGCCCCTGGCACGCACGCTAGGGCCAGCGCCCCTCGGCCCCATCTTTGCTCGGTTGTTTCCCTGCTGGGCCTGGATGCTTGTGTTGTGGTGTGCTTAGCCCAGTTCTGCTCTAGGGTGGCTGGCTTCTCTCTCACCCTCCAATACGCTTTTATGAAGAGCGTATTCCTACTCCTCTTCATCCAGTAGCTCCTCCTCTGGCCTAGTAGCAGCATGGCATAATGGGCTTGGCCTAATTCTGAGTTGGATTGGCCTCCTCCTCTTTTCTATCCCTTTATGCTTTCTGAAAAAGCGCAGTTTCTCTTCTGTTTTGCCCGTTTCACCTCCTGTTCCTGTATTTCTGATAATTCTAGGGTACAAGTGGAAACAAGGCATTATCACATGTATATGTGTGTATTAATGTTTATTTCCTCCTTTTTGGTCGTATGTTGGCGGTAAATATTTGTCAATAACGACCGACAACAGTCATGTTGGGATGAAGCAATTGAATAAGTTAGTGAAGCATGACTTAGAGGCTTGAAAGATGTCACATTTGAGAAGGATAAGCTATGTAGTGCATGTCAAGCCGGAAAGCAAGTGGGCAACACTCATCCAAAGAAGAGCACAATGAGCACATCAAAGGCATTTGAGCTATTGTATATGGATTTGTCTGGGCCAACAACATATACAAGTATTGGTGGCAACAAGTATGACTTTCTAATTATGGATGATTTCACTAGATATACATGGATAGCCTTTCTTATTGACAAGAGTGATGTGTTTGCAACATTCAAGACATTCATCAAGAGAGTGCAAAATGAGTTTAAAACCACAATCAAGAAAGTGAGAAGTGACAATGAAAGTGAATTCAAAATACAAGAATTGATGAGCTTTGTGATGAGTATGGCATTAGGCATCAATTCTTGGCTAAGTACACACCATAATCCAATGGGCTAGTTGAAAGAAAGAATAGAACTTTGATTGACATGGAAAGATCAATGTTGAGTGAATATAATGTTAGTCATTCCTTTTGGGCCGAAGCCATCAACACAACTTGCTTCTATAGCAACCGTCTCTATTGCCATCAATTCGTAGAGAAGACACCATATGAGATCTTGAATGGTAAAAAGCCCAATATTGTATATTTTTAGGTATTTGGTTGCAAATGCTACATATTGAAGAAAGGCACTAGATTGAGCAAGTTTGAGAAGAAATGTGATAAAAGTTTCTTGCTTGGTTACTCCAGTACTAGCAAAGCTTATAGAGTTTGGAATTTGTCTAGTGGTACCCTTGTGGAAGTTCATGATGTGGAATTTGATGAAACAAATGGCTCTCAAGAGAAAGATGGAAATATATATGATGTGAGGGGCACTCAATTAGCAAATGCAATGAAGATGGATGTTGGTGACATAAGGCCTAGAGAAGTGATTGAAGTTGAAGATGACAAAGGTCAAGTACTCTCTAACTCAAATGTGCAAGCTAGTGGTTCTCATGATAAAAATGAAGCTAGTTCATCATCTCAAGTGCAAGATCAATAAGTGGCTAGTACATCATCTCCACCAAATGATAAATCAAATGCAAGCAATCAAGTGCAAGTGCTCTAACCTACCAATGTTGTAAGAGATCATCCATGAGACTCCATAATTGGTGATATCTCAAGAGGTGTACAAATAAGATCAAGATTGGCATCATTTTGTAAACACTTCTCATTTGTGTTGTCTATTAAACCTAAGAAGATAGATGAGGCTTTGAACGATGTTGATTGGGTCAATGCTATGCATGAAGAGCTAAACAACTTCACAAGAAATCAAGTATATGAGTTAGTTGAGAGGCCTAAGGGACACCATGTGATTGAAACTAGATGGGTCTTTTGCAACAAGCAAGATCAAGATAGGATAGTTGTAAGGAACAAAGCAAGAATAGTGGCTTAAGGATATAGTCAAGTTGAAGGTCTTGACTTTGAAGAAACATATGCCCTGATTGCAAGATTAGAAGCAATTAGGATCTTGTTAGCCTATGCTTGTGCCCACAACATCAAATTATATCAAATAGATGTGAAAAGTGCATTTCTCAATGAGTACATCAATGAGCTTGTGTATGTTGAACAACCTCTCAGTTTTGAAGATAAAAAGAAGTCCAACCATGTTTACAAGTTAAGAAAGGCATTGTATGGTTTGAAGCAAGCCCCAAGAGCATGGTATGAGGGGTAGAGGGATTTCCTACTCTCTAAAGGGTTCATCATGGGCAAGGTTGACACCACTTTCTTCGCTAAGAAGATTGAAAAGGAGTTGTTTGTGTTGCAAATCTATGTTGATGATATCATATATAGATCAACCAATCAAGAGTTTTGTGAGCAATTTGGAAAAATGATGGCAAATGAGTATGAGATGTCTATGATGGGAGAGCTTAGTCACTTCCTTGGTCTCTAAATCAAGCAATTGAAGAATGGTATATTTATGGGTCAAGGCAAGTACATCAAAGACATGCTCAAGAAATTTGGCATAGAGGATGCAAAGGGAATTAGTACACCAATGGAGACAAATAGAAGCTTGGATAGTGATACAAGTGGCAATATAGTGGAATAAAAGATGTATCGGTCTATGATTGGAAGCCTACTCTATGTGACAGCATCAAGGCCGGATGTGATATTTAGTGTATGCATGTGTGCTAGATTTCAAGCCTCACTAAGAGAAAGTCATTTGAAGGCTACTACAACAATATTGAGGTACTTGAAGTATACACAAAATGTTGGATTGTGGTATCCCAAAGCAGCAAAGTTTGAGTTGATTGGATATTCGGACTCCGATTATGCGGGATGCAAAGTTGAGAGAAGAAGCACATCGGGCACATGTCAACTATTGGGAAGATCACTTATTTCTTGGTCATCAAAGAAGCAAAATAGTGTTGCACTTTCAACCTCCGAAGCTGAATACATTACCGTTGGTAGTTGTTGTGTATAAATTCTTTGGATGGAGGCCACCTTGAATGATTTTAGAATCAAGTTCAAACAAGTACCATTGCTATGTGACAATGAGAGTGCTGTGAAGCTCACCAATAATCTGGTCCAACATTCAAGAATAAAGCACATAGATATCTGCCACCATTTTATTAGAGATCACCAACAAAAAGGGGACATTTCAATTGAGAATGTGGGCACCGATGATCAACTTACCGATATCTTCACCAAGCCACTTGATGAGAAGAGGTTTTGCAAGCTAAGGAATGAATTGAACATACTTGACTTCTCAAATATGTGTTGAGGCACCCCCATCATATGACATGCCTCTCCTTCAAGCAAAGCAAGGTAAAGTTGTTTGACATGTCATTCATCCTTTGCTAGGGACTTGTTTAGTACATCTAGTCATTCCTATCATGTCTTAGGCTCATTCATAAAAATTAAATGAATTTGATGCTTGTATGGTACCACTATTGCTTGTATGCTTGAAATGATCTAGTGGTAGCATATGACATGTTTGTTGGTTTGTGAACCTAGTGTTTGATCTAGAAAATGAGCTATAAGTGTTTAACTCAACATGGTGCATGATAACCCTTATTTGGAGGTATGAAGAAGCTTGCCCTTGGTTCAAACCGAGTTAAATATATTTTGCAAGTAATCTAGATGGAACCAAATTTGGGAAGATGATGCTCACTTATCATGGTTTCACACAACCTTAAAATTTGAGCTCACCTTTTGTGGTAATTAATGACAAAAGGGGAGAAGTAATTCCTAAAGATAAGCAAAGGGGGAGAGAAACCAAAGATAGTAAGATAAAAAAGGAAGGGGGTCAATTAAAATTTGAAGCACACAAGTAGGGGGAGCAAGCTCATAAACTTGTATGTTGCATTTGTATGTGCATTACATATGTTTACATGCATGGCACAAGTTCTTAAAATTCCACATCCATGCTTGTGTGGTGTATGTTAGTAGTAGAACATGATTGATGAAATGAATTACTAGCATGCATTGGTAGAATAACTAAACTAGTGTTTATCTTGTAAAAACTAGACCCTTTCATATAATGTTGATCTCATGGGGTTATCTAGTTTTTGTGAATGTTTAGTTACTAATGGTGCTAAGGACGGTGTATATTGGCAACTCCGATTGCTATCACGCTTTAAAGGTCCATTCTTTACACCTTAGCATCATTTGGTAGAAATTGACTCATATATTTCTTATCTAAGCATATGTGTAAGCTTTCAAATCCAAACTCTTAGCATATATGTAGAGGGAGCAACTGCTACCAATTCAGGTTTATGAAACTTGTCCATATCCTTTACACATGGTAAAATACTTGGGCAAGCAACATGAATCCAAAAGAATTTTATTGAAAATCTTTCTGAAAAAGGTTGTCATCAATTATAAAAAGGGAGAGATTGAAAGCCCTAGTTTGGTTTTGGCTAATTGATGAAACCTTAGACTAACATCTGTGCTAAGTGTGTGAATTAGATGAGGTTGGTACAATCCAAGTGTGGAGCAAGATTCAAGTCCAAGGTAAGGAAGGTGGACATGAAATGATTGTCAAGTGCTCAACTTGGAAAAGAAGAAAGAGAAAAACAAAACCCGATGGAGATCAAGGCAAATGTATTGCATAGGGTTTTGGTTTTGGTGATCAAGACACTATAAAGGGTGTGATCACATTTAGGATCGATAGCCGAACTATAAAGAGAGGAAATCTTTGGCTAAATGATTTATCGAGTGCCACTAGGTGACATCGTTCATGCATTCATTTAGGAACCTAGTGTGCTTACTTGTGACCCTTGTAAAATTCTTCAAAAATGCTAACACACTTGCACATGGTGGTGTACACTTGGTGGAGTTGGCACATTTGCAATGGAGAAGAAATTAGAGAAGTTTTGGAGGAACTTGAGTTAAAAAAAGAAAAGGGATGGCTCTTGGATTGAAAAACTGTATTGATCCATTAAGCTTTGGATCAAGTATTTGTAACACCCTAAAATTTTGGAAAGAAGAAAAATAGGAGAAATATGATTTTTATATATTTTTGTGAGCATGCAAATTTAGAATGATAATAATTTTTATAAATATAAAATCAAATATAAGGGTAGAAACATGATTAAGCATTCATGCTGCTGCATTTGAAATTTGTGTTGAGTGGTTTTAGTCAAATTCAAATTGGATTTGAAAATCTTTTGAAAAATGGCTTTGAAAAATTAGAAAAAAAAGAAAATGGAAAATCAGCTCATCTCGGTTTCGGCCCAACTCAGCCGCAGCCGCCGCCTCGGCCTGCCTCCCCGCGCGCGGCCCGCCTTCTCCCGCGCCCGCCTCCGGTTTCTGGGCCGAGCCCACGCCACGGCCAGCCGGCCCACTTCGCGCGTGTTCGGCCGCGTCCCGCACCCGAGCCGCTGATGAGTCGGTCCCACCTATCAGCGACCACCTCCCCTTTCCTTTCTTCTTCCTCCGGTTCTTTCCAACCGTGAGCACCGCCTTCTTCGATTCGGTGATCCGAATCCGCCTCGAATCTCCTCCTTTCCTTGTATATCGATGCCTTCAGGCTATAAAACGGAGCCCTCGCATCCCTCCGCCCTCATCCCACCTCTTTGGGGCCGCTGTAGCCGTCAAATATCGCCACCGCAAGCACCACCGCCGCCATAGCCGCCATCGCGTGCTAGCTGTCGTTTTCCGGTCATCCTCCGGTCCTATCTTCGCGCGGGGTGAGTTCGCCGTGAGCTTCTCGATCTCCCGGTGTTCTCCTTTCATCGTTTGGTGGATGGAGTTGTGTTATGGCCTTCTCCGATGATGGCGCCACCGTGAGAGCTCGCCGACGGCCAGGAACTGGCCGGAGCGCCGCCGGCTGCTCTCTCTCTCCTTCCCTGTTTTGATCTCGGCCGTCCGTTTTGAATCGGACGGATGTTATTCATTGATACCGGTTCGGTTGTAACTTTTGCTAAAGAGTCCCTGCCCTTTTCTAGTTTAGAACCCACAGTCCAAAACATAATAACCCGTGTTCGTTTTGATCGGTTGAAAACGTATTTCGTCTCGGTAAATGAAAAATATGTTTTCTGATATTTACAGTTTTGCCACTCAACTTGTTTTAGTCGTAGAATCTCCGTTTTAACTCCGATTTGATCCATTCAAATTGCGTTAGATTCATATTTGTGAGCTCTACGTGACTATATAACTGTACAGTAGGTTTGGATTAATTTATTTTCGAGTTTTTATTAAAGTATTTATTTTTCTATAGGAAATCTTCGTAAATTCATAACTTTGTCGTTTTAGCTCCGTTTTTCGTGATCTTCACGTCTGTGTGATCCTAGCGAGTCGTAGATTTGTTTTAAAGACTTTTTATTTTGTTTTCTTACTGATGGTGTACTGTTCTAATTATAGTCTTGTTTGTTTATGCATGATTTCCTCTGGATGTGTGTTGTTGCTGTTGTTGATCGAGTATAGACGGTGAGCAATTCGTTGGAGATCAAGAGTTTTACTACGAACAAGATCACCAGGACCAGTTTGAGCAAGGCAAGTATAGCATGGGATTATCCTTGTTGTCCTATTCACATTAAGCAAATAATATCATTATGCATATATTCCTTGTTAAGGATGACTTAGTATTGATCTTATTCCTTGATACCTATTATATTGCATGGATTAGTATTGCTAGTGCTCAACATGGACTATGATCATGTAATTTGATTAATGGAATATGCTATAAACATTAAAAGATGATTTTATTACTGTTAAAGGGTACTAGAGCATGGGGTTACTTTGGTGCTCTTATTACTCTCCGTAAGGACTTATCTGTAAGCGAAAATCCGGGATTTACAGTACAACTGTGAGGGCTAAAATGGCTCTGGCTTTAGTCATATAGAAGGACCTTTTCTAGCTTGTTAGAGGTATTCCTTTATGGCGTAAGAATGGCTTGACGAATCGGATATAGTGCGGCCTCTGTCCTCATGTGTATAGGCTGCGTGTTATTGTGCCATCAGGAAGGGGGGCTCTACATCTGTTTGCCGAGTGAAATCTAATGGCCCTAACTTGTTAGACGAACCTTCGAAAGACTTCATAGTGTTTCCCTGCCTGCTCACCTTGGAAGTGTTTTGGGAGTAATTAACCCGGGCATATGGGCAACATGACTCACAGTGAAAGTGTACAACCTCTGCAGAGTGTAAAACTGTTATAACAGCCATGCTCACGGTCACGAGTGGCCTTGGACCCTTATGGAATAGTGGATCATTAATAATGATTATGTTTTTGCTATTTGTTAATCATTTCACATGGATCATATGTTTATTGTTCACATTGAGACACTTTGATATCATTGATATACTGAATTAATGTTAATTAAAAGCTACATGCTGATAAACCTATGTTATGCCTTTGATCTTCATGAACCCCATGTTACACTTGTTGAGTACGAGATGTACTTATGCTTGTTTATTTTTCTTACTTGGATAAAAATCCCGAATGGGTAACAGATGGTGCGAGTAGTGACTACTTCTACTTCCCGGAAGATTACTAGACTTGCTGTCAACCAGTCCATGTGCCTGTGATTGGAGCTACCACGAGAGTTTTTATATTTTACTTCCGCTATATTATTGTAAAGACTATGTGTTATTAATCGTGATGTAATAACATTTGTGATGATACATCCTTTATAATTTGTTAACTTATGTGTGATTGATCTCTAGGCACACATAAGGGTATACACTCCATTTGGTCATTAAATGGGTGTGACAATATTCATGCGGGTTGTGTAGCCCTCTGAATAAGCTTTTCAAAATATCTAAGATCATCGAATTCAGAGTTCAAAGGGCACTGACTGGACTCTAGGTGAGCGTGAGTCCAGTCCGAGGGCACTAACGCGCGTAGTTAGCCATTGGGTGGCAACAAAAATATTCAAATGGTCGAAACTCGTGGCGCTTGGAGAGCGACCGGACTCTGCGACCAGATGCTACTACAGCAAGTCTGGTCGTATTGTAGCGAGTTCAGCCAGTACAAAAATCAGCATAGTGAGAGGGGCCAATGCTCTATTTTCTTGGGATGTCTATATAATTATTGACACTTCTAACACCACTTAAGCTAAGTTTTCATCCCTAGCATGGCACCAAAAGTGTTGGTATAGAACTGCTCCTCTTAGAATAAAAATGGGATCCGCAAGCGTACAGATAAAATACCATTGTAGCACTTCACCGGGAAATATTCCAGGTATCGTTAATTTATATTTAGCTCAAGGGAAAGAACTAAGGACTTAAACCTAAAGGATGGATTTGCAAAATACGACTACTTATGAGAAATCAATCACACAGTCACTTACTTTAGTAGGGGGATAAACCATGATAAATAAGTATAATTAAATTGTAAAGCATAGGGAATAAATCACGCAGAGATTAGAGATAGACTACTCATCATAAAGGTAGGTTGACGTCTAATTAGTTCAAGAGATTGAATTCTAGGTAGGTTCTAATCTACTAAGTCATTCATCTACTCTAGCAAACACACCATCATATATAGCATAAAAGACTCTTCATCTATGTATAAGGAATATTACTGAAGAAAGGCAGGACATAGCAAGACTTCCTATGTAACGTTGTTTCTACCTGTCATATCAACGGAGGGTGGACTATATAAGACTCAATAGAACTATCACTTCCACGAACTACCACACGACCCGGCCAATAGGATACATTTGTAGGTAAATAGCATCTAAGCACCACGCTTACATGTGATCTACCACTTAACCCCCTCGCGAAGAGAGCTAAGTGCTTTGCAAACTTATACATAAACTCATTATCAATCATAACCATATCAAATGTACTACTAGAGAAAACTAGGCACATAATAAATAGAAACATAATCATATTAGAATAAAGTCATAGAGCAAAGATACAAAATAGTACCAATACTTTGATGACGAAGATCTGAATTCCGAGCACAAGTCGCCCGACTCTTCCTCTATCTAGTCTAAACCTATGTAGAAGTTGAAGAATTGGAGTAGCTATTCTAATTCTCTAGTGGAGAGAAACTCTCTAAACCCTAGCTCTGTTGATGGCTCCCTCTGCTAATGATTTCTAATGAATTAGGGTTTCTCCTAGGGTGAGGGGCCTTGCTTATATAGCCCTCTAGGAAGCACCACAACCCTCAGATCAAACCGACCTTGATCTATGATTTTTATTCATCCTCAAAGGCGGTGGAGGTAGGATCCATGAGGTTGCACCTGATTGGCCACCTGAGTGGGGCGGGTGCCTAGGGCCAGGGGTGGCCGCCCCACTTGCCAGCCCATTTGGCCCTCCCTTCGAGGAGGTGTCTTCTCATGTCTTCTAGATTATTATTTTTCATAGTAGGGTTGATTTCACTCTATGTAAATATGACATGTGGGTCTCCTTTGTTCACCAAAACTCATGGAAATTGTTAGTTTAAAACCCCTAAGTCTAAGGTGAAACTCATTTTAACCCTTCTTTTGATTCTTGTTGACTTATAAAGTTGATGGTTAATTGCCGTCAAGAATAATCTCGTTAGCCAGCCTTTGCTCACTCGCTTGGTCATTCTTACTTGTGATAGCATCCTTTGAGCTAAGCAAACTTCCTCTCACTCATCTCTCTTACTTGGAGATCATTGTGGCTGCGGATTTCTTGTTTCTCTTGGTGGTTGTCGCCACCTAGACAGCTTAGAGCAGAGAAGGAGTTGTGGCAAGAGTTGGTGATTGTTCTTGGTCACCTCCCGATGATTGTGAGGTGTCCTTCTACCTTCCCCGGTGGAGCGCCAAAGGCAACTCTAGTGGATTGCGCTTGTCATTGAGCTAACTCACATGTGGGTCGGTTCTTGCAGTGTCCAACGTGTGGACGAGGCTCGTGCTACACCTCTTAGCGTCAAACCACCAAGTGTTGGTCAACACAATGGGGACTAGCATGCCGACGAGCATGTGAACCTCAGGAGAAAAATCATGTGTCTCCATTGTGATTGATTCATTGGATTTCTCTTGGTGATTGGTATTCATCTTATGGTGATTGGTTCATTCCTTGATGCGGCGGTATAAAGATCACATTCCACTTATTTATATTCCCGCAAACTAGTTGTAACAAGCTCTTTAATGTAATTATGAGAGCTTGTCTTATCTTTGCTAGTGTAGCTTCTCACCTATTGAGCTCTTTTGTATAGCTAGCTTTTGAGAGCTTATAGTGACTTAGCTATTGATTGACTTAGAGATTATAGTAACTAGAATTGGTGGGATAGGTGGCTTGCAACACTTGTTAGAGCTAGTGCAAAAAGCTTCATAGCCTATTAGTTGTCTAACAAGTTTGCCTAGTGTTTTGTAGATTTTAAATTAGGCTATTCACCCCCCTCTAGCCAATTAGAACCTTTCAATGGGCTGACTCACGATGAGTAGCCAACATCACCACCATCATCTCCGCATGGGTCATCGGAGGCGGTAGAGGTGGCGGAGGAGGACCTAAGAGTGGGGCCTTGTGGCTCTCCCCATTGCCGTTCTCATTGCCACGACCACTTTCGTCTTGGCCTTCACCAAGGCCACGACCCGCTCTGGCATTGGTGCTCCTTGTTGACGATCACTAACATCTATTATAAACCATCAACAATACCTACATATATGCTTAATTACATCACCAAACATAGGTATAGGAGTTTAAACTAATGAGTTCCATGAGTTTTGGTGCTCTCACTTGTTTTGCAGGACATTTAATTTTCACTAAATAAAAGTATCTCAAATGATGAATTAGAGTGCACCATTGCGAAGAGCTCGCTGAGATGTTTAAAATGGATATATTATTTGCTATATTTAGAGCCCAGAATCAAGAGATATTAATTCCGCATCAAAACTAAGTTGGGAAGAATCTACAAGACACGAGAAGGTGTGCCACCAAAGGTGGGGCCCACCTGCCATAGGGGCAGATCAGTCGACCTATGGGTCCCTCTATTAGCCACCACCTTCACACGTCGGTTCTCCACCACCTTAGGGTTTGCATATCCACCCTCGATTGATGTCGGTTTGATCCGAGGGCTCTGGTTCATCCCACAGGCCTATATAAGCAGCCCTATACCTCCTGAGGCAGAGGCATCCCTGAAACCCTAATTCATATCTCTCATTTAGATATTAGGGTACACTAGGAAGATTAGGTATAGACTCTCCAATGTAGTAGATTACTAATTTGGGAGCGAGGATCAAGTTCCGGATTTAGTCTTGGAGGCTTGGCAAAGCCTTGTATCTTCACTTCTTCATCTTGTAGGACTTGTTCTCAATTTATCATATTCTTATCTACATGGCTATGCTTACTTTGAATATATATATCTTGCTTAGTTAAGTTTATCAATACTTTTGTGTGCAGGTTCATAGAGCACTTAGCTTACTATAGTTTATCGATTGGGCTAAGTAGCTATTGACGTTAATTAACTCCAATTTTAAGCCATCAACTAACCCATGGAAAGGTCTAAAATAATGTGTAAAGTAGTGTTATAGGGGTTTATTCTAATGAGTTCCACGAGTTGTGTTGTTCTCACTTGTTTTGCAGGATATATAATATTTCATCATATAAAGTGAAGAATATGAGCACACCATTGCGAAGAACTTGTCGAGACGGACATATCATTTGCCATATTTAGAGCACCGGATGGAAAGTCCTCGATGGGTACAACTTGGAAGACTCTAGAAGACCCTAGAACCATCATCATCACAAGACCAAGGACTAAACCAACAAGATTCCATAGCTTTGCGAAATAATCTTTTCCAGGGATTTATCCAGAAGCTAGGGAAGAAAGGAATCCACCCAAGACACGACTCATTACGCGAACGGATTGGAAAATGGCACTAGAAGAACGTAGAAGACACCAGAAGGCACGAGAACGAAGCAGAGGACCGACGGTTGCCAGGTGGGGCTGGCCGGCCCCACATGTCAGGCTGGCCAGCCTGGTCCCACCTCCCAGAGAGATCCCCTTTGTGTGGTGGTCTCCAATCGATCTCTATGATGCATCTTGACCACTGTTTCATGTCGGTTTGATCCAAGGGCTATATAAGCAGAGGCAGACCCCCCCCTCAATGAATCATCTCATAATCAATCCATCATTGTTCAGTTCAGGGTAGTCCCTCGAAAGGATAACCTAGAGCTCCACCAGCTAGGGCATAGCTATAATATAAGAATAGGGATTAGAGGAGGCAAGCAATGCTTGGTTTCCAGATCTAATCACGAGAAGGCTAGGTATAACCTTGTACTTCTCTCTTGTATTCTACATTATTAATCTATTTGTGTTATTTGTCTTCTAGTTCATTGTGTTCATCTTCTATTTCATCTACTTGTTCTTCTAGTTCATCTTGTTTATCTTATAGTTTATCATATTCTTGTCTAGTTCATCGTTCTAGTTCATCTAGTCCATCGTGTTCTTGTCTAGTTTGTGTTGATCCTCTAGTTCTTGTTCTAGTGTGTGTATGAGTTGAATACTTGATAGGACATGGTATAATTCTAGATTCATAATTATAATGTTCATTGCCTATGTTGATTATATGTTTAGTATAGTTGGAGTAGTTTTGTGTTTATTCTCTTGTTCGTATAGCACTCATTCCAATGATCAAGGGGTGGGTGGTAGAAGTTGTGTAAGCGTGGTGCTTAGACAATGTCTATCTGCGAGTGCTCCCTATGTTTCGGGCCATGTGGTAGATCACGAAGGTGACTATTATAGCTTCGTTGAGTCCTCTGTAGTCCACTCCCCGAATATAGGATTAGTAAGGCTGAGTTGCGGGGTGATATCTTGCTCTGATCCTGATCCACCTTAGCAATGTCTCTTGAGTATAAATATGAGGTTACCTTGACCATGATTGCTAAATGTAATTACACTAATTGATGTAGCTCAATGACCTATAGTTATAATAACCTTAGGAGTTAGTCTCTATTTTCTAGTTCTTTCTAGAGTCATTCCCAAGTAGGAAAATGCTGGTGAAACCCCTTTTTGAATTACCATGATCTGTTATTAATTGTCCTATATTATGATTCATCCCTGTTTTGAGATTGATCTAGTGGAACTCTTATCACAAGTGTAAGATATAGCTTTTAATACTTATACCTCCAAGTGCCTTCCCAGTGGTAGAATTATAAATAACGATACCTGGAACTTTCCTAGGTGAAATGCTACAACGTATGTATTTTATCTGTGCGCTTGTGGATAACCTTTAATCATATTTTATAAGTGCTATGATCATAAGTACAACCACATCTTTTGGTATTGTGTTGGGGATGACAACCTGGCTTAAGCAATGCTAAGAGATGTCCCGAACATTTCTAATACCTTTGCTAAGGAAGGGTTTGACCTACCTTATTTGTAATCGTGTTAGAGATGTCAATAGTAGCCGAGCCTCGTGTAAGCATGGTGCTTATACGATGCTCTGCCTATGAGTGCACCCTGTTCTCTGGTTGGGTGGTACCAGCAAGAGGTGATAGCCCCGTCTATTCTTTGTAGTCCACTCCGAATTGAGCAGGTTCTTAAATTATAGGACCGTAGTCACGTCGGTAGAGTTATCCATTGTGGGTGCTCTACCATCTATGTGGCGTCCCGAAGTGCACAAGAGTAGAGTTAGTCTTAGCTTAGTTGGATACATATATACTTTAACCATGCAATAAGAATGACATAGGAATCCACCTCACCCGAGTTAACTAGTTTACATTACCTTAGTGACATATCCCCTGAATGTCATTATGCTTGACTCCTATCATCACATTTATCCCCTGCTCTAGCTATGTTGGTATGTTAATGATTACTCCTTTGCCATTACTCAATAAATCTTTACTTTGTTGTTTTCCTATAATAAAATATAAATAATGATATCTAGAATACTCCCGGTAAAATGCTACAATGGTATTCTGTGTGCTTGCGGAATCCTTTATATTCTATTTGAGTTAATAAATACCAACACTCCCATGACCGGACCTCAGGTTCATCTGTAAAATAGATAGGAACCAACCATTAGGGACATCACCTCTAGATTAAGAACAAGAGACGTAGAAAAATGATAAGGCTCGATGAATTTCTGAATGATAAGACTTCCATTGAAGAATTCTTTTTAGTTATTATACTATCTTATCAACTACCCGTGAAGGGGAGTTTAGCTTAAACAAAATTCTCTTTTCATGATGCATGCATCGACCTATTCGTTCGCTCAAGCTAGAATATAGTGGCAATTCGTATAAAATTTTTGGCACAATGTACACTCGTTTTCCGTATACTAATGATTCTTACGCAGTGTAAGTTAGTATACCTATAGAAAATGATTAGATAAACTAGTGCCACTATCCTAGATAGACCATATTGCTAGAGCTTATACTTATTCATGTAAATTTACCACATCCTATTTTTCGTAAAGCTTTTGTTGGTCAAATTTTTAAGTTTTTGAAAGAATTCTTAAGCTCGTAGACTCATTATTGGGTCTAATACTAATTGTGGTAGAGCCGCCCGAAATAACTCACTTTTGGAGGCACTTGTCTTCCATTAGACACTAAGTACCCTGAAAGTGAGCTAAATCGAACAGTTCCATCGAGCACACCCTAAGAGAAAACTCAAATCAATCCACATTTTACATCTAGAACCTAAAAATGTGTACGAACTTACAATACTTAGTCCATTTTATACAACATAGTCTTAGAATTTATTTATTACAATACTAGAGTTTAGAGTGCGATAATCAAATAGCGGAATAAAAATAAACATCTAGCAGAAATGATACAAGCATCCATCTGTGCCCACCAGAAGAATCCTATACACAAGAGCTACTCCTCAAGTTACACCTGTAATAGGGTAAAATAAACCCTAAGTACACAATGTACTCACAAGACTTACTCGGCTAGTGGAAATATATTTTCCGACTCTCAAGGATATGATAAACAATATGTCTTGTGGTTTATTTTGTTTTATGGTAAGCATTACTAGCATTTTGTCCTTAAAATAAAGTTTTATTAGCAGTCAATATTAGTGTATTATCTAATCATTCTATGTGAGCACCTGTTCTACTCTCAAGCAAGGGTTGAGCAATCAGAATCATTTCACCATCTTACATATTCCAGTTCTTACTATGGTGCTAAATCATAGTAAGTCATACCGTCACATAGAATGGTGATTTGCGAATCAATGTATCCTAGCTAGGTACCTCGAAACACATGCATCGCTTGTACTTTAGGCACAAATAAGATCAACCCATTCCACTCCTGTCGAGGGGTCCAAACTTAGACTCCAAGCCCCCACACGTGAGACCCGGTCTCAGTACGGTGCTTAGACCTTCATCTTCCCCTGCCTCTAATCAGTTGGTCTGGAAAGAGCTAAAACCTATGACAAGAGAGTAATGAGCCTTCCCGCTCCCATAAGTAAGTTTGTGCTTGGGATAAAAATCTGTGACCTGACTACCATCCACAGCAACAGACGGTCCTCAATCAACACGAATAAGCAAAATAGTGCAACCAAGCTATGCTCCGTGGCTGTGGAACACAACATGTTACACTCACCAATACCCAAACCATATCCCAACCCGGTCACCATTTTCCTTTCTATCATTTTATCATGGGTGTAATAATAATCACCTATTGTGCGTAATGGTAGGTTACTCACGCTACTGATAACCTAAGCAAAGCAGCTACGTGATCTTGTACTAGTAAGACTCATATATATATATATATATATATATATATATATATATATATATATATATATATATATATATATATATATATATATATATATATATATATATATATATATATATATATATATATATATGGTCTTCATAACATTTTCTGCAACGTAAATGCACAACACATATATACGGTAATTATCAAAAAAAGGGTTATGCACCAGGGCTTGCCTTGGGCAGGCACAGTGTTAGCTTCGTTAGTCAGCTCCAGGACATCCTCCTGTACAAGGATCTCCTCCTCGTACTCCTTGACCACCTCCTCGTACTCCCCCTCGTCGGCGATCGTGAACTCCACCAACTCGTTCTCTATATGCATGCAAGGCAACAACAACTCTTAAAATAAAAATACACCGGCTAAGCTACTAAGCTAGCTCTAATGACTAAGATACTAAGCTAATCATTATCTCTACCAAATAGATTCCAAGCTCACCCTACAAGTGCTTAATTTTTATAAACCAATATCATGCCATTATTCATATTAGTCTTAATGGGTATTTAGCTACCATATTAAATAGTCTATTTTAGGGCTACAAAAATTACAGAAAGCACCTAATAATGCCATGAAGCTACTATAAAAATTTCAAAGTTAAAGCTATCACGGATTTGCCACAACAATTGCTACAAATATTATCATAATAATATTAAGCGCTTTCAATTGATTTAATATATCTCATCATCCTCACAGATAGGTATAAACTAATTACATCAACAGATAGATCACATTTTTAGGAACCTAACAAAATTAGTTTCATAATTTTTGGACACCTATATGAATTGATATTAATTATCAAAGTTTAGCTTAGAAAATAAAATATAAAGTTATTTCTAATTTCTAATAAAAAGAAAACGAACCCACCAGTGCGGCCCACAAACGCGCTGCCCATGCACACAAGGTGGCCCACGCGGGGAAGCCCACGCGCGCTAGCATTTACAAAAGAGCCCCCGTGTTATTCGGTATTAGCATAACTACTAAGCACACTATTCCTATAGACAACATTTATGCACAAAGGGCCTCGTAGTTACCCATCCTCACAACGGCACTGAGCCACTATGCCGACCAACTAGGGCCCACGCAGACCTAGCTAGGAGGCTGATGCTCACCTACAGATCCACATGCAACGAGGAGCAGTGGTTCGGAGGATGGAGATGGAGTAGGAAGGCTCCTCCGTGGCGGTGGGCTACCTGCAGTGGCGATGAGAGTGTTCTGGTAAGCTGAGGCACTAGCAGGGCAATAGAAGTAGCAGGTGAGCATTAAGGACTTACCACGAACCTGGCCAAGGTGGTGGCTCGGCTAGAGGCTACCCGAGCCAAGCTAACCACATGCGCCCGAACGGTACGGCGGCACGACCGTGTCAGCGGGGTCTAGGAGGCAATACGGTTCGGTAGTGGTATGCATGGTGGAGAGGAGCTTGAGATGAGGTTGCGGATGCACCTAATTGGGCTCTAAGTGGTTGGCTAGGGGCTACCATTGGCAATGGCGAACTTGGCCTAATTGGCACGGTGGCGGGGCAAAGCTCCAAAATTGAAGCTCGGCCGAGCGCCATTCAAGACGGGGGACTGTCGGCTAGGTGGCTTGATGGTGGCACCAGAGACACCACAAAGTGACCTGAGGTGACCTCTCCCTACCACACTTAATGTCGTGGCTCAGTCGGCCATGATGGGAGAGAGAAGAGAGGGAAGGGAGGAAAATTAGAGCTCGACGCGACATCGTCTTCGCGGGATGCGGTCGACATGACCAGGGCGACATGCGCGTAGGCACTACAGACAACACACACGCGGCTCCAACCGAGCACTGCCCACGTGGCCATAGTGCCAAAAATGGCAAAGCGACGGTGAGGGCAGCAGGGGAGGGGGCGAACCCACGTGCACATAGTGAGGAGGCGAGCAACAGCACGGCGTGGTACCAGTAGCAGCGGCATCGTAGCAGAGTGGCAAAGATAGCGGAGCAGTGTCAGGGTGGCCCGCAGCGTAGCGTGGCGAGTGGCAGTGGCGACTAGGGCGTAGGACCCGTGGTGGCAATAGCACCACATGGCCAGGACAGATGGCCAGCGGCCCACTATGGCCGGCCACGCTAGGCCACGGCCAAGGGCAGGCTCAGCCGACTGCCTCCAGCCACGTGCACACACGGGCATGCGGTTGAGAACACGACGTCGAGCCACAAGGAGCTAGTAACCGCGCACACAGGCCAACTCGACCGAGACATGTTACATGCACAATTTTTAAAGCATCAACCACGACTAAACCAACTCGAATGAGTCTCAACCACCTAGACCACACCATAGAGGGTGCATCGGGCTACCAACCAGAGCTAGAACATGGCATCACCCCTTAACTAGATTTCGCAGAATCAATTCACAAACATAGCATGGTCACATTGTTTTTCAGAGTTGAAAATTAGCTAAGCCTTTAGCTGAATTCTATTTCAAGTTCCGTTTCTGAGCTATCAAAAACACCAGCTAGCGATATTAGTTATTGACAACTAGAGTTGCATTGTCATCTATAAGGTTTGTATTTCAAATTTTATTTTTGTGTCACACATAGGTTCTATAGTATTTCTGTTCATGAAAATTTGGTTTGCAACCCTACTTGATATAACATACAACATTGAATAGCTTTTCATTTAACATTTTTATTGATTATTTTATGTTACAAGACTTTATCTACACAATTGATCACATGCATTAACATATAAACATGATGATCATGACATGATTTAGCAAGTTGTTTAAGTGGTAACATTGAGGGTGTTACACCGGAGAAGGGAGGGAGGGGGCGGCAGCGTCGACCCGAACGTAAAATTAGTGTTCGTGCCAGCCGGAGTTCGAAGACTTCAGCGGCAAGCATGAATAGCTGCGAGAGACCCCATGGCGCATCTGAAGGTTCATCCCACCCACAGGAGCAAGCATGCCGCCATCAGAACCATGCACCTTGCACCTCGAAGACCCTCTCAAATAGGTCTTTGTTGGGAGCTATCCCCAAGAAGGCCTCACACATGACGATGAATCCTGCCAGCTCCGACACCACATTGGGAGGAAGGTGCTGCAGCTAGACTCCATACTCGCTAAGGAAACCATGAAGGAAGTCAAACATCGGGATCATGAACCCACGCTTGTGGAAGTCAGTGAACGACACCGCCTCCCTAGGCTACGGGCGGGGCAACACCTCGTCAGTAGGAGCTCTCCATCTAGCAACCTCCTTCGGTGGAAGGAGACCCTTCACCACAAGGTTCCAACTTCACCTCCATCACCGATGAAGGTACCCACTCTCCCATCTTATGACACAGGCGAAAGAAGGGGCAAAGGCGGCAAAGCAGATGGTGACAGCGGTGACACGCATGATCTAGAGGTAAACCTCATGAATTTGACCCCTTTCCTTATGTCTTTCCTTCAGATTATAGGAATGACAACATAGGGTGAGAACGAGGTAAGGAACCGGCTTGAGTAGAGGGAACTATTTTTGTGGCGTCGATCAGGGAAGCGAACCACACCTGCTCAGATTTCGCCTGAATACGGGCCCTATAAGCCCTCAGGGAATGAGTCGATACACCATAATGTGCAGGGACACCATTAAGGTGCAAAGAATTCTAGGAGGTCAACTACCCCCAAGATTCACGTGCAGAGCGGCCCTCGGTCATCACTACTGCAAAGCACATACGCGATCACATGCCAAGTGAACGCTGATAAGTCATGACCTCTTCGAAGTCGCTCGGGTTGACCCACTCCTGGGCCAGTCCTTAGAAGGGCTTGAGGCCACAAAGGGATAGGGGTAGGGAGAAGATGGGCCCCTGCGGCTCTAATCGGTGGTGCAGAGCCACACAACCATCTCTCTATATTCGAGTCATCTGCTTCGAAGTTACCCAGGTTGACCCCCTCTAGGGGAGGCCTCTTGCCCTCTGGCGCTACAGAGGTAGTTGGGGAACAATGGGTTTAATGGCCGACGATTTATGAGATGTCTCTCAATGAGGCATAACTGAACTCCACGTTGATTAGGGAGGATATCGGGTCCCGCTCGAATTACCCATTGACCCTGAAGAGGTGCACCACTCTGACCACGTGGTTATGGTGGACATACCTCTCCTCATGTGGGGCAAAACCAAAATTTGCCCATAACAAGGCATCATGACCCCTTGGGTCAATAGGGGCGCCAGGAAAAGAAGAGGGTGGGCGCCAATGGTCCCACTATTAGGTCAAGGCCTAGCCTCAACCGCCTCCTCCTTGAGACTCAGATTCTTGACCCTCGAACGGGTAGCAACGCATCCAATGAGGGCCACAACCTAGATGGTGCTAGGTCGAGACGCCGACCCCTAGTCAGGGAAGGTGACTCAAAAACCCCAGCGTGACCCAAAAACATAATTCAAATCCCATGAAAAACAAGAAGCAATCCTGAGCCAGGACTTGGGAGATATAACTCAAATACAAATGAACCTAGCCGAGCACTGTGGCACTCTACAAACAAATCTTTCCTTCATCTGACACGGTAGAAGTGACCCAAGCCCTAGAAGCTATGATACTAGAAGGAGGCTTGCGGGATGCCCCTCTCTGCCATCGTGAGCAAACGCAGCGAAGAGGAGCACGTCGCAAACCTCATCCTAGCACTGTAGCTCCCAGGGCATGACACAGGGGAGAGGACGGCAACAGCTGCCATCTCACAAGGATAGGGATGATATGGTGGAACCATCCACAGCAAGGACCACCTTGCACATTTGAGCCAAAGGGCCCCGAAAGGCAAAGAGGTGGCAAAGTTGTGGTTCCAATAGCCATACCACCCCATCCTACCCTACTCGCAAGTCCCCTTCTAGCACTAGCCACTGGAAGGGGCAGCAATGGCTCCTGCCCACCATAGATAACCCTCAGCAGGACACATCACCGAAATGGCACAATCCTCCTCACACTTTTCTCCCAAAAATTTTCTCCTTTCCTCACTCTCTGAACATCCAACCGCTCAGAGAGGCGTATGAACAATTCATAGTTACGGTCATGGGTGCCTCGAATGGTAGAAAGGTCTCCATTTATAGGCTAGGGACGGACTGAGCACTCTGAGACCCCCGCACTGCATGTCCAACCACAGGAGGTCATAGCTAATGTTAGATGCCCGCGTGAGGTCAGGAAAGTCAAGACCTTCCCAAGGGCAGTACCGGTACAGCGTCGACAAGACCACTCGGCCTTGCCTGGGTCACGAACCTCGATACGCTACACACTGACATGGCAGGGCTCAGCAGTCACATACCACATCATTAGGGTGTCTTGACGGGGCAGAACATAATGATCACCTACCACATTGAACGCACCTGCCCGCAAGGGGTCGAGCAACGAAGCTTGAACGAGCTATGAACTACGAACCAGCACCCGACATGCATGCATCACAGCGCTTTCACGATCACTTTGTGATCACAAAAACTCTCAGGGGCTATTGTCAAGGTTATAATCCCCAGGTGTCTCAAGGCACCGATTAATTAGCAGGCCAAGCGGCCCATGACACATCAGCCAGCAAAAGCCCGAGCGACCGAGGCCCAACTGAGCCAAGTAAACCAGGCCAAACGCCAAGGCAAGGGTCAGCCACGACCCCTCCCTTCTGCCTTAGCCACATGATGCACAAGAGACACATGATCTCTCACTGTCATGACCCCTAGGAGGGATAGGGAGAGGTCAAGCCTAGCCAAACATGCCCGCTCTGACAAGAGTAGGCGCGCCACACTGACCCTGCAAGGACCGAGAGGACAACGGTCATCTCGGTCTGATCACTGCGCCACGCAACACGGACAAGACAACATCGCCCAAGGCAGTGATACGGCCCAACAAGACGCCCATATGATTCTACCCACTACGGGATGGGATCCATGACGAAGGCCTTGACTTAGAGGCCATCTAGACTATGGGAGCCACGACACCAACAATTGGGATCATGGCCCTCAGCGCCTCTAGCCCATAGGGTGATCGATGACCTGGGGGTGGCAACCAACTCCTGTACGACACCCCCAGAAACCAAGAGGTGATGACGAGGACCACGGCAGAGACCACGTCACACCATGTCGCAGTGTGGCCACAGGACCATGATGACAACCACATCTAGATATGCACCACAAGACAGTGTAGCTTGGAAACCAAGTTAGCTAGGCCCTCCCTTAGGTTCATGACCCTTCGGTCAAGAGAACCTTCTCCTTTGTATACGCCCCAGCCCTGAACTCTATATAAGGGTAGCCAAGGCACCCATCTTGGGGATCCGACTCTGATCCAACTCTCATTCACTCATTCTTACACCATAGAACGGCTCATGAAGCTTCCCTTCGGACAGTCCGTCTCCTAGCTCTAGAACTCCTACCCCTTCCACCATTCTTGCAGCCCCGTTGTAAGAACTTTAGAGCACTCAAGCGAGGAACACGCACTCAATCATCTCTGAGATTGGATGTAGGGCTCTGGCCTAAACCAGTATAAATCCTCATCTCTTTTGGATGCTACCATCGTCTTCCTAGAGTAGCGTGGCAATCATATAAGTTTACCAGTCCGGTTTACAAAACACTAACACTAAGTGTGTGACTAGATTGGATGGTTTAATCCAAGTGGTGGACCAAGACGAAGTCCATGAAGGTGGTGATGGGCATGTGATGATGATGATCAAGCTTCGGACTGGAAAAAGAAGAAAGAGAAAAATAAAATGGGCTCAAGGCAAAGGTATATTTGATAGGGCCATTTTGTTTTGGTGATCAAGACACTTAATGAGTGTGATCACATTTAGGATAGATAGCTGTACTACTAAGAGGGGGTGAAACTTGTTGTGAAATGCGGTTATCAAAGTGCCACTGGATGTTCTAATTCAATTGCATATGCATTTAGATTCTAGTGAGTGCTAACACCCTTGAAAATGCTTATGAAAAGTTGCTAACACACTGCACAAGGTGATACACTTGGTGGTCAGCACTTGGGAGCAAGGGTGGAGAAGTTTGAGAAGAGGAGTTGGTTTGGATGACCAGACCCTGGGTCTCGACCTGACCAGACCTAGGTGGGGCAAAGTTCGGTCATCTCTATGTCTGGTGTGGGCACGTCAGATCTAGCGCGTGGTAGGAACGGACCCTAGCTGCTAGGTCTGGTTGTGTGGTGACATAGGCGGTGAAGTAAGCAGAGGCGACGTGATAGCAAGTGGAGAACCAGACCCTGGCTCAGAGTTCGGTCATCAGTACCAGACTAGGTCCGATCGTGTTTTGCCTCCTCTGGACCTCTCTAGATTTCTATCAGACCCTAGGAGTAGTAGGTCCGGTCGTTGGCGCATTAGAGTCCGATCATGGTGGTATTGGCGCACGGGCATGTGGAGCTAGTGAGGATCGGACTCACTTCAGGGTCGGGTCATGTGCGTCAGACCCTGGGGTCTGGGTCTAATCCAGAGGAGGATTGACCACGGCACGAACTTAGCCGTTGGAGATCAACGACGTTGGTAATTTAAAACTGGGGCCACGTGGCGCATATCAGGTGACCGGACCTTGGCGGTGTAGACTCTGGTCCGAACTCAGGTGGGTCCGGTCACCCCGAGAAAACCCCCAATCACAGCGCCAATGGCTCTATTCTTTTGGGTGCCTATACAAGCTTGTTGGCCGACCGTGGCTCACTCTCTTGGCCATTTCTATTGAGAATACACCATAGTGAGTCTAGCCAATCCTTTCTAACTCATCTTGCTTCATTGATTCATCATTTTATGAGATTGCAGAGCATCCAAGTGCATTGCTTTGAGTGATTGCATCTAGAGGCACTTGGTGATTGTGTTTCTCTGTGGGATTTGCTTGTTACTCTTGGTGGTTGCCGCCACCTAGATGGCTTGGTGCAGCGAGGATCATCGAGCGGAGAAACTTGTCTCTGGCTCTGATCGTGGTGATTGTCAGGGGTTCTTCACCTTTCTCCAGCGGAGAGCCATAAGGTACTGTTGACACTTCTTAACGTCACTCGTGTTAGGTTGTCATCCCCAATATGACACCAAGAGTGTGGTTGTATTATACTTATGCCGTTTAACTAAATAAAGATATTATAGTATATATCCGCAAGCGCACAGATAAATACACCCATTATATCATTTCAACTAGGTTTTCCTAAGTATCATTATTTATAATTTTACCAAGGAAAGGAAAATCGAAACGGAACTATATAAATAGTTACAATGGCAGTAGAGATAATCATTTGCACTTACTCAATAATAAATATCAAAACAACTAATCACATGTCATGAAAGGGGCAAGACAAATAAGATAAATGGTAAATGATAATCATGGGTATTCCAGAGACAAGAGGGAGTTAACATTATTCAAGTCATGTAGTCATGGAGACTAATTTAGAGATGTAAATCATAAGTATTTCTTATTCAATCAGTCTATTAATCAATCTAGCTATACACAATCATCTATGATATAATCAACATGTCATCTATGAATAAGGAACATTACTGAGAGAAAAGTCAAGAATAGAGTAATGATCTCTTCCCTGTAACCACGTTCTACTAAGTTCTATACTCGAGGAGTGGACTACAAAGGACTCAATAGGAATGTCACACCCGTGATCTACCACATGGCCCGGAGCAAAGAGTGCATTCGCAGACAAGCATAATCTAAGCACCACGCCTACGATATGCCAGCCATTCAATCCTATCCAGAATTGGATCAAGCTTTCTATGAACATATTCATAAACTCTCTACTAATCATATTCATATCATGATATAGAACAAGAACAATCTCAAGAACAGAATAAAGTTGAAATATAGAAATATATTAAAGTAGCATAAAGTTGAATGATGATTACAACGAAATTACCAAATCTCCGACGAATGATCCTGATCCCAAGCAGTTGCTTGCCTCTACTTGAATCAATCTAGACTAAACTCTAAACTTGAATTAGAACTCTAACTCTCTTTCTCTCTGAAAACCCTAACTTCTGGCCTTGCCTTCACAAATAAGGAAGAGATGATCTAATTCTTCAACTGATTCCTTGAGAGAAGATCCTAGGGGCTGTTTATATAGCCCAGGGCGTGAAACCGCAGCCCTTGGATCAAACCAACCTTGGCGTGGGGTTTAGATGCATCCTTAGAGGCGGTATAGGCAGCTTGCAAGAGAAGGAGCCGAGACAGCACAGGGGAGGGCCAGTCGGCCTAGCCCTAGGGCCGATCGGCCCCACCTGGCGATGGGTTGGCTCGTGTTGCCTCGTGGAGTCGGTTTAGGTCTTCTAGAATCCCTATCCGCATCTGTGACATGGAGATTAGGCCGATTGCTTCGGTTTCTTTCTTTGGAAGGAGGATCAATTCTATATTATGCAGCTTTGCCCCTGAAAAACACAGAATCATCAAAACTCATGGAATTTGTTAGTTTAAACCTCTAAACCTACTGTGGTGATCCTTTTTATCATTTATTCCTCTTATGTTGATGGTTTAAAATGATAGTTAATTACTGTCAACAACTCCCCCAAGCTAAACTTTTGCTAGTCCCTTAGCAATACTAAATCCAGAGATAACTAAGTTACTTCAAATTATCATCCTTCAAAAATACACAAGCCATCAGGAAAGAATTATCCTCAAAAAGATGTTGAAAATTTGCTCTAGTTCCTTAGCCATGGGGTTTTAACTTTCACTTGAGCTTTGGATAATCAGAAAACAGAAGTAATAAAGTCAAGCACTATGTCTCAAATTCTTCATCTCTATTTCCATCCTGAAGTTTTAAATTATATTTTTGAAATAAAACTCAGGGTCTGTATTATATGACACTTACAAATCTCTCAATATGTGACATTGAAATTCCTTACCAAGGCAACGATGGTGTTTTTCCTTCTCTCAAGGTATTTTGGAATAAGGCAGAATATCATTGTGCCTTCTCTCTCATCGTATGACTAAGAAGCTTATATGGAGTTTATGGGTGAGATCACTCATACATACTTGCAAAACATATATTGTAAAGTCAAACAATGAATCTAGAGAAACTAGTTATACAATCAAATTAAGATGTGCATGTGTGTGGACATAAGGAATAGGTTAAATATATCGTGGAAGTAATAATAAATCCTAATTCTACCTTGCTCCTTTAGAAAGATTGATCTCTCTTAAAACTTAAGAACTTAGACAAAGAAAGTCTTGGCTATGTATAAATATATATATTATTTTTTTGGAGAGGCGAGTGTCTAGCACCCATTGTTTTGGTAGGACACTTGTCCACGTTTTGCTCTCTATATATATTTTTTACATAGCTTAGACTTCTTGTCTATCATGAAACAATTGAGAGATAATAACAATAAACATTTGGAGCAATAATAACTGAGGCTATGAAATGTATGAATAGGTGGAAAAATCATACAAGGCATGTTTTATTGTTCACTCCCAGTGTAGGAGTAAAATATTTTTATGATGGTTCTAAATGGAAAGGCATGTTATTACGTACTTTCAGTGTAGAAGCAACAAATTTAAGTGAAGTGTACGTGATCTTGATTTTAAGAGTATGACAGGTCTCTAAAGGTCAACAAAGTTTGACAGTACTCAATGTAAATACAAGTAGCAATAAAATAAGTGCTGGTTTTCTATCCTAGCATGTATGGCTGTGGTAGGAATTTAATCTCTCTGTCATACAAAGACTCATCATGTACATTTAATTTTTTTTCAAAAGTGAACTCTTCAGGACTTCATTGAAACTTAGAACAAGATAAATGACAGCTCAAAACTCTTTCACTTCTTATCTCCCAACTACCTAAGCTTTGGATCAAGCATATTCCTCCATAGGTTTAAAGATTTGGCAATGAATATTTTTGGAACAGAGGAATAATTCTTAAATGAAGCTAGGTACTTCAAAAGAATTACAAATGAAGCAACTATTTATGATAGTTCAAGTTTTTTATTCGACACGAAAACAAGTTCATACACACTCTATTTTTATTTCAAAAGGCTCGCAAAGAAAAATAATCTAAACATATTAATATATATTTTTGTATTTTATCATATTCTCCATTTTTTTAGATATAGTAGTAATACTAATATTAATACTAATAATAATACAGGTAAGAAAAACTTACTGTCTGAGGGGGTCCTCCCCCAAACTGGCTCAACTTCGGTCACTGAGGTGGTGCTGGTGGCGGGTAATCGACACCCATTTGCTCAAAGAAGTAGAGGAGGCCTTCATACATTTGTGTCCCTTGTTCACGCATCTCCCCAAGCGTGTTGCTCATGCTCTCCTACCACTGTGTATGCTGATGTAGCATGTTTATGATACCTTGTTGCCCCGTCTCAAGATGAGTGAGACGGGTATCAAAGTTCTGGAAGACTGGCTGGTGGTACGGCTAAGGCTAAGGATGAGGCGGGTGTTGCTCCGGCTAGTACCCGGGGTAGCCATGAGAGGCATGGTATGAGTACGGTGGTGGTGTAGGTGCTGCATCATGGACTCCCCTCGCAGAAAAAGATATGTGTCCTCTCTGGACGTACGTCGAATCTTCGTATTCCTGCGGAACATAATTAGAAAAATTACCTTGCCCCCAATTTTCTTCTGGCGTGGGTGGATCATAGGAAGTTTGATCTTCCCATGCTCGGTGTCTCAGTTCAGATGGTCCTGGTTGGTCAAATCCTTGATACTGAGTGAAAGCTGGTGCAGGGGGTGCACCATCTTCCCCTATGTACCTAGGCACAGTGTTTCTTGTTATTCTAGCGGACGGACTTCTTCCAACTCCCCTGGTTGGTCTCTGTTTTTTTGTAAGTAGGGGTCAAAGGTTGGGGTATGCTCGAACTCACGATCTTTGTACGATCTTATCAGATCCTTCTCGTAGGTGGTGCGAAGCTTTATATGATGCTCTTGAAGGAGTACATGGTGTTCTAGCTGGCTGGCGGACGAGGACCGGGGCATGGATGACATGTCTAAGTCAGAACCAGCCCGTGATGATGATTCGGTCTGGGAGCGGGTTCTCTTGCGAAAAGAGAATGCTTCAGGCGCACTCCTAAGTGTTTTCTTGAGTCCACTCATCCTGTTACACAGACAGAAACATAAACACAACTGGTGGAAATAATGAGGGGTTAGAATAAATAAATAGTTAGGAGTCAGTGATCCGAAAGTTAGTCATCCAGGAGTCAGTCAGTCGTTCAAGTTGGAAATTTTATATCTTGACTTCTCCTAGTACTTAGATTATTCGGGCAGCACTTCTCCTGACTAAATGATTTTCTAAACAACTTCTAGCACTTTTCTCTTACTGATTCTTATCTCAATGTGGCTCTAAAAATTTTAGAATACTTCTCTCCACTCAAGAACTTCTAGAATCTACTCAAAAACTAAGAATTCTCAAACCATACTTGGATTTTGGAATTTCGAGTTGGGGGTATGTTTTCTGAGTGTTTTGCGGTGTGTGGAGTAGAGGGAGAAGCAGCCTTTTATAGGCGCGAGAGAGGGAGGCCGACCGGCCTGGTGGTGGGGCCGACTAGCCCCATGTGGGGCCCACTCATCCATCCTTTCCTTCTCTAACTTCCTTGCTTCGTGATTAAGAGATGCCTTCACCTGCCGACGCTCCATGTGATGTGGTGGTTGAAAAAGAATAGAGGAGAGTGAAGGTGGTGGAGTGAAGTGATGTGAAGTGAGGTGATTGAGGTGGGTCCCATGGGTCCGTATGTCTCCCGTATTTGCACCGTATAATCACACAAGTATTCAAAGAAAAATTACTTTTATGAAACTATGAAGAATTAGAATTCTAATGATGGTATTTTTATATTTTTCTGCCACCACAGTGATTATTATTTACCATAGGTTTCACGCTTGGTAAATATTAATTATATGGGGCTTTAATAATTATGCCATGAGATTGATTTTTATTTTTTTCCTATGCATGAATAAGTAAATATTCTATGCAAAAATTAAATGCAGATAAATACCGAGTTACCTCCCAGCGATGGTTCGGGATTTTTAAGTCCACCGAATCAGACTACTCCAGCTGGATTTATTCTTCGGGGGTCATAGTCATCCCTGTGAGTGGTGACTATGTGACTCCTTCTTCATCTATCATCTTCGCAGTGGAGCTTAACTCAGGTCTTGGTCTGAATGGAAAACACTCTTCTCGTCTATCAATGTTGAATTTGACTTCTCCAATTCCAACGTCGATGTGGGCATTTGCAGTACTCAAAAAGGGTCTCCCAAGAATGAGTGACACTCTTGAGTCAGGTTGCATGTCCAGAACCACAAAGTCGACTGGTATGAAGAATTCTCTGATCTTGACTGGAATATTCTCGGTGATTCCCACAGGGTAACGAAGTGACTGGTCCGCTAGCTGTAGGCACATTGAGGTTGGATCGAGCTTTGCATGTGGAAGTTTATTAAAGATCGCCTTGGGCATCACACTGACACTTGATCCAAGGTCACACAGCGCATTATCAAAATGTTGATCTCCAATTGAACAGTTGATAGTGGGGCATCCTGGATCCTTCTTCTTGATCAATGTGTTGAGGATGGCCGCACTACACTCTTCTGACAGCTTGATCACTTCAGTGGTAGGCAGTGGTCTTTTATTGTTGAGGATGTCTCAAACATACTTTGCATAGGTGGGAACCTGCAACGCATCTAACAAAGGGACATTGATATATAATTTTTGAATAATCTCAACAAACTTACTGAATTGTGCATCCATCTTGAGTTTTCGATCTCTGCGTGGGAAGGGTAAGATATTGGTGTCTTGGAAATCTTGCACTTGCGGTTGAACTTCTTCTACTTCATCATCCTTTTCTTCTATCACTGTAGGTATCACTAGTACTGGTTTTCTCTGTGCCCCTTCTGGATAAGGTGGGTCTTTAGTGGTTTTACCAAGTCTAGTGGTTATACCCTTGACCTACTCATTGTTAGTGGCAAAAGAAGCAGCTAACCGTGATAATTGAGTTTCTACCTTTTTATTATGATCATGTTGGTCTTTATAGCAGAAGAAAAGTCATCCATTTTAGTATTTATATCATCTAGAATTTTATCATTAGAAGCAAGTTTCTTAGCAATAAGTATCATTAATTCTAGCTTGTTCCAAAATTAAATTTCGTAGAGGGGGTTGCTTAAAATTGGAAGAATTATTAAAATTGCCTGAGTACTTAGCTGGATATGTAGTCTGTTGCTTTTGATTCCACCTTTGCTTTTGCAGCGTGGAAGAGTTGCTGATGATGTTTGCATCTTCTTGATTCTCCAGAATTTCCATTCCTAGGTACTCTTCACATCTAGTATAAGCATCGAATGCATCTTGAATTGTTTGACGATCTTTCTTGAAATTGACTCTTTGGTCAAGCCAGTTCAACAGTGTATCCATCTTTGTTGATAGTGCACACACTTCTTCTGGAACTTCTTCAATCTGGCGACAGCGTTGAGTGTTGTCTGTTTCCAACTCTGGTTCTTTGCTATCTTCTCCATCAGATATTTTGCTTTTCTAAGAGTGAGTGACATGAATGAACCTCTAGCAGTAGCATCTAGTTGCTCATGCGATCTTTGGGTTAATCCATAGTAGAATCTGTGCATGAGTAACCAATCTTCCATTCCATGGTGTGGGCATTCTAAGATGTTCTCTTAAAAATGTTCCCATGCCTCTGAAATGGTTTCTCCTTTTTGCTGCTGAAAATTGTAAATCTTTCCTCTTAAGGCATGAGTTTTGCCTATAGGGAAAAACTTTGATAGAAAGGCCTTCAAACATCTATCCCATGTGTTGATGTCTTCTTTGTTGGTGTAGAACCACTGCTTCACTCTCCCTTCTAGTGAGAATGGAAAGAGATGAAGGAGTATGATGTCTTGGGCGACGTCCTTGATGATGATGGTGCTTCCAATCTCTAGAAAATTCTATAGATGTTTAGTGGCATCTTCTTCTTCCTTTCCACCAAATGTAGTAGTTTGCACTAGGTTGATTAGACTTGGCTTGAGCTCGAATTCAAGGTTGTCCGTCTGGAGTGTTGGTCCGGTACGAATGTTCCTTACACTTGGAGCTGAACATTCAAGTAAAGTCTTATTAGCCATAGCTTCACTACTGGTGTTGATCTTCCTCTAGATTTGGTTGACTCTTGGATTAGAAATTGATAAGTCACAACCGAACCTGTATTACCCTGCATAAGATATGAACAAAGATGAAACAAGGGTAAGCCAGTCAAGACAGAGATACTAGTTGTGATTTTTATTATGAGTAAGTGGTAGTTGTGATTCCCTTGAAAAGTAGATCCCTATGACATCCCATGTCGGAAAGTGAAGTTTTCCATCTCCCCGACAATGGTGCCAGAAATGCTTGTTGACACTTCTTAACGTCACTCGTGTTAAGTTGTCATCCCCAACATGACACCAAGAGTGTGGTTGTATTATACTTATCCCATTTAACTAAATAAAGATATTATAGTATATATCCGCAAGCGCACAAATAAATACACCCATTGTAGCATTTCACCCAGGTTTTTCTAAGTATCATTATTTATAATTTTACTAAGGAAAGAAAAATCGAAACAGGACTATATAAATAGTAACAATGGCAGTAGAGATAATCATTTGCACTTACTCAATAATAAATATCAAAACAACTAATCACTTGTCATGAAAGGGGTAAGACAAATAAGATAAATGGTAAATGATAATCGTGGGTATTCTAGAGACAAGAGGGAGTTAACATTATTCAAGTCAAGTAGTCATGGAGATTAATTTAGAGATATAAATCATAAGTATTTCTTATTCAATCAGTCTATTAATCAATCTAGCTATACACAATCATCTATGATATAATCAACATGTCATCTATGAATAAGGAACATTACTGAGAGAAAAGTCAAGAACAGAGTAATGATCTCTTCCCTGTAACCGCGTTCTACTAAGTTCTATACTCGAGGAGTGGACTACAAAGGACTCAATAGGAATGTCACACCCGCGATCTACCACATGGCTCGGAGCATAGAGTGCATTCGCAGACAAGCATAATCTAAGCACCACGCCTACAATATATCAGCCACTCAATCCTATCTAGAATTCTATCAAGCTTTCTACGAACATATTCATAAACTCTCTACTAATCATATTCATATCAAGATATAGAACAAGAACAATCTCAAGAACAGAATAAAGTTGAAATATAGAAATATATTGAAATAGCATAAAGTTGAATGATGATTACAACGAAATTACCAAGTCTCCGACGAACGATCCTGATCCCAAGCAGTTGCATGCCTCTACTTGAATCAATCTAGACTAAACTCCAAACTTGAACTAGAACTCTAACTCTCTTTCTCTCTAGAAACCCTAACTTCTGGCCTTGCCTTCACAAATAAGGAAGAGATGATCTAATTCTTCAACTGATTCCTTGAGAGGAGATCCTGGGGGCTGTTTATATAGCCTAGGGTGTGGAACCACAGCCCTTGGATCAAACCGACCTTGGCATGGGATTTAGATGCATCCTTAGAGGCGGTATAGGTAGCTTGCAAGAGAAGGAGCCGAGGTGGCGTAGGGGAGGGCCGGTCGGCCTAGCCCTAGGGCCGGTCGGACCCACCTAGCGACGGGTTGGCTCATGTCGCCTCGTGGAGTTGGTTTAGGTCTTCTAGAATCTCTATCCGCATCCGTGACGTGGAGATTAGGCCGATTGCTTCGGTTTCTTCCTTTGAAAGGAGGATCAATTCTGTATTATGCAGCTTAGCCCCTAAAAAACACAGAATCACCAAAACTCGTGGAATTTGTTAGTTTAAACTTCTAAACCTACTATGGTGATCCTTTTTATCATTTATTCCTCTTATGTTGATGGTTTAAAATGATAGTTAATTACCATCAACAGATACTCTACTTGATTGCTCGTAGCTTGCGAATCCCCATCTTATGTTGGTTGTGCGGCACCCCATCGCGGGTTAGGCGTGTGATGCCTATTAACGAGTGAAACTCTAAGTGGGTGAATCGCTACAACGGGGACGTAGCTTGCCGACAAGCAAGTGAACCTCGGAGGAAAATCATTGTGTCATCATTGTCTCTGGGATTTTCATTTTCATTGATTGTCACTTGCCACGGAGGTCTAACCCTCACTACTTCTCTTGTATTTATATTCTAGTGTAGCTAAGATCTTTAGTGTAACTAGTTTTGAGAGCTAGTAGTTAGTCTTTAAGAGCTGACTAACTTAGAGAGTAGTGATTTAGCCCTTGTGTGACATAGTGATCATAGTAATTAGAATTGTGGATAGGTGGCTTGCATATTTAGTAGGCTAGCGCAACACTTGCTTCGCCTTATAATTGTCTAACCTCTTGGCTTAGTGTTGTTTTAGAATTTTTTAGGCTATTCACCTCCTAGCCATTAGGACCTTTCAGCGCTGAAAGCACATGTTACAAGTGAAAGCACATGTTACAAGAATATGTTTCAAGTGTTTCGGATCTTTTAGAGGTATGTTGCAAGTATTTATATTGATATTGCATAAGTAGGTCAAGATGTTGTACATGTTGCAATGGCTATACACGTGAGTTTCAAGTGTATGTTCCAAATGTTTCATCTATTTCAGATGTATGTTGCAAGTGTTTCATCTGAGTGTTATAAAAGTAGCTCTGGATGTTGCATATATATATATGCAAGTGTTTTAGGTGTTTTCATATGTGTGCTGGAAGTGTTTCATCTGGATGTTGTATATGTTTGCAATGGCTACACACGTATTTTTAAGTTTTTTCTGGTGTTTTTGTAAATGTTTCAGATATATGTTGTAAGTGTTTCAGCTGATTTGGACGTATGTGGCAAGTGTTTTATCTGGATGTTGTAAAAAAAGTAGATCGAGTGTCGCACATGTTGCAACGGGACCTACCCGTTACAGTCGCGGGGCGCGTGCATGCACGTGAGAAGCGGAGGGGGATGGAGGCATGGACGCGGGCGGTCCCAAGCGCATAAAATGGGACCTGCTGGCGCATTGTGCATGCACCTGGCCCAGGAAAGCGGAGGGGGATGGAGGTAGGGGCGCGCGGCCCCATGTGCATGCTGGCGCGGGAAGCAAAGGGGGCGCTGGCGTCCAAACAGAGAGGTGCTGAGGTTCCCACGTGTGCGCGTGATCAGCAGGGACGTCCGGATGCTAGCCACATCCTTACTTTTTTTCAGTTGTCAAGCTAGCCCGCTTGGATTTTACCTCGGTTCTAAAACTATGGCCCGTACCTACCAGACATTGCTGGGACTATTTGGTTCACTTTCAAAGTTAACCAAACCAAGGATTAGGCAAGCCATGATTTTGGCTAGTATTTGGTTGTCTACCAAAACTTACCAACTTCTCACATTAGTTTGCTAAATCTTTGGTAGTTGTTTTTGTCTAACTTTTGGCTGCTAAAACTTTGACATGGCAAATTTAGTCGAGAACCAAGCCCACTGTCCAGGTCAGGTCAGATTGTGTTCGTTAGGTGGAGTGGTCCATGATCTATACAGCTCCCATGTATCGCTGGTTGGCCAATGAGCAGGGGGGTTTTTACCGAAATAAATGCATGCTACAGATTGCCCTACGCACAGTTCAATTTTCCATGTCTTCTGAAACAATTGAATGCCTTAAGTCTTTCTAAGCAGTTCACTTCTTTTCTTTGTACATGTTGTCTATTCTTAACTTCTATTTTCGACCGTTAGTGTTTTTCATCTGATGGTTTTTTTCTCGATCGGATCATGAGGCCCGTTTTTCATTAAGAGGAAATTTTGACCTGATGGTATTGTTTCCAATATCTCGACATTTTTGTTTCCATTTTACTGATTGGCGTTTCAGATTTCGGAGTTTTCATGACCGTTTTTATCCCTAGAAGAAGGTAAAGATGAATGAGACAACTTAAGAGGAAGAGGCACAACATGTGGAAGAAATGGGGTAATGGCCAATAGGTCATTTTTTGTTCGACCACATACCCAACGAACAAGGGGCAGGCAAATTTTCCGGCCACAAGCGTGTTGAGTGCCTAACGGGCTGCTTAAGTTTCTTTTATAGTTTCATGGGCCGCATGGGACTTTGCTACTTAGTAAAACATATTGAGATAACTCTTATAACTAGAAAAAGAATTTAAGATTTGGAGTCATCTTGCACGGGCACAAAATTGATTTAAGGAGACAACTTCTTTGATTAACAGATGCAGGCGCATCTAGAGACCACCCCTGTAAATGGTCAGGTGGCCTCTAGCTGCACGCAAATGCCCATCTTTGAAAATTATTTACAGAGGCAGACGTCTTAAGGCCCACCTCTATTAATCATCGATTTACATAGGTGGCCTGGTCACCTTAGGACGTCCATATCTGTAAATCGATTTTCAAAGACAGGCACCTTAAGTTGTCCATCCCTGAAAAATCATTGCCAATGGAGATGGCCATTCTAAGAATCTGTCTCTAAAAATTAATTAACAGAGGTGAGCATCTTAAGATGTCTATTTCAAATAATAGTTGCATCAAAAAATAATTCATAAGTTTTTCATATGATCTCGGATGAAGACAAACTTTATATAAAATTTATAGCCCACACGATCTACAACTTTGTAGTTGAGAAGTTTTTTATTTAAAATTGTCTAGAATTCCAAAATATTATTTTAAGTTCACAGATTTCGTACTAAAAATTTTAAATTTTCAAACAACCTTAGATATTGACATGGTCTATACCAAAAGTTAGTTCTCAATACCATATACAACTTTGTAGTTGAAATGTTTTTATTTGAAATCATTTATAGCCCTAAATATGTGTTCTAAGTTCACATATTTTTAAAAAATTAAATTTCTAAACAACCTTGAATGTTCATATAGTTAATTCCAAAGTTGCTACATGTCTGCTGTTAATAAGTTTTGATTTAGTATGTCAAATATTTGTTTTGAATTCACATATTTTGATATTTAAAATTTTAATTTTTTTTAAATAATATCGTATCGAGATCTTATATTAAAGCTGTAATACTTGACAAGATTTAAAACTTTATAGTTGAAATATTTTTTATTTAAGTCTATTTAGAGCATCTCCGAGAGAAGACTAATTACACCCAAAAAATTAATATTTGTGTGATTAGCGGTAAAACATGGGTCTAACAGTTTCTAAAGATTTCCCTAAGATTTAGACCCCGTTTGGCAGAGCTTCTCGAGCGGCTTCAGGAGCCGTTTTCTACCTAACAGGGTAAAATAAAACAGTTTCACGCAGGGAGCCCTTAGGACGTGCTGAGACAACTGATTGATAAGAGGTGAAGCAAAAAATAATAGCTTCAGCCGGCTTCACCTTGATGAACCCCGGATTGCCCTTGTCGAGAGGCGTCCATCAGCAGTGCGACGGCACGGCGCGTCTCCCCGGTGCAGTGCATCGCATCTCCCCGGCCATGCACGGGGGCGCAGTTTGTATGGTCGTCTTGACTTGTCTATTTTCTTCGTCGGAGCAGGATTGGAAGAGGGGTGATGATCCGACCGTTCTGTGTGGTGTGCGCTTCACTGGCGGCCGGTGAGCCCTAGCTACGAAGACAAAGACGGACTGAGAGGAGAGGCTAAGGCTGGTGCCGGTGATTGAACCCCTGTCATGGCGCCACACCACCGCCACCGTAGGAATACAGGATCACGGAGTAGATGCGGCCCTGAACCAATTAGATTCGAGTGTGCTTGTATAGTTGTGCGTACGAGTGGCTTTTTCTTAATTTGGTCGTCTCCATCGTTATCATCGGCGAGCCAGCCAGCCGGGGCCATGGCGTGGGGATCGGCCAGTGGGGGAGCGTGCGCGCAGCGCTCGTGCGGGCCGTTGAGGCGAGTATGGTGAAGCCGAACAGAGGAAGAAGAAAATAGGGAAGAAAAAGAAGAGAAGGGTGTTATGGTCTTTTTTATCTCTTTTGTATATCACTTGAAGCTGTATTTTCTAAACGGGGTACTTAAACGGCTCCAATTCACCAGAAAAGCCGTTTATAAAGCTGAAGAAAAAAAACTCCAGTGATGAAGTGAAGCCCTGACAAAGAGGGCCTGAGTTGCTCTGGAAAAACGAGTGTGCGCCCCGCATCTCTCCATAAGGAAGGCGCGCCCCAATCTTCCTCTTCCGCGCTCGTCCTCCCCTGCTCACGCCAATTTTCTCAACATTTGTCGCGCTTTGTAGCTCCACCTAGCATAGTAGTGCCCTCCCGTCTTCTCCTATCCAGGTTCCAGAAGGTTGAAGATGGGGAAAGGCAGGGATGCCGGTTCCCTGCAGGGGTGTGTGACGCTTAGCAGCGCCCGGATGCGGCGGCCGTTGTCCAGCGGCGCCCAGATGCGGCCGCCCGCGGCCGTCGTCGCGAAGCTGTGGCCGCCCGCGGCCTTTGACGCGCAGCTGCGGCCATCCGCGTCAGTCGAAGCGCTGATGCAGCCGCCTCCGGCCGTTGACGCGGAGCTGCGGCTGGCACAGTCCGGTGGCCATATTCTTCATGCGAACAGATTTGGCGATCTCTTGCCCCTCTTGCCCGGACATGGTGGGCATGGTATTGACCCCCAAGACTCCCTGCAGGTGTACGAGGACTCATTCCCTGACGATGTCTCTGCACCCTTTGAAGATATGGCCAACAACGACATGTTTGTTAATGGTATGATGGAAAGCACTTTGTATTGCTACAAATGGTTCAGTATACTTCCAGTTCATTGTTGCTGTTAAGTAGATTCTGGAATGTGTGTGCTACTGAGGATCCTGTCTTGTTATCTGTATAGCATGTGTTTTAGAAATATTATATTTGCAATGGGTGATATATTCTGATAAATTTTGTATCTTCTCTGCAAGTGTTTATGTAGAAACCCTGCAGAAAACTTGTAGGGAGTGTATGACGGCTTGAATGAAACTAGATAGGTCTGATCATCCAAGCCGCTTAAGGATAAAAAGCACTAGATTGGTGTAAGGTACTTGCAATGAATCAACAGCTACGTTGAGTCACTACCTGTCACTTCCTTCTCTGAAGGATGGTGCTTGGTCCTGGTCTCTAGTTGATAAATTATACAAGAAGTGTCAATCAGTTCTGAATGCATTTTTTCAATACTTCTTTGCCTTCTCATGGGCAGTTCTGAATGTATCTTCTTTGCCTTCTCGTGTGACTTACAGTAAGTGTGCACATTTCTGTTCATATGTAAGGAGGTATCAGTGACTTGTAAGGAGCTATCAGTGACTTCTAAGGAGCTATCAGTGAATGTAACTAGATAGGTCTCATCCAAGGCTTGTACTTATTGCATAGGAGGAATAAAATTAACTAAGACCATGGCCAAATTTTTGTTTGGGTGTCAGCATATCAGTGGCACTATAATACTGATCAGTGTGTAGTATTCATCTTGGGAAACTTAGTGTGCATGCCCTACTGTGAATCGTTCTAAATACATGCATGTATTTGATATCAATGCTTAGTACATTGAAAAAATTCTGAGTTTGTATTCATTTTGGAGGGAAGTAGTTCAATGTTTTGGTTTGGGGTAGGCATTCTGAAAGCATGAGTCCACTCATACAACATACATTTCTCTGGTGCTGCTGATGGTAATACTACTGCCTTCTCAGCCACCGTCATCATTGTCTGTCCCTGTCCCTGTCCCTGTCCCTGTCCCTGTTCGTCTCCCTCTCTGGCTGCTTGCTTGACGCCTGCCTCTGTGTAGATGTGTGTGTGATATTCTGTGATTACTTAGTTGGCTTAAGTGGGCCCGGGGAATACAAATGCAGATGCTCCCTAACCGAACAATTATGGCATGCAAACCGAAATTATTATACCAACATGATGAGTGAAGACACTCATCCAGTGGATTTTGAAGATTTTAGCACCCCTTGTAATGAGCAACAATCACAGAAAGTGCTAGTGACTCCAGCAGCCTCCTCTGCAAGACCAAATCACAAGAGATCAAAGAATTTCAGTGAGAAGGAAGATGAGATTTTGGTTTCTGCGTGGCTGAATGTGAGCTTGGATCCAATCACAGGAGCAAATCAAACACATAAATCATATTGGACTAGAATTCATGATTACTTCCTGTTATGGACGGCAGCGAGTACCTATGGAGGAAGCAGAGATGTGGCTGAAGAAGCGGGCCAAGCCGAGACATGTGCGCGTTATCACCAGGAGCGACCAGCAACTCAGCTAGATTCAGTTAGTCGGTTCATAGGATCCTATTGTTTAGGAATGGTTATCCCTTTCGTTTAGTAGAGTTTGTTAGGAATTGTGGTATAAATATGGAACATTAAGTCAATAAAGAATCAGCTGGAGATTGAGATCAATCTCTCCCGCTCCCCTGTTCGTTGGCGACGCCGAGCACAGCGTCGCTGCCTCGCCGCTGCACCATCTCTCTTGCTCACCAGTCTCTCTCTCTCTCTCTCTCTCTCATCTCCTTGCCCCAGCCTGCCACAACACTTCCATGAAAACTTGCCCTTCCCCTCAGACCCTACGCAAAATTCTCTTATGCACCGTTGGTCTACTATACAAGACTGTGAATAAGTTTACAGGATGTCTCTCCAGGATTGAGGGTAGACGACAAACTGGTGCTACAATGCAAGATAAGGTACTGACCAGCTATGTACAAGCATTTGTTTTCCCCTCTTATGCATAAATTACATTTTAATGACTTTCCGATACATGTGTTGCGTGTGTGCAGACTGAGGACGCACGTGCTTTTTACAAGTCCGAAGACCACCAATAAAGATCATTTTCAGTTTGAGAATTGCTGGAAACAGTTGAGAGGACAAGCAAAATGGATGGCTAAACTAGACGAATTGGCTTGATGGGGGTTGGGGGAGGGGCGGGCGGGTGGGGAAGGGTGTGGTGATTGAGATGACCATGCGAAATGACTGAATTACCCTTCCACGAATTAAATCAAAGAAAATAATTATTTTGCGGAACCGATGAGAACCGATTCCAACCATTGTAAAGAGTCATACATAAGTCCGTAACACAGCAGGCCAACCACCGGTTTATCATGGATACGGCTGAAACCAGATATCCTATACAGGTAAAAACAGAGATAGCCTGGCAAAAATAAAAAGAAAAGTTATATCATTTCGTCCTATTTTTAGGTCAAGAAAACGGAAACAAAAACAGTTGGAATGATCATCAATAGGAATTCGAACAGGTTAAATATATAAATCAGAACGGAACAGAATAGGATTTATCCTGATCGCTGTCACCCGTAGACGCATGCAATGTATTATGACGAAGCTGATCAATGCGCAACCACGCACTCCCAGAATCAGATACCGGACGGTGGATGGGAGCTTGGCCGAGTCAGCAGCCACCTTCGATTCCTACTCAGCAGATTCGCACACCGCACGCAGGAATCAAAGGAGGATGGGAGGATTGGGAGGTGATGCTGATGCCGATTTCCCGGCCACGATATGTTATTCTGAATGAACCAACCTTCCGGCTTCAGGTCGGGCCATCGTCGATCGCTGCTTTATTGTTTTCTCATCCATCGCTTGTTGCGTATCGCGCTGCGCCTACGTGGAGACGACTGTATATATATTGCCTTTTCATTCTCTATTCACGAGCATCATTATTGCTTGGGGATGTTCCGGCTCATCAACGTTACACAAATTAGGCCTCGTTTGTTTGTTCCGCATCCAAAACGGGGCCTGTTTTCTTCCTGGGCTGGATTGAGTGAATCCTGCTGGTACACTGGATCCTGATCACTAATGGATTCCTGGTCACTAATGGATTCAGCCCTGGAATCAAAACTCTCTACACTATGAAGCCCGTTTGTTTCAGCCAGGAATGAAAACAAGAGACGTATAAACACTTGTTTGACAGCAACTCAAGGTAACGTTTCACAACAATTCAAGGTTTTGACAGCAACTCAAGGTCACGTTTCACAGCAATTCAAGGTCACTTGTTTCGCAGGAATGACTTGACAGTATACATTAGGAGATTGTTAGACAGCAACTTAACAGTAACATTCATCAAGATATCATCAACACAGCAAATCACTATGGAAAATGAAAATATCAAAACGGAGAAGACGGCTCTGTGCTATTGGTTTGGAGACGCTACTTTTGGATGGCCTGGTTAGTTAACAACTTTACAGTTATCTCCGTCCCTCCGTTCCAAATTATAAGCCGTTTTGGCTTTTCTAAATACATTGTATTTATTATGCACATAAATATACACTATGTCTAGATATATGGTAAAACCAAACCAATGTATCTAGAAAAGCCAAAATGCCTTATAATTTGGAACAGATTTAGTATAACTCATGTGGTCACAGCTCAGTGTATCTGACATGAATGAACCAAATTCATACTGACCATCAGCAGAACCGGGTATCACCCTGTTCCAGCTGCTTCTCATTTCTACTTTCCTGCTTAGCACATATACCTTGTAATCTTCTGGTTTTAAGCTATTATCTCTTGCTTTTTGAGCCAACTGCTTCACCACCTCAGCAATTGTACCAAGTCCCTTCTTGTCTGCATCCTGCAACAGTTAAAATTTCTCCAAATGAAGTACCAATTTAGAAACAAGAGCAAGAACACATAGGAAATATTTGGAGTACCTTACTGAGGGACTCCAAATAAAATCATTCATCCATGACCTGTTACACTGAGGGACTTTTCAAAGAGCAAAATCTGCAGCCTGCATATCAAATAAAGACATATCCAACACTGCACAACACGAAGGAAATTAATAGAATATACAGTACAAATAACAAAAACAAACCTAAGTGCAATAGAATACCAGACCAAAAGGGAGAACCCTTAATTACCTTGATGCCAAGATTATTAATAGATATTTTCTTTCCACCAGAGGTATCCTGCAGTGGGTTCAGTTCACCCTGCAACCTGTGGATTAGAATGAAGGAAATTCATAGTTAGAAGTAACAAAGGAATTGGTGTTGTTCCACCAACAACTAGCTCTGTAAATCACAAATTAGGTTAGAAACATATTGACAGGATTGTCAACACGTGCATATACTGTCAAGTAGTAATGAGGAATGGTCTGTTTCGATGCTAACAAGAAGTTTGCAGTAACCTAAAGACAAACAAATCAAAACATTCTCAGATTGTCATCTAATATGAAAATGTTGCCTAACATTCTTGCCATTAACAAGAGAGTCAAACATCATCAGGGCTGTACTGCAACTAACAAATTAGGATGATCTTCATGTGGAACCAAGGAGAGAAAAAAAAGCGAGCGTTGTATCAAGCAATGGTGACATGCTAGCATCCTATCCTTCCCTGGGGGTCTGGGAGGTAAAAGATGAAGAAAAAAAGAGGGATCAAACCAAAGCAGTCAACCTTCAATTCGAACAGAGATAATATGGTTACACATATTCCATTTTATGATAGAAAACAAGCAGTGATCCGTGCTACATCTAGCCTTGCATAAAGAGATAATATGGTAAATCTCCTACAAACAAAGGGAATTGGTGCCTTGCATAAAGAGCTTCCAAAAGCCTGTACTTTGACTGGCAGTAGTGATCCGTGCTACATCGAAGCATATCATTTGGCAGATCCAACTGATGGCAGAATTACCCTACATCTAAAGGTATAACCTGATTGATGCATCTTTGTCTATACTATTAACTTGAAATGTACTTCCCAGTCATGATTACTGCTAATGCTGCTTTGGGACCTCACATTCTAATTCTGAATTTAATTATCCTAATGTTTCTGTTAAAGCCACAAATAGACAAAGTCCTGAACTAGTTGATATGATTAATTTTCACATACAAGCAGACGAACTTCAAAAGAAAGTGGCCTTGATGTCCTGCATCTGATGTAGTATTAACTAAAACAGCTATGACAGAATCAGTGCCTGACAAAGAAACGGGCATAGTTCAATACTTCACTAGCAACGGGCGAGCGCCCGTCAAGCGGAATGGCGGTGCCTGACAAATAAAGTTTCCTAGCCGAAAGCATGCCACCGCCGCCGCGCTACTTAGCTCCCCACCATGGCATGATCCGGATCCCAGTCCCAGTCCCAGGCGGACCTCAAGAACAAGAAACGCGAGGACCGGAGAGAGGAAGGAAGAGAGGGCGGCGTCTTACTGGTGAGAACGCGGCGGAGAGGGTGGACGCCGGATAGGAGATCGTCGCCATCGGTCCCGTGCCGTGCCGCTGCGCCGTCGCCTCTTGCGCCCCGCAGCTGCACCGCACCGTCGCCTTCGCTAGGGTCCAACACGGGACTTCGTTCCGGAGGGTAGGACACCACGCTCCGATCCGGCCGTTCAATGTTGGGAGAAATCCAAGCCGGGCCTGTTTTCTTTACCTGCCAGGCCGAAACGAACGGGCAATCCAACGCACAGCCGGTTCAGAAACGGGCCGCAACAATCCATCCGGATTGGGCCCCGGAACGGACTAAACCGGCCGAACCGAATGAGGCCTTAGTAAACTATTTCAATCGGGAATCATTCCAGGGACTCTTTCTAGATAACCGAACGAGCCTTGAGCAACTCAGTTGCTAGAGCCCTCTCCTCCTTTAGGCTCCGTTCGTTTGAGGCGATTCGATGCCAGGAATGATTCCAGCCCTGGAAAGCTAATATAAATGAAAGTAATGATCCGGCCGGGAATTCTTCCTGGGTTTCATTCCCCAGGAAGCGAACAGGGCCTTAATTATTTATTAGTACCCTTTCTGCAACCCTAGATATCCTTTATACTAGTGGTTTCTCTGCTGTGTTTAACAATTTGAAGGCTGCAGCCATGCTTATCAGTTACTGCCGCAGTATTTGTTTTCCATAACGGTATGCAGCAAGGTAAAATAAAATTGATATTGTTCGCAAAAAAAATGATATTAGCATGTTCTCGAGGGAATAGTGTGATACCTTTTAATATTGTACTGCATAGACAGAAAAATTATGAAGCGGTAGGACTTTTGGAAGCATTTGTAAATAGCAGATTCTGAATTAGGGTAACGAAAATTTGAGGGTTTGTTTTTATTTTGTCAGGAAACAATTGAATAAAATTCATGGCATTTATTTGTCTGAAGAAGATTGATAGACAAAATTATGTGTTCGGAGATGCTAATTTATACTATGCATCATCTCAACTATTAATGCTACATCATCATGGTATTAATTTTCCATCAGATATTTTCTCATTACAGCGACATCATTAGATGTAAGAATAGACATTTCTTTTTCACTGTAAGATGAAATATCTTCTCTATACATAACTTCTAACGCCACGCTTCTTATCCGGCCGGTGTCAATCTAACAGTATATACAAATGCATACGGCGATGACACATACGTCCCTTTCGTATGATTTCTTTTGTTGAGGAAACACAACTACACAAGGTTCTCTTCACTCTAATTATTCCGATCCACATGTGCAACTAATTGCTTTCTTCCAGCTAGCCTTGGTGCTCCGCCAAAACCATTTTTTGCTCTGGCCTAGGTATAACCTATCAGCTAATAAGAGACAAATTCTAGTATTCTCACATCTGCATCATCTCCATTATATAATTGAATGAAGACATTTGAGAGTAGTTTCCTTGATATACTTCCATCAAGTTTGTTTAAATCGCCATCTTTTGTCTTGTAATCATATTGGAACACTGCTGCACAACGGGGCTGTAGTCTCGGTCCAAAAGGACCTCTAGTCCCGGGCTGCGAGCCGGGACTAAGGTTTCGAGACTAAATGTCCCATCTTTAGTCCTGGTTCTCAGGCTCAAGACTAAAGGTCTCCCTTTAGTCCCAGTTGGTAATACCAACCGGGACTAAAGGTGCTGCCAGGCATCGACGTGGCGCAGCACCTTTTAGTCCCGGTTGGTATTACCGACCGGGACTA
>JAQSUU010000751.1:3207500-3435650 GCA_038087645.1 Saccharum hybrid cultivar R570
CTACTAAGGGGGACTCCCAACCGAACAAGCCAAGATGGTCCGTGGTAAAGCTCCGTGTCGTTGAACGGGTTCATGTTGTGGTCAATGCTCAATGACACCTACACTTGTCACTTTTCATCGAGCCTAAAAAATTCTAGTGAACCCAAACCTACACTATACTTAAGGATGTGTTTGGTTCCAAGACATGGTGAGATGAGATTGCCACGTTCCTAATTTTCGAAGAGGGATCATTATTTCAGTGTTTGGTTAGGAGGATGGATTCGTCCTAGCTTGTGTTTGGTTGGAGGACATTAAAACTGAGATAACCCGCGTGACATGTGGAGCCCACCTGTCATGCACTCTTCACGTTTCTTCCTCGCGTAAAAAAAAAGATGCTCGCGGTTGCCACGCCTGAGGCCAGCGACCCGGAGGCCGGTGAGCCCATGGTGTCGCTCCTGAGTACGGTGAGCCCGTGGCTGCTGCCCCCAAGGCCAGCGTGCTCCCGAGGTTGGCGAGCCCACAACCGTCGCTCCCGAGGCCGGCGAGCCCGCAGCCGCCGCTCCCGGGGCCGCCGCCACTCCCGTGGCCGGCGCGCATCTGAGGCTGGTGAGGACGCTGCATATTGAGGCCGCCGAGGCTGCCTTGCCACGTCCGAAGCCGGAGAGCTCATTCTCACATGGAGCCGAGGCTGATGCGCTCCCGTGGCCGCCGTGTCCGAGGCCGGCGAGCCCAGAGACTGGCTTCCTCACGCGCTTCACTCGACTCGTCCCCGCTCGTTCCACTTTGTCCGTCCGTTTTTTTGTTACGAACTCGTCTCGTATAATGAGAGAATATTCCGTCCAGGGATGGCTCTGCCCCTCTATGTCTCCCAGCCAAACACCGGGACCACTTCGTCCCTGTCCTGCCCCTAAACCAAACGCTACCAAAGTGCACACACCTTCAACTTCTGGTTCAGACTAATCTACTCGGGGAGCTCTTAATTATTCAGTGTAGCCCAGTACCCCACCTCTAGACATTAGGGCAGATCGCTGGAACACGGCTGAAACTTTAGGCTGAAATGAACTCTGCGATAGGATATATGGTTTGAGGAGCAGACGCCAAGATAAGAGCAAAGCACATGGCCCAGGCTCTATATAGCATCCATTGGAAACATGGCAGAAAAAAATCGAGAGGGGTGGTAAGCTAGACAGGCAACAACAAAAATATAGCATTGATGACAACCAAGGGACTTCGAAATCTTGTTAGAATTTGATATTTCTAGTTATGTGTAGCAACTATCTGATCTCTAAAAGGATATTGTGAGCACATAAGCTTACAACGTATCAAGAACGGTGTAGTCGAATCGTGTAGAAAATCCTTGATGATGTTGCAGCAACCACGACAATAGATAAGAATTTGTCAAAACCGACCGGAAATTATAAATACAACTCCAAATGAGTACAATTGATTACCACTCTCACAACCCTATTTTTTGTGATTCTCTCACAACCCTATTTGATCCTATAGGACTCTATGATTCTTGTCCTATAGAAAAATTCGGTGCAATAGAACTTCTAACATAATCCGCTTGAACACACTAATTGCTCTTTACACAAGTCTTGGATTAGACCTTGTGTTGGCTTGGTTGATACCTAAAGCCTTTACCCTTGTTGTATAATCCCCTCCAAAGACTTCATACATGCAAATAGAAGTCCTATTTCTAGTAGGATCGTAGACTAAGTCCTAATAAAACTAGAAGTCATAGTAGCACACCTCAACTGAGTCCTATTACAAATAAGATTTGAGTTACCATACAACAAATCTAATGGCACTAGTACACAGAACATTAGTACTGGCGGTTCTAAACCTATTTTTACTAGCGTTTGTCTCAACCGCCAGTGCCAAAGGCCAGTGAAAATCGCGAACTTCACAGACGTCTTGTAGAGAACCGTCACTACAAATGATTTACACTAGTTGTTTTCTTAACAAAACCGTCACTATAAATACATTTTTACTAGCTATTTTCTTAAGGCCACCGCCACTCGAAATGATTTTCAAAAATTGCAAATCAGGCTCAAAAAATAGAAAAAAAATAATCCGGGAAGGGCGCCACCTGCCTGCTCCGCTGAAGTTACAAGTCGTAGCATTTTTCACGCGCTTCACGTCTGGCGGGATTCGAACCTGTGACCTCCCTCTCGCACGATACTCCCCTAACCACTGCACCTCACACTCACTTGTATCTATAATATATTTTTTTTCTCCTCATATTATGCTCAACCGAGTTTAAATTGATTGTTTGAGACCCTAAATGAATTCAAATCAAAAAGTTGTCAACTACAAAGTTGCATAACTTTTCGAGATCTACAACTTTTATTTTAGTTGATTCTCCATACGAGGTCGTTTGAAAAATTCAAATTTCAAATTTGAAAAATTCAAACATAGTTTTCCTTGATAAGATGACTTTAAATGAAAAAGTTGTCAACTACAAAGTTGCATAACTTTTCAAGTTCTACAACTTTCATTTTGGTCATTTCTCCATCCAAGGTCGCTTAAAAAAATTCAAATTTCAAATTTAAGAAATTTAAACGTAGTTTTCCGTAAAAAAATAATTTCAAATGAAAAAGTTGTCGACTACAAAGTTCTAGAACTCATCGAGATCTACAACTTTCATTTTGGTCATCTTTTCATGTGACTAGGTTTGTACAATTCAAATTTTAAATTTCAAAAAATAACAACTTCAAACAAGATTTTTTAACAGCAAATGATTTGAGCTGCAAAAGTCGTCAACAACAAAGTTGTAGAACTCATCAAGGTCTACAACTTTTATTTTGGTCATTTCTTCATCTGATAATGTGATAGTATACATTGTTCACAGATTTATAAATCTCTCGCATAGTTTACCAAACTATACAAGAGATATGTCATTTGTAAACATCAAAGCTCTATAACTTTCAAATGAAAAACAACATTTTGAAACATTTTGAAACATCAAATGATTTCAAATGAAAAAATTGTAAACAGCAAAGCTCTATAACTTTACGAGATCTACAACTTTTATTTTGATCATTTCTCCATCCGAGGTCGTTTGAAAAATTCAAATTTTAGTACTTAATTTTTTATATTCAACGTCTATTTGAAATTATCTGTAGTGGCGCTAGGTTACGAAAACCGCCACTATAAATACATTTTTACTGGTTGTTTTCTTAAGGCTACCGCCAGTAGAAATCATGTATTTTTACTGACGGTAAACTTAAGAAAACAGCCAGTGAAAATAAATTTACACTGGCGGTTCAAGGTCTGGACCCATAGTTTTGTTTCTACTAGCGCCTATACATTCCGAACCGCCACTGGAAAAAATGGCCACCGCCAACAGGAATCGTTGCTGTACTAGTGGACCACATGCTAATATAAGAACAATATATATTATATACTCCCTCCATCGCAAATGATAAGTCACTCTAACTCTTTTTTGGCAAAGCATTTCAAGTTTAATTAAATTTATATAATAAAATAACAACATGCGTGAAACAAGCGACGTACTACATGGGACAAGAGCAGGGATGAAAACGGTACGGATATTTTCCGACCGTATTCGAGACCGAATCCGTTTAGAGGGGTTTTAATCCGTCTGTATTCGAGTCCGGATATTTAACATCCGATACCGTATTCGTATCCGAATATTTAAATCACATATTTATGATGTCGATATCCAATCATATCATATCCAACATTTTTTATACTATTCGTATTCGAATCCGAATCCGAATATAAATATAAAAACAAATACGATATCAGTGATATCCGTCCGTATCCGATCCGTTTTCCTCCTTAGACAAGAGCCTCACCGAGGTCTAACTTAGACACTTCCTTCTTGCCGTCGGAGCAGATTGATTGAACCTCAACACTATTGTCGTTGTCGTCGCTTGCGTCAAATGAATCCGGCACGTAGTTCACGCCACGAACTAGTGCTTCTCCACAGGCGGCTTGGCCAACTCCCTCGCCGGCGGCGGATGACGCCACAGTAAGAAAAAAAATCGCAGAAGAGTGTGTATAAGAAGGGGACGGAGTACTACTCCTAGCTCGCATGACGAGATAAAATAAAATGGCTTGATACAAAGGAAAGGTGAAAGGTGGAGCCAAAAATTGTGGCTTCTCCCGGCTTCACCTCCTCCATGTGGACACCGAAGAGAAGAAAGACTCATTCTACCCCTCGAGGTGCCAGGGAGGGGCGCGACCATCGGATGCACGCGGCCGCCTAGGGAGGGCGTGAGGGCACGCAGGCCGCGATCGCAGGGTGCCGGGGGCACGCGGTCATCGGAGCACCGCCTCCGAGCTCGACGGTGGGAGGGCCTGGCCGCGAGGGTCGTGTGGAGGGCCGCGGTCACAGGATATGGCTGCCGGGATGTGCGAGGCCGCCAGGAGAGGTCGCGGCCATCGGGACTAGCGGAGCTAGGGTCGTAGCTGTCGCGGCTGTCGGGCCGCCTGTGGTCGAGGCCGCCGGGATTCGCGATCTGATTTCGTACGCGTACACGAGCTGCTTGATTGGTACGCAGCTGCCGGGACTCACAAGCTGCTTAATTACGTATGCGTACGTAGCCACCGGGACTCGCAAGCTGCTTGATTACATACACGTACGTCGGGACTCAGTGAGCTGCTTCGTTACGTACGCGGCCACCAGGGCTACGGGAACTCGGGACGATGCGCTCGTACACAAGAAAGGAGGAAATAGGAGAATAGAAAATGAAACAAGGGTGTTATAGTCATTTTATGCTTTTGGTTTATTACGGGGAGCTGTTTTACCAAACGGAGTATCAAAACAACTCCAGCTCTGCCAAAAGAGCTGTTCATGGAATCGAAACCTAAAAAACGGCTTCACTAGTGAAGTGAAGCCATACCAAATGGGACCTAAGTGACCGCTGCCTCGGCATGCATGCACCACCCTGTGGAGTAAATGATGGATGCCTAGGCATACATGCACCGCCTGGTACTGTGGGCAATTTGAAAACACATGTGCACGCCAGGTAAAACGGGATGGAGGGAGTAAGCATCATTAGATCCTTCATTAGTTATATTTTCATGGTATATCTATGTGATGTCTCAAATCTTTGTAAATCTATCTATAATTTTAGTCAAATTTAAAATATTTTAACTCTCTACGAAAGTTAGAATAAGCTATAATTGAGAATATGGGAGTACTAGACTTTGTTTCAAGCGTCCGTAAAGTTTAATAGGGCTAAGCTAAGGGGGTGTTTAGTTCCTGGGGTGAAAAATTTTGGGGTGTCACCTCGGATATTTCATGGATGTCGGAAGTGGTGTTTGGATACTAATAAAAAAAAACTAATTACATAACTCGCCTGGAAACTGCGAGACGAATTTATTAAGCCTAATTAATCCGTCATTAGCACATGTGTACTGTAGCATGACATTGTCAAATCATTGATTAATTAGGCTTAAAAAATTCGTCTCGCAAATTTATCGCAATCTGTGTAATTAATTATTTTTTCGTTTACATTTAATACTCCATACATATGTCAAACATTTAATGTGACGGGGTGAAAAATTTTTGGGAGAAACTAAACACCCCAAGTCTGATAGACTGATACATAGTCCATCATTCACAACCATCGGTGGTTTCTATGTCCGCGCATCGTGTTTCTCGGCTCTCGTGAACGTCGAATCAAGGAGACAGTTATTTGATGTCCAGTTCTAATTGATTGTCCGTCTTTCATGAGTGAAAACTATTTTACATTTCTATATACATTATTACATTATTTTCACGCTGTTTTTGTTTTTTTATCATGTAGTTTAGGCTTTATTTGGAGTTCCCAAATTCCTTGGGACGTCACTCGTGACAGCCAAATAAAAAACTGACTGGGAGATCCACCTTTCGGCCACAGAAAACCGGCCATCAGCGACGAGGGTGATCGAGTGAGAGAGAGACAGTAATCCTACCATGGTATGGCCTGGATTCAGCACACAGCTCGTACAGTGGTACTACGGGTGTAGAAAACCGGCCAGCAGCAACGAGGGTGATGGAGCGAAAGCTTCCAAACCGACCATTCGGGAGCGTGCATCGGTGCATGCGCTACGCGGTTGTCCGTGCGCTCCGCGTGCAAATCCATCCACCACCATCCCTCATCCCTGGACCACGCCGGTGACCGGTGAGGCAAGCCTCGCTCCGCCTGCAAATGTTTGGGCGCTCTCGCCTTCAGTCCGCTGGGGCTCCCGAGGGTCCACTGGGCATTTGGTCCTCTCAGCCGTGCCTTGGCACAGTGTCAATGTCATCTTTGTACAAGCCCTCGTTTAGTTCCCCTCCAAAATGCAAAAAATATAAAGATTTCTTATCACATCTTCATCACATTAAATCTTTGGACATATACATGGAGTATTAAATGTAAGTAAAAAAATAACTAATTACATAGTTTATTTATACTTTGCGAGACAAAATTTTGAGCCTAATTAGTCAATGTTTGGACAATAATTGACAAATACAAACGAAATACTACAATATTTCTGACATTTCTCAACTTTAAAACTAAACAAGGCCCTAGTATCATGCAGAGCCATGGGTCAGTGAGCGTCTTTGGACAGGATTTACCACTTTTCGGTCGGTCCACGAGGGTCAGACACTGAGAGTTCAGAGTTGAGCAAAAGTACAGAACAAAAATAACGCCTGAACAAGGCAGGCAGCCAAATTGCAGCTGTATCGAGTACTAAGGAGCATGAAACATGATTAATAATACAGCCAAGCCAGCAACAAGTTATATTGTTATCATATCACCTGCAACTAATTAATAGTGTACGCATATTGGTAGACCATCAATTTTGGATGCTTGGAACCAAGATCAATTGCCTAGGAGTAGGGGTGGAACCAGGAAGTTAATTTTTTAAAATGTTACAGGGCCAGCATTGTTAATTTTCAAAATTATTTGAATTTCAAAAAAATTCAATGGAGATTTCACGTTCATATGGGGCCTGTGCACCTGCTCGCACCCCCCCTACATTTCATCATATCTACGCCATTTTATTATACTTGCTCTTAGACCCCATAATTACGTAGAAAATGTAAGATCATGGCTAGGCAGCAATCTTCTTGCAACTGTAGCATCGAGTTGCCAAAACAATGATTCCGGCCTAGGTTTTCAGACGTATGATCCTTGTGGGACGTATGGATCGGGTTAAATACGACTCGTTTCACAAATTCTTATAGCATTGTTTTATATATAAATAAAGGTAAAGACTTCTTTACGGACGTGCGTCCTTTGGTCCAGCCACACGCACGCACCCTCTGCACACCCTCGCTCGACCGCACGGCCGCCCACTTGCCTTTTTATCGCTCCAAAACGGAGACAGCATGGCCACCTCCACACGAGACCATGCCGCATCCGCATGGTGTCGTCTTCGACCTCCCACTCCCTCCGTCTCTCTCGCCCACGGCCCCGGCGAGCTCCTTCCGGTCGCGCTCTCTCCTCGACGGTGACCTCCTCCGGCGAGCCCGCGCGCCCACTGCCTCCTAGTGCCCGCTCCCCACCGCCTCCCCGCGCCGGCCATGGCGGATCCACCGGATCCAACCCTGGCCACGGCGGATCCGGCGGCTCCAACCCCGGCCATGGCGGATCGGGCCCTAGCCATGGTGGATCTAACGGATCTGGCCCCGGGCATGGCGCATGTGACGACTTGCTGCCGACGCGCCTTCAGGTACTCCGCCTCGGGGCTTCGCCAGGCCCTTGGACGCTCGCCGGCGACGAGCACCCACCAGGTTCGTTTGCCCCATGCCTTCCTTTCCCCTTCCTGCTGCGCGAAACCGAGCTCCCCAACCCTAACGTGTCCTATTTTTGCTATCTATGCCTCAAATCTGCTCCTCCGTTCGTCTCGCCTCGTCGCGACCCCTACGGCGTGACCCCGTCCATCCTGCCTGGCAGTGTCGCGTCTGCCCTTCCCCGCGACGGCGACGGCGCGACCGCCTCTGCGCCCCGTGCGACCGTCTGTTGCCTCCGGATCTAAGGGTGGGAATGGAGTCGAGGCGGATCTCGGCGAGCTCGTGCCCGTGCAGTGGATGGTGGGTGCTGGTCAAGAAGAGGCCAAGGCAAGAGGCGGTGGTGAGCAGCATGCAGAAATCGCCAAGGAGATCTGCTCCCGCCTTGACCGTGCGCCTTCGCCATGAGCTGAGCGCTGTGCAGGAGCGCTTCCGCAACATAGAGTTGTAGGTTTGCCCCCTAGCCTAGCAACCACTATCTCGAGCTTCAGTTAGATTTTTTGATGTGCTGCCAGGCGCAACCACAACGTTGTGTAGCACAGCTGATCAGGACATTTAGATCTTCACAACCTTGTTTTTCAATTTAGCACTAGGAACAAGATGCATGACCCTGATCCTAGATGTGGTTTATTTTCTTTACTTTATGTGTTTCAAAGGGCTGAAACTAAGTGTTTTTGAGATGTGTGTTGCAGCGTCAGTGTGTCCATCCTGAACCTGATAATCCATTCTGAAACCTTACTATTTCGTGAGATGATAGCTGGTTCATATATAATTTTTCTGAAACATTTGCTCATGAAGTAATCAAACTATAGATGAATGCCAATGCCATCTGTCTATACATATTATTTTGCAGGACAGTAGCTAACTTGGCTGCAGAACTAGGAATTTTCGATGAACCTGACAACTTATTACGATTGGAATAATGGGGAACATTTTTCAATTTGTTTTGAGTAATTTGTTTTTTATCTCAGTTTTGCAATGGTTTGCATGGAGTTTATCACAATGTTGGCACGTTGAGTCTGTGCTTCTCCAACTGATCACAATATAGGGACATCTGTTTTCATGTGTCTGTCAAGGGCAGGAGGGCCTGGTAGGAGTCTAGGATAAGAAGTTATGTATGCAAAATCGATGACTGGTTAGCAGTGGCATTGGTGTTTGATTTGTTTGCCTTCCAGCCATCGTTGTCTTGCTGATATATAGCTCTACAAATCTAATTCAACACCTTCAACACTTTACCAGGCTGGCCTGACGCCCTGCTGCTGCTGCCGTTGTTATACTAGTTGCGTCCATCCCTTAAACTTCTAATTTAGAATACATAGACACTATGCTTGCTTTTTTAGAATACATAAATTGCCAATTAAGAAAGACATTATTATCCAACGAATGATACTTAAACTGCCTAAGAAAATGTAATCCACTACTTCATTACCCAGCAGTAACCTGCTCATCACCAATTGAGGTTGCTAGTCGCCGGTTGTCAACATTGGCGCTTTCATCCAGGACATATTTTTATAGGCCATGTCCCTACACTTGGGTAGCTTCCACTAATTTAGAGGCCCATGCCCCTACACTTGTTGCTGCCCTCCCACTATTCAGGCTTTAGCAGCTTTAATTGGAGTTAATTTTTAACATGCCTCTCCTTTTGCTGCGGTTTGTTTTGCGCTGCCATGCCAATGTCATTTTGCCAATGTAATGCTACTACTAAGAGAGAGCAAGCAACTCGCTCTTCCACTGAGAAGTATAGCAGTAGCATGGCAGCTTTGCTTTTCCACTGAAAAGCATGGCAGGTTTGCTTTTCCACTGAAAAGCATAGCATCAACATACACTAATATTGAAAGCCACATCGGTTGCGCCTAGTACCAATACTGTAACTTTGTTTTGTTTTGATGCCCCCTCTTTCTCTCTTTTTGCCTTCTGGCTGGGCAGCAGCCCCTTGCCACACCGCCTGCATGCGACGTTCCTTCCACTGCTTCTATAAACAGCTAGCTAGCAATGACTAGTGTTGAGAGTACAATGGGTACTTTCAGTCAGGTTACAGTTTAGTTCGCAGCCTCTAATGTTTTTGCCTGCTAGCAGCCTCTTTGTACTGTAAATCTATACATAATCAATTCTTTTTTCAGTATCAAGTAATTTTTCATGTTTTCATTAGTAATTTTTTAAATTTTGTTAAAGTAGTTTTGCTACTTTTTTTGCAGACTTTCATCCAGCAGGGAAACCTAGCTAGGACAGAGATTGAAAGGATCTGATAGGCCTAGAGGGGGGTGAATAGGCGGATCTAAAAACCTGAAACTCAAAACTCAACGCGGAAGTTAAAACACTGACCGGTACTACCGGTTGGTTTGGACCGGTACTACCGGTGAGGGATCACCGGTACTACCGACGTAGACCACCGGTACTACCGGTACCCTACTGAAACTAAGAAATCAGAGATTTGCGAGTTGTGATTTCAGATCTGAGTTTTACCCCACTACCGAAGATGATGTTGATGAAGTTTATGAACTCTCCTTTCTTGTTCCTTCACCAAGTAGTAGATCGAGCACCCACAACCTATGAAAGAGATATGAAAGAGGGAGAACACAAAGAACAAGTAATATCTCAAGAGAACACAAATAACAACAACAACAAGCACGCAGGACACACAATTTAACCCGAGGTTCGGCAACCCCACAAAGGAGTTCCTACGTCCTCGTTGTTGAGGTGACCACTAAGGTCGGAGTCTATTCCACCTCCTTGCCTCCCTCAAGCAACCACAAAGGTTAGCCCAAGATTTCCACTAAGAATACAAGGGTAATACAAACTCTTCGGGGTGCCCTCACAAGTAGAACAACACGGGCAACCACGAAGAACACCTAGCCGGCTAGGGTTCCAAGAACCCAAGAGTAACGAACACAAACCAAGCCAACTAGGAGGGGAACCAAGTGCTCAAGATGTGAATCGAAGCTTTCCACTCTTAAATCTCTCCTCTCTACTCAGATCTTGCAAGGGATTGGATTTGAGAGCAAAGAGGAAGAGAGAGGGTGAGTCAATGCTTTAGAGCTGTTTGTCTGAAGGTTGGTGGGAGTAAATGGCGTGGGTAACGGTTAGAAATGAAGGGGAGAGCTATTTATACTCTTATCTTCGAAGCGGTACCGGTACTACCGGTGAGTGCCCACCGGTACTACCGGTCCTAAGGGTTTCGACCGTTACAGCCAACCTACTGGAGACTTTACGAGAAAATAGCCTACCGGTACTACCGGTCTTTCACCGGTACTACCGGTCAACGACCGGTACCACCGGTAGTACAGATTTTGGCGAATACAAGTTTTGCGGGAAAAAGACTTACCGGTACTACCGGGCTTTCACCGGTACCACCGGTCAAAGGCCAGTACTACCGGTCAACCACCGATACCACCGCTAGAACAAAAACTCGCAGAACTAAGACGCTGACACCGGCGGGATTTATGCCTACCGGTACTACCGGTGGTTCACCGGTACTACCGGTACTCCCAGGCATAAAACACTTCTCTAAGTGTCCGTGAGTGCAAAGATATCTCTCAAACGCTTAAACAAATACAAATTGAGCACAAGTTTTCCCTCTAGATAACCTAATTTGTATCCCTCTTGATAGTGCGGCGTTTCCTATAACTCAAGTTAAAAGATAAAATCTAATCGATCCACTTGAGACGGAACGCTTTTCAAACAATGGAATTGAGGGTGCTAACATCACCAAATGTGACCATACAAATTCTTTCATTGAACTAACACCTGCATATTCACTTAGATAGACATGTTAGTCCCTAATTTGATTGTCATTAATTATCCAAAACCCACAACGGGGCGAATGCACTTACAAACTCCCCCTTTTTGGTAATTGATGACAACCAACTTAGGCTTACATAAGATGTAAAGAATTGAAGATTTTTGAATTCCAAACTTTACGAGAGGCTCCCCCTCAATGTATGCATTGAACTTGAATCTCAACATTGATCATAATCAATATGCATACATAAGGGAAGCTCCCCCTAAATTTTGCAATTCGTGGGGTGCCTAAAAGTGTGTGACAAGAAATATATTGTGATGCATGAGACATGACTTATCACACAAAAACAAGAAAGGCTAAGGAAGAAAGAAAAAGACTTAAAAACAACACCAGAAAATTTCATCTAGACAAACATAGGCAAACAAAACGAATAAGCAAGAGTGATTAGCCTACAATCATCCATCATCACACCAATAGTTCTTAGTCCACAATACATAGTTCACCACAGGGTTTGGAATTATTACACGACCATTAACTACCTATTACATAGATGATAAGCCTAACACTCCCCCTTTGGCATCAAATGTCAAAAAGGGTAGGCACGGAAACAACCAAGGTAGCGAAATCTAATAAGGCTCCGAGAAGTCGCGGTCATCGTCACTGTCGTCGCCGTCGTCTTCGTCGTCGTCGGTCGAGTAGTCAACCAACCCTGGCGATGTAGGGACTGTCTTCTTACCACGAGGGTCATCGGACGGGCCAGCCTCCTCACTAGGACCAGAGACGGGAGCACCATACGACTCATTGTACTCGACAAAGGGATCCCGAAACTCACGGAGAGGACTCTCAGGAGGATCAATCTGTAGGTGCTGCTCAATACGCCTTAGGCGACGATCATCCTTCTCAGCCTTGTAACAGAAGGCCTCCCAAAGCTTCCCCAAAGCATACTTGATGACACCGCCACCACGCCGACGACGCTCCGAGGAGGAGCGAGTAGGAGCAGTAGCAGTACCACCACAGTAAGCACCGCGGGAGGAAGTACAAGTGGCCGGACCACGAGGGGGAGAAGGAGCGGAACCACCACCAATACCTCTGGGGCCCAAATGACGCACGGAGTAGGACTTGTGCACAGTATTGTGATGGAATGAACGACCCACCACTTGCTCAATGATATACATGAGATATGGAGCATAAGGCACAGACTTGTGGGGATCATTTGCAGCCTGCTCAATCTTGCGCCACATGAAGTCAGTGATGGAAAAACGATCACCACCAGTGCCAAAACGGCAAAGGACCTTAGGAGCATCAAGCATGAGATGAATAGAATCTCTAATCTTCGGGTCCAAGGTGAGGCGAATGAGATTGTTGAGGACATAAAAGTACGGCTTCAAATGAGTAGTAGTGAAATCAACAGTCGCACCAGGCTTGTATACCTCAGCAGCCTCTAAGTCATCGTGAGAGACAGAGTTGCATAAAACTGACAGATAATCTCATCATTCCAATTATGCTGGAACGTCATAAGAGGAAGCAGACGACAAGCATCAAGATCAGCAACCAAACGGTGAATGTCAGGATTGTTCAAATTATCAAGAGAGGCGCGCTGCACCCACTTGTGCTGGAAGATCGGCGGAGAAGAGCCACGCAGCCCACTTTTGAAAAGAACCTTGTAATAATAATCCGAATGCATGCGGCTCCAAAAACGAACATCCACACTAGGATTGCGGATAAACTGATAGGATTCTCACTGCGCTGCACCCTTAAATCACCCGCTCTCTTAGAATAATCAACAGGAAGAGAGGGTTGATAACCACCTTGATTCTGAGGACCGGACATACGAGGATTTGCATTTTGATGAAATAAAAGCATCCGGTTGGCAGTGGCAAGACCAATTTGAATGGGGGATTGAGCCACAATGTTAGGGTCAATAGAGCGACCCTCAATTTGTATAGCGGCAAGCTGTGGATTCTCACCTGCCGGACGCTGACCCTGCACTTGCTCGCTATGACGACGCGGAGGATTGGGGCGTCCCCATACTCGAGAGAGGAGCAGGCACACCCTGGGACTCAACATCATCTTCATCTCCAATGCCGCCACCACCTCCACGACCGCTAGAACGAGCGGCAGTCCTTCCACGGACAGGCCGGGAAGCACTACCACCATCACCTCCACTGGGACGAGCGGCCCTCTTGGGGTTCTTCCTTTGCATGCTTGAAGATGAAAGAAGGTCGAATCACAGCAAAGGAAGAAGTTTGGGCAACTCCAAAGCACCTCCACGCGATCCCCACGACAAGGGGAAACTTCTCCTCAAAGATCGGCAAGAGAGGTGGAGGGAGGAGGGAGATCGAGTGGGGGGTGGAAGGGGCGGCGCCGTCGGTGGTGGTAGGATGCGGGCACGGGGAAGAAGAATGAGAGAAGAAAGGTCACATCCCCTATTTATACCCAGCCGCAACTTACACTACCGGTACTACCGGTGGAGAAGCACCGGTACTACCGGTCAGGTCGACAACGGCAGGCAGGCGACGCGAGAAAAAAAAACTACCGGTGGTACCGGTGTCTAGTCGGTACTACCGGTCACCCGGCGGTACCACCGGTGGTTCCAGTGCAGGAAGAAGTGAGTGAGAGATGGTGAACATATATGATGAACTAGAACCAACTCAAGCATGTCCAGATTTCATAGAAACAACACAAAACTATGAACATGCTTGAGAAGTGAAAAATAGATTTTGAAATCTCATCCAAGCTTTTTCAAAGAGTTTTCGCCTAGCTAGAATCAAACAAAATATGTCCAAAAAATCAAGCCACGTTACGAGAATCAATGATATTTAGTTCACTCCTCAAAGCATAAAATCTTGACTCATCTAGGGGCTTTGTGAAGATATCGGCTAGTTGCTTTTCGGTGCTCACATGATGTAAAGCGATATCCCCTTTGGCTTCATGGTCTCTCAAGAAATGATGCCGGATGTCTATGTGCTTTGTACGAGAATGGTTTATGGGATTGTTAGCCAATTTAATGGCACTCTCATTGTCACACAAGAGGGGAATCTTGGTTAGCTCACAACCAAAGTCTTTCAGGGTCTGCTTCATCCAAAGTAGTTGGGCACAGCAAGCACCGGCCGCCACATACTCGGCTTCGGCAGTAGACAAGGCAACACTATTTTGCTTTTTAGAGCTCCACGACACCAAAGACCTACCGAGAAATTGGCAAGTCCCGGTAGTGCTCTTTTGATTTACCCTGCAACCGGCATAATCCGAATCGGAGTAGCCAAGTAAATCAAAAGTGGAGCCCTTAGGATACCACAAGCCAAGATTAGGAGTGTGCACTAAATATCTCAAAATTCTCTTAACAGCCACTAAGTGACATTCTTTCGGATTAGCTTGAAATCTTGCACACATGCACACACTAAGCATAATATCGGGCCTGGATGCACAAAGGTAAAGTAAGGATCCAATCATGGAACGATATACCTTTTGATCGACGGCCTTTCCATCCTTGTCGAGATCAAGATGCCCATTGGTTGGCATCGGTGTCTTGATGGGTTTTGCTTTCTCCATGTCAAACTTCTTCAACATGTCAAGAGTATACTTCGTTTGACAAATAAAGGTTCCTTCCTTGAGTTGCTTGATTTGAAAACCAAGAAAGAACTTCAACTCTCCCATCATAGACATCTCGAATCTATTCGTCATAATCCTACTAAACTCCTCACAAAAAGCCACATTAGTACTACCAAATATTATGTCATCGACATATATTTAGCAAATAAAGATATCATTATTGACTTTGCGAGTAAATAAAGTTAGATCGGCCTTGCCTATCTCAAACCCTTGTTTGAGTAGGAAGTCCTTAAGACAATCATACCAAGCTCTAGGGGCTTGCTTAAGCCCATAGAGTGCTTTGTTGAGTTTATAGACATGATCAGGATTCTTGGGATCTTCAAAACCCGGTGGTTGCTCTACATATACTACTTCGGAGAGGGGGCCGTTGAGGAATGCACTCTTCACATCCATTTGATATAGCTTGAAGTTGTGATGGACGGCATAGGCAAGTAAGATCCGTATTGACTCAAGCCTTGCCACCGGTGGATAAGTTTCCCCAAAATCCAAACCTTCAATTTGAGTGAATCCTTGAGCTACCAACCTCGCCTTGTTTCTTGTGACCACACCATGCTCATCTTGCTTGTTGCGGAAAACCCATTTGGTTCCAATCACATTTTGTTTAGGTCTTTCCACCAATGTCCAAACTTCATTACGAGTGAAGTTATTCAACTCTTCTTGCATTGCAATCATCCAATCCTCATCATCAATGGCTTCTTCAACCTTTTTAGGCTCTTTTGGAGACACAAATGAGAAGTGTTCACAAAAGCTTGCAAGCCTTGACCTTGTGATGACTCCTCTTTGAATGCTTCCCAAGATATTGTCAACAGGATGATCTCGTTGAATGGTATGACGAACTCTTGGGTGAGGCACTTTAGTTCTCCTTTGGATTGGACCTTCATCTTCATCATCCTTGTCTTGGTTGATTGAAAGGTCAAGATTAAGATCTTGTGTGAAGTTGTCTTCATTTCTATTTCGATCATCAACTTGGTTGCTATCTTCGACTTGTGGTGAATTTTGAATGACTTGAACACTTGAATCATGTCCATTTCTTGATGTAGAACCATCATCATGGACATTTATTGACCCATGATGCATATGCGGATCATGAATGGTTTGCTCTTGTTCATATTCATCATCTTCTTCAACGGGCTTTACTTCACCGGTAGCAAGCTTCTTGATCACTTGAGAGGATGGTTCTTCTTTACCTATAATGTCAACATTGACTTGCTCCTTTTGAGAGCCGTCGGTTTCATCAAATGTCACGTCAATCGCTATTTCAACTTGACCGGTTGTCTTATTGAAAACACGATAGCCATGTTCGTTAGTACCATAACCAAGCAAGAAACCTTCATCAACCATTGGTGCAAACTTTGAGCTTTTGGATTTCTTGTTAAGTATGAAACACTTGCATCCAAAAACTCGAAAGTAATGCACCTTAGGTTTGTTACCGGTAAGAAGCTCGTAGGCGGTCTTTTTCATGATTTTATGAAGATACAAGCGGTTGATTGCATGACATGCCGTGTTGACCGCTTCCGCCCAATACTTGTCCGAAGTCTTGTATTCATCCAACATTGCTCTTGCCGCTTCTATGAGTGTTTGGTTCTTTCTCTCCACAACACCATTTTGTTGAGGAGTATAGGGAACCGAAAACTCATGCTTGATTCCCTCTTCATTAAGGAACTCTTCAATATTGGTGTTCCTAAACTCCGTCCCGTTGTCACTTCTCACTTTCTTGATCTTCACTTCAAATTCATTTTGAGCTCTTCTTGCAAACTTCTTGAAGATTACTTGAGTATCACTTTTATCTGGCAAAAAGAATACCCAAGTGAAGCGGGAATAATCATCAACAATAACGAAACCACATTTGTTACCTCCAATGCTTATGTAAGCAGTGGGACCAAATAAGTCCATGTGAAGTAGCTCAAGTGGTCTCATTGTTGATACAATATTTTTGACGGGATGCTTAGCTCCAACTTGTTTGCCCGCTTGACATGCGCTGCAAATCCTATCTTTCTCAAAAGAGACATTTGTTAGTCCAAGGATGTGTTCGCCTCTTTGAAGGTCGGCCAAGTTCCTCATTCCAACATGGGCTAGTCGGCGATGCCATAGCCAACCCATGCTAGATTTTGCCACTAAACAAGTCTCGGGCTTCACTTTACTAGATGTGAAATCAACTAGATAAAGTTTGCCTTTCAAACGACCCGTGAAAACAATGGAGGAATCCTTCCTTTTAGAGACTTCCACACCCACATTGGTAAAGAGACAATTGTAGCCCATCTCACAAAGTTGTGAAACAGATAACAAATTGTATCCTAACCCTTCCACAAGTAATACATTTGAAATAGAATTATCATTTGAGATAGCAATTTTACCCAAACCAAGGACGTCTCCTTTACCATTATCACCAAACACAATGCGTTCACTTGTACTTTGATTTGGTTGAAAAGAGGTGAACATATTCTTCTCCCCGGTCATATGATTAGTGCATCCACTATCTAGCACCCAACTTGTTCCACCGGAGGAGTATTCCTACAAAAACAAATTAAGCCTTGGTTTTAGGTACCCAAATTGAGTTGGGTCCTAAGGGGTTAGTCACATAGGTCTTGGGCACCCAAACACTCCTTATGATTTGCTTCTTCTTGAGTGCACCAACATACTTCACAACAATCTTGCCATCCTTGCCCCAACAACACATATAATCACTAGCATAGCTTCGTGAAATCGGTACTTGTTGCTTGGAGGTAAGCACTTGCTTCTTTTTGTTGTTGGCCTTGGTCTTGACAAATGTGCTTGAAGGAGTGGCAACGTTGTTGACCTTGTTGATAAGATCGTCTAGTGCCACACCCTTGTTGAATCTCACACAAGGCACTCCATTGATCATGTTCCTTCCATTTGCTTTACCATCATACCTATTGTAGCCAAGTCCATCCTTGATGAGGGGGTGTCTTGATGACTTGTACATGGTTGTTGATTGCTTCTCCTTGCAACCATTCTTGATAACCATGTTCAATCTTTGAATCTCCTTATCTTTCTTTTCTAGCTCAACAAGGTTAGCACCGCAAGCACTTATATCATAATTATAACATCTTTTACATCCTCCACTAGTTGAAGCATTGGAATCACCGAATTCCTTAGGATGGATGGAAGTGCTATTCCAAAGAGTTTCATAGCTAAGTTCAAGAGTATAATATTTATCTTTGAAGCTTGTGAGGCTTTCTTGAACCAAGCTATGTTCACTCTTTAAACTAGCTAAAGAGTCATTAACCAAAGAATGTTCCTTAGTCAAACGTTCATATGAATCTTTGGCTAAGGATAATTCTTTGTTTAATTTCTCAACTTCCTCCTTTTCCTTAGAAAGGCATGCTTTAAGTTCAAGGTTCTTCTCCCTTTCTACTAGGAGCAATTCCCCTTGAGACTCGATGCATGCTTCCCGCTTTTCTAGCTTATGGATTAGCTTTATTATTTGAGAGCCGGCCGATTTTCCGAATTTCTTTATCATGTTGTTTGCAAGTTCATCATCATTTTCATCACAACTACTACATTCATTACTAGAGTGAGTTGGAGAGTTGTGTGGTACCTTCTCTCCCTTTCCCATAAGGCAAGTAGGAGTGTAGTAGTCGTTGTTGGTGAGATTTTCGAAGAGCCTAGGTGATAAAGATAAGTCGGCGAACAATGATGGTGACGAAGAATGGTTGATGATGCGCTTGGGTTGAGAGGAAGAAGTCTCTTGAATAGCAATCGTTGCTACACCCTTCTTCTTCTCCTTGTCTTTGTCATTTGAATCATCACTTTCATCATTTGATTCCCATTCTTCACAAGATGTGCTTCACCTCTCTTCTTGCCTTTATGCTTCTTGTCATCATCTTTGTTGTGCTTGTGCTTCATCTTCTCTTTTGGACAATCGGTAATGAAATGACCAATATCTCCACAACCATAGCAAAATCTTTTCTTGTATGGCTTGGCTCCACTCCTCTTCCTCTCCTTCTTCTTTTTCAAGTATTTTCTATAGTTTGCAACTAATAGAGCTTCTTCCGCATCGGAATCTTCATCTTGTTCTTCATCACTTGATGGATCATGAATATCTTTCTTCTTGCTTCTACCATGAGATGCCTTGAGAGCAATATTCTTCTTTTGACTTGATGCTTCTTTTGCTTCATCTTCTAAGCACTCATGGTGTTTCAACTTGGCAAGCATTTCTTGAGGTGTCATTGTGTCATAGTTAGGTCTTTCCATGATGACCGAAGCAAGAATGTTGTTCTTTTGTCTATACACTCTACACAACTTTCTAGCCGCCGAGTTGTCATCCCAATACGTGTCACCAAGAGCTCTTATTCTATTGATCAAGGTCATGAATCTATCAAACATAGCTTGGGTTGTTTCACCTTCAATCATCCCAAAGTTCTCAATCTTGCTTTGAAGTAGCTCAATGTTTCCCTTTCTCACACTTTTATCACCTTCAAATGAAACCTTCAAGGTATCCCAAATTTGCTTTGCACTTTCCATGCCATTTACCTTGTTGTAATCTTCTTGATTTAGGCATGATAGAATCAAGGAAGCAGCTGTAGCATTTTGTTGTATGTCAAGGTAATCTTCGGTTGTCAACTCACCATCTTCTTCCAATGCTTTAACACCCACTTCCACAATCTCCCAACATCTTGCGGCAATAAGATGCATCTTCATTCTATGAGCCCAATCGGTATATCTAACTCCATCAAATTGGGGTGGTTTACCGGGGTTGATGGTTGGCAAGTGTGGATTGGATTTGCTAAAAGAAGAGTACACATATGGAACACGAGTAAACCCTTTAGGTGTCTTGATTGCTTCATTCTCACCATCTCCATCACCACCACTTGCCACATCTTCAATCTTCTTACTTACGGCTTCCTTTAACTTATTCATCTCATCTTGCATCTTGTTCATTTGCTCCTTTTGTTGCTCTAGAAGCCTGTCACTGAGTTTCCCGGCAAGCAGCTCAACTAGCTTGTTCAAGGTGTCATCATCAAAGGTAGTCATGCTTTCTCCTCACGCGGTGAAGCGCTAAACACGAGGAAACCTCGCTCTGATACCAATTGAAAGGATCTGATAGGCCTAGAGGGGGGGTGAATAGGCGGATCTAAAAACCTGAAACTCAAAACTCAACGCGGAAGTTAAAACACTGACCGGTACTACCGGTTGGTTTGGACCGGTACTACCGGTGAGGGATCACCGGTACTACCGACGTAGACCACCGGTACTACCGGTACCCTACTGAAACTAAGAAATCAGAGATTTGCGAGTTGTGATTTCAGATCTGAGTTTTACCCCACTACCGAAGATGATGTTGATGAAGTTTATGAACTCTCCTTTCTTGTTCCTTCACCAAGTAGTAGATCGAGCACCCACAACCTATGAAAGAGATATGAAAGAGGGAGAACACAAAGAACAAGTAATATCTCAAGAGAACACAAATAACAACAACAACAAGCACGCAGGACACACAATTTAACCCGAGGTTCGGCAACCCCACAAAGGAGTTCCTACGTCCTTGTTGTTGAGGTGACCACTAAGGTCGGAGTCTATTCCACCTCCTTGCCTCCCTCAAGCAACCACAAAGGTTAGCCCAAGATTTCCACTAAGAATACAAGGGTAATACAAACTCTTCGGGGTGCCCTCACAAGTAGAACAACACGGGCAACCACGAAGAACATCTAGCCGGCTAGGGTTCCAAGAACCCAAGAGTAACGAACACAAACCAAGCCAACTAGGAGGGGAACCAAGTGCTCAAGATGTGAATCGAAGCTTTCCACTCTTAAATCTCTCCTCTCTACTCAGATCTTGCAAGGGATTGGATTTGAGAGCAAAGAGGAAGAGAGAGGGTGAGTCAATGCTTTAGAGCTGTTTGTCTGAAGGTTGGTGGGAGTAAATGGCGTGGGTAACGGTTAGAAATGAAGGGGAGAGCTATTTATACTCTTATCTTCGAAGCGGTACCGGTACTACCGGTGAGTGCCCACCGGTACTACCGGTCCTAAGGGTTTCGACCGTTACAGCCAACCTACTGGAGACTTTACGAGAAAATAGCCTACCGGTACTACCGGTCTTTCACCGGTACTACCGGTCAACGACCGGTACCACCGGTAGTACAGATTTTGGCGAAGACAAGTTTTGCGGGAAAAAGACTTACCGGTACTACCGGGCTTTCACCGGTACCACCGGTCAAAGGCCGGTACTACCGGTCAACCACCGATACCACCGCTAGAACAAAAACTCGCAGAACTAAGGCGCTGACACCGGCGGGATTTATGCCTACCGGTACTACCGGTGGTTCACCGGTACTACCGGTACTCCCAGGCATAAAACACTTCTCTAAGTGTCCGTGAGTGCAAAGGTATCTCTCAAACGCTTAAACAAATACAAATTGAGCACAAGTTTTCTCTCTAGATAACCTAATTTGTATCCCTCTTGATAGTGCGGCGTTTCCTATAACTCAAGTTAAAAGATAAAATCTAATCGATTCACTTGAGACGGAACGCTTTTCAAACAATGGAATTGAGGGTGCTAACATCACCAAATGTGACCATACAAATTCTTTCATTGAACTAACACCTGCATATTCACTTAGATAGACATGTTAGTCCCTAATTTGATTGTCATTAATTATCCAAAACCCACAACGGGGGCGAATGCACTTACAGAGATCTCACATGTATTTTGGTCTAAATATAACCATCTAGACCATCGTCATATCTTCATATCTTCACATGTATTTAGAGATCGTCATACATGATTTTTTCTTCCTCGGTGACATGCATCGACAATAACCAACCCAATATAGGTGATGTCTCCTCCGCTCCAAATGCTTGGAGATAGAAAATCTGCAGCACAAGTAGGACACTACTTTTTTATTATCCTAAACATGCGAAACAACTGAGTTATTAGTCAGACAATTTATTAGTATTCCGGTAAGCAAATTAATAGCATTAGTCAGGCAAGTTATTAGCATCATGGTAGCAATTATGTGTGCCAACACTAAAAATGTGCCTATGACCTCACCAGAGAAGAACTTTTTAAAGAAAGTTGAAATTTTTAGGCTTTGTCGTCCTCAACTCAGTTGATTTAAATATTTTTTCCTCGGTTCTCACTATCATCTATGTGCTTATCTTGTGCTTCTATAAAATTGCAGGTGTGAGGCCATCAAACATGAAAATGAGTATGTTATTACATCCATAGGAGTAACCATGTGCAACATTTAACAAAAGAAAGTTTTAATGCAGCAACATGTATATATATAGGAGTGGTGCATAAAACATATATCCATGTACTAGTAAGAACAACATCGGGTAGTAAAATATGCAGTAGTCATTAGCATGTTCAAGTTAGGATCAGATCTGCTTTTATCAGTTAGTATGATATTTGCTATGCAGTAGGAACTGTAGTACTATTTAATTGCTTACGCAAAACAACTGAATTGTTTATGCAAAAGAACTGAATTGCTTACATTTAGGATCAGATATGCTTATCAGGTGATGCAAAAGAACTAAAATGTTTTATAGTATCAGATCTGGTTGGTTCTTTTTTTTGTGACCGTTTGTGTAATTTTACTATTTTTTACGCCCTGTGTTGTTTGTTGGAAGGGAAATGCAAATAGGGGAGAAACAGGGGAGAGAGGAAGGTTCCAGGCGAGCGCTGGCCTGCCTCAGTAGCGCTTCGCGCGCACATGCTGACGGCTACTTTCTCAGGATGGAAGGTGTACTTTTTTATTTCTATTTTTAGAGTGTGCGTACTATAAGGCTAACGCATGCACGCACGTGCAATAGCCGGGTCCATAAATAAATGTTAGTCTCTAACAATGATGCATGATTTCTATAAAAAAAGTTAAGTTTTAAGCCATGTTTGTTGGGCTAGTAAAAAGACATCTATAATCCGAAAGTAACAGCCAATAATTTTATTATACGAGCATGGTCTACATTTTCCCATATACTCTCTTTGTTTCAAATTATTAGATATTTTGGTTTTTCTAGATATATTGTTTTCTATGTACCTAGAGATAATGTATCTAAATACATTAGTAAACGATATGTATTAAAAAGTTAAAATATCTTATAATTTGGAACGGAGAGAGCACGCTAGCATCTCCTTTTTTAGAAAAAAAACTGAGTTGTAATAAGCTAACCATTGTGACATATGTTTTCGTGTAGGCCGGTCTGGGCAGCCAACCCTATCATGGACCATACGACTGCGGATCGCCAAGGGTGCGGCACGCGGGCTTGCGCACCTTCACAAGTGCAGCCCACGCCGGTTTGTCCATGGCGAGGTCAAGCCCTCCAAGCATAGTCACATAAAACGGATTCACCACCTTCAACCCTCGACCTGGGTTCATCGACCCCGACCCAGGTTCACGGGTTCAATTTCGATCCGAAGTGTAAAAATCTCTCACGAGTAGCGTACCACGTACCGTGACCCCGTACCTCGACCCCATTGACCCAGAAACTTTGTGACTATGTCTCCAACATCCTGCTGGATGTCGACTACAACGCGCTCGCCTCCTCACCATCGCCCGCTGCACCGACGTTTACTCCGTGGCGGGGTTCGGTGGCATCATGGCGCATATCGCGCCCCTGAGGCACGCGCGCTGGGGGGCTCACAACCGCCAAGCCAGAAGTCAGACGTGTACTCGTTCGGCGTCCTGCTACTCGAGTTGCTCACGGGGAAGTCGCCAGAGCATGCCTCACCGTCCGTATCGTCTTCGTCGGTGCCATCCCTGCCGGGTCACAATGGGCAGCGGGAGCTAGAGCAACAAGCTCCGGAGCTCGTGAGGTGGGTGCGGCAGGGGTTTGAGGACGTGTGGCCGCTATCGGAGTTCGCTGATGCCACCTTCTTGAGGGACGCCGCCGCACGGAAGGAGATTGCCGCGGCGTTCCACGTCGCGTTAGGGTGCGTTGAGGCAGACTCGGAGCGCCGATCAAGGATGAAGGCCGTGTCCGATAGCCTTGACAAGATTGGGGCTTGACTTTTCACTGCCGGGTCGAAAATGGTTATGATGATGGAGTTCTATATTTTTGCTCGTAATTAACTAATTATACCTATCATCGTTATTGCTTTTCTTTCTTTATTTTCATTTCCTCCCCTTGGATGCAAGGATTATTGAAATATACGCTAGGGAACCGGGACCGGATTTGTTTCTTTGATATCCTCCATTTTGTGGAGTTGTATTCTTAGTTGACTGCAACACGTGGGTGTTGATAACTAAAATTGTCAAAAGTGTTAGATCTAGAATTCCCAACAGAAATAGGTTTTGCTGGTTTTCCAGGTTGGCTATGTCGGTTTTGGCACTTAGGGTCTGTTTGGAACAGCTTACAACAGTTTCATGAGCTGTTGAGTTTTTTTTCCAAATAGTTATTTTTTTCTTCTCCTCTCACAAAGACATGAGTTGGGATGAAGCTGAAAATAGTAGTTTATCCTAGCTCTCTCCCTTCATGAACTGTTGGTGAAACTATTTGCCAAACACTTTTTTTAAAACAGCCTAGTTCACTAAAAACGCTAGTTGTGAAGCTATTTAAAAAAAAACAGTTTAACTCGAATTTGAGTTGTGCCGAACAGACCCTTAGTCAAAATGCATAACATACTCTACCATTACGTTCTTCTTGTTGAGGCGATCGAAATAGATATGTGGATCATCCAATTTGGATTCTAAAAAAAAGAAAATTTTGATTTATGTGGAACAGATCTAGCAGAAAATGGCTAAGCTGGTTTTGAAAACTCATCCAAATTGAAGAGTGGACTTCACCGTTGCATTCCTCTAGTTGAGATGATCGGAAAACACATAAATTGACCATCCAATTTAGAGTTCGGATGAGGAATTACGGCCTCAAGAAGTTTTCACCCTGCACACGCACAAACCAGCTAAGCCAGTTTCAGAATTCGGTTAAATCGGTTTTCCTAGTCCAAGTCCAATTCAATTCTAATTTGATGGAAACTCTTCTAATGTCATGGGAAACTTGTAGATTTCATTTAGAAAAGGTTTTCTACTAGAACAAGACCACCCCTCTACATATACTAGAGAATGACAGCTGACTGAGACAATTCAACACACAATCGATCAAAAAATAATATACTAGTCTTTTTCTTAACTTTTACTCATCCAATTCTATTGTTGGATTGCAAGATGGGCGTCCTCTACAAGATGTCGTTACTGTGATGATCGGTTGTTTGAGAGTAATAGAGAAAAACTAGACCGATGCAGGTATAACCTACCTTTAATGAACTTCCACCTTATTCTTTGTATCTATTATTCGTATCAACAATGATGTACCTTGTTAAACTATTCACTATTGTACGGTGGTCAAGCTACGTGAGTCTTGATGATTGGTTCGTGGATTGTAACTCTACTTTTAATCATGTGTCTGCACTACTTCAACAGTACTTTTCAGCGAACCAACAGTGTTTTCCTCTCATAGCATTTCAGCATAAGCGTCAGCATAAGTTAAATTTCAGCGAAACAATCAGGACGGTCTCCCGGGGATTATCAAGGTTGGTTTGCTTAAATCGGGCCAGTCGAAGTGAATGACACTTGATTTAGGTAAATCAACACGGCGGATCCCCACACATTTCATCAATTGCATTTGCATTGTTATCTTTTGCTTGAATTTCCACAACAATACATCACTTTGGCTATTCATTTTAACACAATACGAAAAAAATCACAAGTTTGCCTTTATCATTGAACCATTGAGCACTTCAGATAATACAACATTCCGTATCTCAAGTGTACGTAATATAATCAATTACCTGTTTAACACTTAGCAAATTTATAGGTTTTCTTTTTAAGAATTTATCTTAGCCTTCTGTGAAGGGTATGAACCTCCTGTCTCAATAAAAGTTTAGAGAGGTTGATTTTATTTTGATTTTGTTATTAGAGTTCGTGGGGAACCCAGATCCATATAAGGGGCACCAAGAATGGAATGGATAAGTTCACCGTCCCTCCACCCAGAACCTCAGCCTTTCCTTCCTCCCATCGCTTTGGGCCCGTTTGGTAGAGCTCCGGCTCCAGCCAAAACAGCTTCAGTTGTGGCTTTCCCTGTAGAGCAGATTCATTTGAGGAGCTAAAACTGTTTTTTTTATCGTTTGGCAGAACAACTCCTCTGGATGAAAAGGATAAAATGTCCAAAATGCTTTTTTTTTTCTTTTGTTTCTCTCCTTCTATTTCCCCCCGCATCTCCCCGCCCTTCGCAGCTCCTCGGACGCCCACACCCGTGTGCTGGTGCTCACGCCGAGGGCAAACTCGCCCAGGGCCCACGCATCTGACAGGGAGCCGAGGGAAGCTCGATTTTTCAGCTCCATCCCTCATCTCCGCTCTCTCTCAGCGCAATTTACGGGACTTCTGTCGTGGGGCTGCTGTCCTTGGATCCGTTTGGTAGTTGGAGCCGTAAAACAGCTCCTGGATCTGGTTCGGGAGCGCTACCAAACGGCCCCGTTCATTTCCAAGAGTCCATGTTTCTCTCCCCTGACCTGTCACTTGCCTGCGCCGTCGTCGCCTTCCCATGGAGGCCCTCATCCCAACTAACTCCATGGGTCCCCTCCCACTGCACCCTCACATGCCATGCAGCGGCACCCAAAGTGCCCCTCCCCATTGCCTCGCCGGCCTCCCTTGGAGATGACCCTAGCAAGTGGGACCCTGCCGAGTGCGACGCCCTCCTCCACGGCGGGGAGCAGGTCGCCTTCGTGCTGCAGGAGATGCTCACGCTGGTCAGGATGCCCTACCAGTGTTTCTTCGGTTGCTTCACATGCCCTACCACCGTTTCTTCGGTTGCTTCACTGAATCACTGACGGCCATTACTAGTATGAATTTATGAAATGAGCACAGTACTTCATAGAATTGCGTAGTTTCTCGGATTTCCAATCTTATTAGGTCGTTATTTATATTACAAAAAGGTTAAGCTGTTCCACAGTGAACTATTCCACTAGTTTGTTTTGTGGCCAGATAGTATGCTAATGGAGTTTGGTCCTCCTGGACTAATTGGCAAAGAGTTGTGAAAGCTTAGCCCATTGCTACTATCAATTTATCCTCCATTTTCTTTCTCAGCTTATTAGTTTGTTCTAGATTATAATTGGCACTAAAATTATCCAAGAACTATTATTGGGGGAGTCTTGAATGCCGAATGTGCTAAAGTGTTAATCTCATGTAGTTGCAGAATATAACTGCTATTCATGTGGTATGACTAAATGGTTATACCTTATAATTGTATTATTGATATTGTTCTTGTATGTGGTTGGTCGTTGGTATTTCTAGATGGAGGACATGGAGATGGATGGTGCATTTGAGCCGGTTGCTGTGGAGCTGGTGGCACAGGGAGTTATTGGGAAGAGGGTCGACGAGATGGAGTCAGACTTCCTTATGGCACTTGACTACATGATACAACTTGCACAGAAGGACGCAGATGATGAGGTACTTGATAGATTCATTACCTAACTCATCCAAAGTACTTGTTTGCAACACATTATTTATTCTTCACTAGGCGTCATTGTAGAGACAGAACACCTCACACCCCTTGGGTTGGGCTTTCATATATATAGTCACAAGGACTTCAGTACAATTAAAATTAGACCCCTAAATATATACATATCTAACACCCCCACTGTAGTAGCGGGAGGTTCATAGACGCATAGACTAGACCGAAAATCAATAAATAACTGTACACCAGGCCCTTAGTCATGATATTTGTGAACTGATGTGAGGACGACACATAGAGAACATAAACTTCACCAAGCATGACCTTCTCACGGACGAAGTGAATGTCGATCTTGATGTGCTTGGTCCGGTAGTGATGAGTGGTGTTAGCTGTCATGTATATGTTGCCACAGAAGACAACCGTGGTGGAGAGTAGTGGTATATGGAGCTCCCGAAGAAGCTGGCACAACCAGCAGCACTCGGCGAAGGCATGGGTGATGACACGGTACTCTGCTTCAGCACTAGAGCGAGAGACAGTGGTCTATCGCTTGGACGACCATGACACTAAGTTGTCGCCGAGGTAGACGCAGTAGCTCGATGTGGAGTGGCGGGAGTCGGGGCACCCTGCCCAGTCTGCATCTGATGTGAGAGACTAGACAGGACCAGTGCCAATGTGTAGACCAATAGAAAGAGTGCCCTTGATGTGGCTCTCGGGGGTCGTGCATGAAGAGGCACACCTGCTAGACCACATAGGCCAGGTCGTGCAATAAGGTACTGTAGCGCCCTAGTGAGGTGGGTCGACGACTGGAGCACCATCTGTAGCTGAGAGCTTGAAGGGTCGAGATGGCGGACTAGAGGGGGGTGAATAGTCCTTTCTAAAACTTAATCATGCCGGCTAATCGAAATAAATGCGGAATTAAAACTATCAGTCTAGCCAAGACTACACCCCTCTATCTATACTTTTAGCACCTTACAAAAGATCCTAATCAAGCAAATAAGGTGTCGGACTAGTAAGAGCTCATTAAAACAATTCTAGCTTGTAAGGTCACACAAATCTATGCAACTAATACTTCAAGTACCGGGGAGCTCCTACACAACTAGTATGCAAAAGCACAAAGCTCCTAGGCTCACTAGCAATGCTCAATAACAAGGCAACCAATGCCAAATTAGAGAGCGCAAATTACTTAGCTACACAAACTAAGCAATATAACTAATAAGGTTACTCAAATCAAATTAGCCACGCAAAGGGGATACTTCTAGCTACATAAGCAAGAAGATATCTAGCTAGCTACACAAGCACAACTAGATACAAAAGCAACAACACAAGCAAGATATATATAAAAATAAATACAAGCTTATGTTGCACGAAGGCAAACCACCGAGAAGATGATGAACAATGTTGACACGGTGATTTTTCTCCCAAGGTTCACTTGGTTGCCACCAAGCTAGTCCCCGTTGTGTCGACCAACACCTCGTGGTTCGGCGGCTAATCGGTATCCACAACCGAGCCTCCCAAAAGCACCGCAAGAACCCACCACAAATGTGGTAGCTCAATGACACGCTCGACTAGAGTTGCTCTACGCGATCCCCACGGGGTGAGCACAATCCCCCTCACAAAGCTTCTCTAGAGCCTCGCATAATCTTTTTGTGAGCTTCGACAGAGCCACAAGCCACCAAGCCGTCTAGGAGGTGGAAACCTCCAAGAGTAACAAGCACCACCGGCTTGTAACTCGAACACCTAGTACCACTCGATGCAATCCTCACGATGCAACGTACTAGAATCACACTCACTAGCAATTGATTCGCACTCTTGCAAGTACAAAGTGAGTTAGAGGCTCTCCTAGCACTCCCAAAACATGGACACTAAGTCCCAAGGGTGCCAAGCACCAGCCAAGGCCGGCCAAGGGGCTATTTATAGCCCCCACAAATGAATATAGACATTGGCCCCTTCACTGGGCGCAACATGAGGGCATCGGACGCTCTGATGCCGTGGCACCGGAAGCTTCCCAGCGTCCGATGCCTGGATGACAACCACGTGTCCCTCAGGGTTGAACGTCGTTCATCAGATCTTGCTCGCAACGGTCAAGATGCGTTCAGTTAAGTTCACACCGGACGCTCCGGTGCTCTTCATTGGATGCACCACACTGCGGCGTCCGATGCGGTCCAGTAAGCTCCCTGAGCTCAAAAACGCGCATCGGACGCGTCCGACGCATCACCATCAGACGTGCCACTGTGTCCGGTGCTCTCCAGCCTTTCTGCCATGCGCCACGTCAGCAGGCACCGGACGTTGAACAGTGTTCAGCCAGCGTCCGATGCAAGACTGTTGGACAAGCCGGTGCAACCTTCCAACTACGCAACACCTAGGGTTAGCCATCGGACGCGTCCGGTGACTCCGGAGCCAGCGTCCGATGGTTCTTTCGCCTCCAAAACTTTGTTGAATCCTGCCACTCGGCAGGAGGGAGAGGGTATCACCACACATCTTTACCCTCTTGAACACCACCATAACAACTTTTCCTTTGCAAATGTGCCAACACAACCAAAGATCACCACCAAGTGCAAGTGTGTTAGCATTTTCTCAATCATTTTCCAAGGAGTTAACCACTCAACTTGCCACGCCACTCGATCCTAGCAACGATGCAAAGTTAGATCACTCGAGTGGCACTAGATGACCGATATGCAAACATGTTTGCCCCTCTTAATAGTACGGCCATCTATCCTAAACCCGGTCATCAACTTCTACACACCTATGACTGGTGAAATGGAAATGTCCTAGGTTATACCTTTGCCTTGCGCATTCCATTCCATCTCCTCCGATGTTGATGCAATGTTGACAGTAGATAAGTGTCAATTTTAGCCGTCAACGAAACATAAAAAAGGACCTAAACATAATTACCACATAGATATAGGGGGTTTACTGATAGAATTCTACAAGTTTTGGTGAATGTCTGTTTTTGCAGGGTGTCAGCTGAAAAGAATCAAGGAAGACCCACATGTCAGGTTTACATAGAGACAAAGGGGCTACACATAACTTTTCTGGAATGTGGAAGGTACGAGAAGACTCTAGAAACAAATGGGAGGCGAAACGGGCTCGGAAGTGGGGCGCCCGCCCCCCTCCTTGGGTGCCCACCCAAGTGTCTTAGCCAATTAGGCTCCACCTCACGGATCCTGCTTCCACCGCCTTTGAGGATGAATAAAAACCGTAGATCAAGGTCGGTTTGATCCGAGGGCTGTGGTGTTTCCTAGAGGGCTATATAAGCAAGGCCCCTGGCCCCTAGAGGAGGCATCCCCTTAAACCCTAATTCATTATCTCCTAGCCGGGATCAGGTAAGAGGTGTCCCATGAAAGGATGACCTCTTTAGGGGATTAGGTCTAGCTTCTCCAATGTAGTAGATTAGTATCTTGGGAGAGAGGGTCGAGTTGGGATCTTGCTCAAGGTTCCAGATCTAGTCATGGAGGCTTGGTAAAGCCTTGTATCTTCACTTCAACATTCTATAAGACTTATACTTATTCTCTTATTTACATGCATATGCTTACTTTGAATATATCTTTCGAGTTGAGTTTATCATTGCTTTTGTGTGCTAGTTCATAGAGCGCTTAGTCTAGGCTTTACCGGTTGGGCTAAGTAGCCGAGCCTCATGTAAGCGTGGTGTTTACATGATGCTCTGCCTATGAGTACACCCTGTTCCCTAGTTGTATGGTAGTTACGGGAGATGACAGCCCTGTCCATATCTATCGAGCAGGTTCTTAAATTGTAGGACCGTAGTCACGTTAGTAGAGGTATCCTTTGTGGTGCTCTCTCCTGTCTAGTGGTGTCCCGAAGTGCACAAGAGTGTGGTAAGTCTTAGCACAGTTGGGTATACCTTTACCATGTGATAAGAATATCATAGGAATCTACCTCACCCGTTGACCTCCCAAGTTAACTAGTTGCATATCTTTAGTGACTTATCCCATGTGTGTCATATTACATAAATCCTATAATTTCATATATCATTTACCCCTGCTATAATCTAGTTGGTTTACTAGGTTAGTAGATACATGATGGTGAATTATCAGATTCTTTAACCCTTGCTTTCCTGGTGTAAAATATAAATAATGATACTTGAAATACTCCCGGTAAAATGCTACAATGGTATATTCTGTGCGCATGTAGAATCCTTTATATTTTAGTTGCACTTAATTTATACCAACAAGCATTTTTGGCGCCGTTGCCGGGAAAGCAATTGGTGTAAATATTTTGATAATGATCTTGATGTCTGCCAATTTCGTGCATCACTAGCTTTAGTAGGATTACCCTTGTTCTGTTCAGTTGTGGAATAGACAGGACATCAGATGCTGTTTTGACCTTTCGGCAAGTTTCCACAAGAAAAGAAAAAAAAGAGACACATTGAAGAACCTAGGGTGCCTGAACATCCATGATTCATCAACACTGGAACCCTGCCATCTCACAGGTTTGTATATATATATATATATTATTCTAACCATGTGCAGATTGGAGAAAAAGGTCGTTGTCACAAGAATTCAAATCACATCTCAAGTGACGAACATGGATGTTGCACTACTCACAAATCTCAAATTGTGAGTCATGGTAAGTTTGATCAATAAAGGTGAGATAGTCTTTCTCATGGACTTTAAAATTAATGGGTAGTTATCTTTTTAATTGTGCATCTCACTACATGTTTGCTTTATATCATTCATGCATCCTTTCTATTTAGTTTATTATGTTCTCTCATCCATTGCATGTTTAGTTCCTTGCATGCACTCATATCGTCTGCATCTAAAAATAAAAATATTCCTCACCATGATCATGCTCTGTCATCTCCATTTGAGTAAATCTCTATAATGCTTTCATGTTACCTTTATCTGCTATAATATGTTTTGGTTTAGAAGTGCTACATATGGCCGTATGGGTGTTTCTAAAGGCTTTTAAATTAAGCATGGTGCTTAGGTTAAATAGCCTTCCTTAATCCAATTAGACATGGAGTCTAGTTTGGTTATTGAACTAAAAATTGCTAGTGTAGACAATGGTTATTTTGTCAGACTAACCCCTGCAGAATACTCACAAATCCAAGTTGGGTAAGTCAAGAGATGAACTCACTTCAGAGATGAAGCAAGGCATATGATGAACTCCAACAACTTCGCACAAAAGACAGCACATTCATTGTCCAAGGAAGAATTGTAAGTATCAAATATCATTCACATTGTCTTTTGTTGCAAGTTACCTTTGCCTTGAACTATGTTAAAGTACCAAAAAAAAGTTGCTAGAAAACATGATAAATAAATCCTATGCTAAAGTAACTCGAAAACCATCTCTTTGTTAGCATAGAAGAAATACAAATATATAGTGGATAATAGCCTATAGTTTGAATTGTTGCAATCCTTCGGATATGTGTCCACTAATATTTTGTAGGAAAGAATCTATGATGTGCCTGTTCATGGTTTGTCATGAACTTTCCAAACCACCACTTCAGTGATAGAACAAAGAAGGAGAGAAGAGTGCCACGAGAAGGATCAACATCTTAAACTCACTCAAAAGAAGTGGATGAACAATGTGATAAGCTATGAGCAACCTTGAAGACATCATAGCATTGAGCCCAAAACTCGAGCTTGGATGTCGATAAAGAGCAGGGCATAACTCACCTCATTTTAGCCAACCAAATACCTGCTCTCATTGTTCTTGAAGACACCATCTTGCACGTCGACGGTGAGGACAAGGATGACATGATAGCATGCATCCTTGTGTCAACCAGTCACCAATCAAGGGTTGACTACCGACCAAGCCTTGAAAGACCATGACTATGGTTGCAAGATGATGTTCCTAAGCCATTAGAGATGAAGCTTGCATACAAATATTAAGGAAACTCCTTCCTTGATCATCAAGACAGATGGCGTATCATTAACTAAACAACTCTTCGCCATGCCACTAGAAGACAAAGACCATCAAGGAAGAACTCGAGTCTACATCTCCAATGAACATCAATTCGTCAACCAAGACTCAACAAAAAATCAAGAATGGTTGATGAAAGAAGATCATGCAACTGTCTGTATCCTCATCTCCTAGATTGGACAATCCAAAGAAAAGCAGAATGCAGAGGAGAGATCTTTGCTCAACGGACCTAAAATCAAGAGCCCTCTCCGATGGATTTAAGAACAGAGGACGAACAGTGTCTAAATACATGGAGTTACAACACACTCTAAGGGATGATTCAATACTCAAACTTGGCTTCAAGTGACGAGCGACAACAAGGCTCAAGCTTAGGGGAGGAAGGCTGCTGACTCCTCTAATGATGATCTAGCAATGCTCTTCATCTTCTCGAGCCCCCATTGCTCTAGCACGCTGGTTTGCAATCCCTCCACTCATAATTAATTTCTCTCTATAAGTTTGAATGTTTCTATAGATAGCATATATGCAAATCAAACTTAAGACAAAGTAAAATCAATCCTTAAGAGAAGAAGTAATGGTGAGTATATATTCTATGCTAATTAAAAATATTCAAACCAACTTTTCTGTAGCATAGAAAATGACCTTTAGATCTATGAACAACACTACCCTTTTCATTGTTTGTACATTCCTTCGGGTATGTGTTGTCCACTAATCCTCTACAGAGAAGAAACAATAAGTGGAGCCAAAGGTCTGGACATAATGAAAAAAGAGAAGAGGAAGGAGAAAGAAGAAGTGTAGATCTAGAGGACCATGAACAAGTCAAGGAGAGAGGTTAATTGAGCAAGACAAACCCCAAGAAGAAGGAAAGGACCACTAGAAGTATCTACTCTTCATCACAAGGTGCTCCAGTGATAAAGGTAACATCTTAAGGTAAGTGGTAAATATTTAAAAAGCTTTCCTTGACTCTGTTATGCACATAAAGAAAGGAGAAACATGTTTGAATTACAACTTGCTTGATTCAATTTGACTAACTCAACATGTCTTGTTTCTTAAGCTTGTTCATAACATCACTCCCTTGATTTCATAGTCATAATTAAATGAGCTGAATATTGCATCTTTGGGAGATGATTGTCTTAATCATGAAAATGTTTGATACAAAGTTGACAATTCTTCCATTGTTTAAGCAATTCCACTCTTTTTGATAAAAGTGTTTAATTGCTACATTCATGCTCATCCTTCTGATCTTGCCACCCATAAAATAAACAAGACACATCAATCTCATCATGTTCAATGTGTCTAAGGTTAAAGAAGAATAAATAGGGTTATGGTTATGTTGGTGTTTTTCCACCAACAGGACCTATGCACTTAATCTCTACCTTGTCTTTGCAAGCAGGACACACTTCAAGAAAAATGAAGGGGAATTAGTTGATTTCCCAAACCCTACAAAATTACCGTCTCAAGAGGTGCAGTTATCAAGGTCTCTACCTTTGGGATCAGGTGGTGCACGTAAGGAGTGAACATGTTGAGAAGTCCTGTTCAGAGGACCTAAGTCACCGAACCCTCGCCAGGGAGGTAAACTTGGTAGTTATCCATATTTCCCTTTTTGGCATTGCATTCTCATTAAGCATATCTATTTTCCCACATTAGCATAATCAATTCTTGTTGCATATTTTACTTTGTTATATCTGCATTAGAAAAGAAAATAAATATGTCTTGCATTGCATCTCAAAACTGCTACGCCCCATGTGAATAAATTTGTGGCATAAAACCCATAAGTCTATTTGCTGTGGTGGCATAAAAATAAGATAAATATGTATTCATCACAGTTTTGATTCTTCTGCATAGTATATAACTAAAAGTACAAAAATAGAAAGATCCTGCTGAAGAAAGAGACTCATATGTTAAGAGGTTCTAGATATTCAAGGCTTAGAGGTTTATCACTAATACTTAATCAAGTTCCACAAGCTTTGTTGTCTATTTGAGCTCCACAGAATTTGAAGGATCAAGGAAAGCAAACAGATAGAAGGACAATATGTCCCCTATCGGAGTGTTGTCTCAACAATCATCATCATGAGCACTCTGATGAGGGAAGTACGACTTCACTGTCTACCAGCTTCATCAAACAAGACTATATCAACATGCAGCTTGGGGGAGAGCATCCCCCATGTATCTAGCTAAGTGTTTTCTTACCTTTCTATTGACTTATATATTTATTCTTTGATATATGAAACAAATAAAAAGATGCATAACCTTTAGAAAGCCAAATAAATGTTTCCCTTTCTATATATTTATGTATAATCTTTAAGCTTGCTAAATAAATATAGGAGAGTGTGCTAAGTTTCATCTTGCTAAAATAAACCTCTAGAATAAACTCTTTTATGGAAATGATGAATAGTTGCTCTGTCGTAATTCCTCTCAAGTACCTAGTTTTCAACCTTGAACTTTCCCAAGTTTTGGAATATAATTGTTTTGATCTAAGATTTGCTCTGAACCTAAAACTTGTGGGTAGCGAATATTTGATTTAAGTCTAGGTAGTTGGCGGATATGATATGGGAAGGTTCTGAGCTGCTATTTATCATGCTCCTAGAGATACTAGAGTTCTGAAGAATTTATCTTTGAAAATTAAAAATCCTGCATGATGAGTTCCTGTATGACGAGAGTTTAATTCCTACCACAACCATATATATATATATGCTTACTAGATTAGAAAAGACTTTCACTTGTTAGCTTAGCTGCTTGTAAGCATTGAGTGTGGTCAGTCTGTGTTGACCCTAGGGGATTAGTCATGCGGTTAAAATCAAGATTCACGTGCACTCCACCTACTTATGCTGCTTCTACCCTAGAAGTACGCATTTAAATATTTTCCATTAGACATAACCCAACAAGTTTTTCTGCTCCTACACTGGGAGTGAACAAAACCTTTCATCCATTGCTAGCCCCTTTTATTTTAAGCTCCAATATTTCTATTGCTACCTCTTATCTATGTTTCCAAAAAGATACTTGGAAATTATTCCACCGTATTCAATTGTTTAAAAAAAGTGAGAAAGAAAAAATAAAGAGAGAATAAAGAGGACAAATGTCCCAACATAGAGAGATTTTCAGCAACCCAAGTTCTCAGCAAGGATCTTCAAAGTTCAAGAGAGGTATAAAATTCCTTCAAGGAGCAAAAGTAGAATTAGATGTTCACCATTATTCTACCCCCTTATTTCTACTTACATCTTACATCCTCCATCATTTCCACTACATGTCCACTCAGCCCATATTTAGGATCACACACATGCACATCTTGATTTGACTATATGGCCGAACTTGTCCCTCTAGATCCATGGTCTGACTATGCAGTAAATGTTTGCAAGTAAGGATTCCTTGTCTCCCCACCTATGAGCTTCATATAAGCCTATTAGAAGTAGGGTGAGAGAGAAGGCATAATGCTACTATGCCTTATGCCAAAAATATCACATATCTTGAAGAGAAGAGAGAAGGCATACACCATAAATGCCTTGGTAAGGATCCACAAATACTATAAATGAGAGACTTGAGAGGGTCATACACAGGAATCTCTAAGTTTTATTTGAAAACCCTGCAAAAAATCCAGAATAATAGTTGATCAAAGAGCTTGAGACATAGCGCTTGACTTGATCGTTCTATCTTTCAACTGCTCAAGACCCAAGAGACGATTACAAGCCCCATGATGGAAGGTAATATAGGTAAGTTTGAAAGTCAGAATAGTTCACTCTAAACCGGAGGAGTGTTCTTGTTTGAACGCATGTGTACTTTTGAGGCCTGAAAGCATTGTAGCAACTCTTGATCCATCACTGAGTTTATCTTTGCTCAGGGACGAGCAAAGGGTAAGCTTGGGGGAGTTGTTGACGGTAGATAAGTGTCAATTTTAACCGTCAACGAAACATGAAAAAGGACCTAAACATAATTACCACATAGATATAGGGGGTTTACTGATGGAATTCCACAAGTTTTAGTGAATGTCTATTTCTGCAGGGTGTCAGCTGAAAAGAACCAAGGAAGATCCACATGTTAGGTTTACATAGAGACAAAGGGGCTACGCATAAATTTTCTAGAATGTGGAAGGTACGAGAAGACTCTAGAAACAAACGGGAGGCGAAACGGGCCCGAAAGTGGGGCGCCCGCCCTCCTCCTTGGGCGCTCGCCCTAGTGTCTCAGCCAATTAGGCTCCACCTCATGGATCCTGCTTCCACCGCCTTTGTGGATGAATAAAAACCATAGATCAAGGTCGGTTTGATCCGAGGGCTATGGTGTTTCCTAGAGAGCTATATAAGTAAGGCCCCTGGCCCCTAGAGGAGGCATCCTCTTAAACCCTAATTCATTATCTCCCAGCCGAGATCAGGTGAGAGGTGTCCCATGAAAGGATGACCTCTCTTAGGGATTAGGTCTAGCTTCTCCAATGTAGTAGATTAGTATCTTGGGAGAGAGGGTCGAGTTGGGATCTTGCTCAAGGTTCTAGATCTAGTCATGGAGGCTTGGTAAAGCCTTGTATCTTCACTTCAAAATTCTATAAGACTTATACTTATTATCTTATTTACATGCATATGCTTACTTTGAATATATCTTTCGAGTTGAGTTTATCATTGCTTTTGTGTGCTAGTTCATAGAGCGCTTAGTCTAGGCTTTACCGGTTGGGCTAAGTAGCCGAGTCTCATGTAAGCATGGTGTTTACACAATGATCTGCCTATGAGTACACCCTGTTCCCTAGTTGTATGGTAGTTACGGGAGGTGACAACCCTGTCCATATCTATCGAGCAGGTTCTTAAATTGTAGGACCGTAGTCACGTCAATAGAGGTATCCTTTGTGGTGCTCTCTCCTGTCTAGTGGCGTCCTGAAGTGCACAAGAGTGTGGTAAGTCTTAGCATAGTTGGGTATACCTTTACCATGTGATAAGAATATCATAGGAATCTACCTCACCTGTTGGCCTCCCAAGTTAACTAGTTGCATATCTTTAGTGACTTATCCCATGTGTGTCATATTACATAAATCATATCATTTCATATATCATTTACCCCTACTATAATATAGTTGGTTTACTAGGTTAGTAGATACATGATGGTGAATTATCATATTCTTTAACCCTTGCTTCCCTGTGGTAAAATATAAATGACGATACCTGGAATACTGCCGGTAAAATGCTACAATGGTATATTCTATGCGCTTATAGAATCCTTCATATTTTAGTTGCACTTAATTTATACCAACATGCAACACATGCACCAACCAATCACCAAATCATATGATCCACTTCATATCATCACGTGACCGTATTGGTTCATTGATCTTGACCTCACTTGCTCTTCACCGTTGTGTCAGTCTATCGGCGCCAAGTCTTGCTCAAGCTTCACCATTACACGCGGTCCCTTGCTTCAAAGCCTCTAACTTGTCCTTCACACTTGCAATCGGTCCGTCAAGCCAGATCATGTCTTGATCTTCTCCACCTTAATCACATGACTCAATGTCATGTCTCATATGCAATGAGCTCCTCCATCATCACATGTGCAAGCTTTTCAACATCTCCAAGCCATTTCCACCTTCATGGCATATGTTGCTCACACACATGTACCTGTGGACTAATCACCTATGTATCTCACATAAACACAATTAGTCCACCAAAGTTGTCACTTAATTATCAAAACCAAACAAGGACCTTTCAGAGCTTGGACTTGGAGTCCACAAGCGTCGCGGTGGGATGGCACTCAGACATGGTAGCACCCTTGAGAAGCTTAATAGCATATTGGCGTTGCGAGAGGAACAATCTATTGGTGCAGCGTGTGATGGAGATGCCGAGGAAGTGATGGAGCGCGCCTAGGTCAGTCATCGCGAACTCCAAGCTAAGGCACGCAGTGATGTGACATAGGTAAAGTGAGGAGGCCATCAGGACGATGTCGTTGATGTAGAGCAACAAGTAGGCGACGTTGTCTCGATCTTTATAAAAAAGAGAGATGCATCACTTGCGGATGGTGTGAAGTCGAGTTGGTGAAGATATGGCAAACCGCTAGTGCCACGCGCGGGGAGCTTACTTTAGGCTGTAGAGGACTTTTGCAACAAACAGACATTATCAGGTGTAGAGGGATCAATAAAGCAGGAGGCTGCTGGCAGTAGACGATCTCCTCAAGACTACCATGGAGAAAGACATTCTTGATGTCAAGTTGGTGAATTAGCCATGACTGTAAGGCAACGATGCTCAGGACAACACGGATCGTGGCTAGTTTGACAACTGGGCTGAATGTCTGATCGTAGTCCATTCTTGCGAGCGAGCGACCTATTGGCGTGGTACTTATTGGATCGACTTGCCAATGATGACATTGGTGCGAGGAGGCCGGTGAACGAGGTGTCAGGTCCTGAAATCGATGAGTGGCCGATACTCATTGGCCATTGCCGCACACCATTGCAGCTCAGCTAGAGCATTGTGGTAGTTGGCAGGCAGAGGCAAGGCGACGGCGGTGGAGACGTAGGCGCTGCTGTAGTCGACTGGCCAGATCTCGAATTCTGCCTGTCTGTAGCCTCATCGCAGCCTATCCCACCGCCAGAGCAACAAGAGGCGTAGGTGGTGCACGGGGGGCGCTAGTGCGCACCCAGAGCCATTACAGCTAATGGCACTAAAGGTGTCGGTAGTGTGGTAGCATTATTTGGTGATGGTGGGGCACCGCGCTGCACGTAGATGCGTTTGAAACGACCCCGAGGTTGCTGACGCGTTCCACAGGCCAAACGGCACGACGAGGAACTCATAGAGGCCTTCATGGGTGCAAATGTTGTCTTGTCCATATTCGCCGGATTCATGAGCACCTGATGGTAGCCCGAGCGGAGGTCGAGCTTTGTGAAGAACTTGGTGCCATGCAGCTCATCCAGGAGCTCGTCGACGATTGAAATGGGGAAGGCGTCCTGCATGATGGTGTTGAGGGCCCTGTAGTCAGTGCAGAATCACCATGAGCCGTCGGCCTTCTTGACGAGGAGTACCGGTGAGAGGGCAAATGAGTTGTGGCGGATCAGGCCTTGGTCCAGCATGGTGGCACACTGACGCTTCAGTTCATCCTTGTGGGTCGCCAGGTAGCGGTAGGGCCTGATGGTGACTGGTCATGCCCCCTAGACCAGGGTGATGTGGTCGCTGGAGCGTGTCCATGGGAGGTCATGGGGCTCGTTGAAGATGGAGAAGAACTCAGCGAGCAGAGCCTCTAGGAGGTTATCACTGGTGCAAACCTGGAGGACCGAGCAGGCGGACCCGCTACGCTGCACCAGCTCACGTGGTGGTCCCAATGCTAGAAGGACATATTGAGGGCACTGAAATCCCATAGGATGGGCTCCAACGAGGCAAGCCAATGGGTGCCTAGGACAATGTTGTAGTCGACGAGAGGAAGAGCGAAGAGGTCCGCCTTGAAGGCCTCGCCAGCGATGGAGAAAGGTGTCCCGTGGAACACACCCAGGCAGGTGACGCACTCATCATCGACCACGGTCACCTTCATGGTGCCACGACATTCTAGCTGGAGGAAGGTGCCCCACGCCCCTCCTTGAAGATGAAATTGTGTGTGGAGCCCAAGTCGAGGAGTGCAAGCATGGTGACGCCGCCGAGCTAGATGTGCATCTACATGGTCTCGCTGGTGTGGACCCCGACGATGGCGTGGATGGAAATGTGAGGTTCCTTGTCTGCCATGGTGCCGTCGACCGGCGCCTCCTCATTGTCGTCTACGCTATCTAGCAGAAGAGGTGATGGCCCATCTTGTTATGGATGCGCTTGAACTTCTTGTTACAATTGTAACAGAAGCCGAGGCGACGCCAATCCTCCATCTTAGCCTAGGACAGACGTTTGACCGGGCGGCCTCCATGGTGACCGGCGCCAGTGCCAGTGGTGTGGTGTTGGGCGTTGGCATGGTCAGGCACGGTGGCAGCGCCGATAGTAGGCCATGGCCTTGAGCGCACAGGGACGGTAGAGGCGCGTTGACGATCGTGTACTGATCCCATAGCTCGAGCTTGCGGGCCAAGCTCATTATGGTAGCAAGGAAGTGCGAATTGTGGACTTCCACATCGAGGCTGATGGGCGGTAGGGGACCGACAATGAAGAGCTATACCCGCTGGGCATCAGTGAGGGTGCCTTCACGAGGTAGTAGCCCCTCAAAGTAGTCTTAGTACTCGATGATGGAGCCCGTGTGCTTGCACGCCGCCAACTCGCTGAGGGGATTGGAGCGTAGGGGTGGACCATAGCGGAGGTGAAGGAGCTTGGTGTAGCGCCGCCATGATGGCATACCCTCGTCCTGTTGGACTTGGATGTACCACATTTGTGCCCCCTCGTCGAGGTTTGTACGACGCCATCCACACATTCTCCTCCTCCATGACTCGTTGTTGATAAAAGTAGGACTCAACGATTGATGAAGGCGAGGGGGTCGGACTTGCTGTCAAACTTCAGAAAGTCCATCTTCTAGAACTGTTGGGTGAAAAGTTCAGGTCAGACGACATGATTCACACAATCATCAGAAAAATTTCATCCAAGGCAAAATTGCATGCAAAGTTGCATTTATTTCATGATCATACCATACATGTCAGAGGGGGTATTTATAGGGCCCTAGCCTTCGTATTTTTTAAAAAATGACTTTTTTACCCATGACCTAACTATTTACAACCCTTTATTTACGTAAGGGTGAAGTGGTCATTTTCTCCTAATTCAGTCTTCTTTTTCGCATTCGATCCTCTTTTTCTTCAATGAATTTATTTTCTTCAGATCATCTTATGTTTCTTGTTCACTTCTCTGTCCAGCGAAGTTGAATTCTTGACGACGAAGTCGACAGTCCAAGTTAAATTTCTGACGACGAAGTCGATAGGCGAAGTTAAATTCTTGACGACGAAGTCGATATGCGAAGTTGAATTCTTGATGATGAAGTCGATAGGCGAAGTTGAATTCTTGGCGACGAAGTCGATATGCGAAATTGAATTCTTAGTGACAAAGTCGATATGCGAAGTTGAATTCTTAGCAACGAAGTCGATAGATGAAGTTGAATTCTTGACGACGAAGTCAAAATACATTCTTCGCTGTATTTTTTCCTACAAGTGAATTTTATCAGAATATTTTTATATCTTTTATACTCCAAAGTTTGGGCTTGAGTTTTTTGGACGAAGTTAATTTCCCAATAGTAGCCCCTCGCGAATGAAGGCCTACTCCAAAGGTCTGAAATTCGTGAATTTTGAATTTTATGAAGCGAAGTCACAAAAAACACCGTCCCGAACTTTGGAGTTGGCCGTTTATGACCGTTATGCTATGAACAGTGTTTGTAACGATTATTTTCCGAAGCCACCTATATATATTGCGATGTGTTCCCTTCTTCAGGGTATGCGATCGAAGACGGGGAGGTGCTGCTGACATTTTAAGTTTCCGCGAAGTCGATTTTCGTCGAAGTCACTTTATTCTTTCGCTTCTTCTTTTGTTGCGAAGGTAATTTTTCCTGAAGTTATTATTATTATTATTATTATTATTATTATTATTATTATTATTATTATTATTATTATTATTATATATTGTATTCAGATGTCAGACATGGAGAAGAATGCTTCTGAAAATTCGCCTCCTGAATCTGAGCATTCTGTTTCTGGTGAAGATCTGTCTAATGTTTCTGCATCGGAGTCGGAGCTTGTTGGTGATGATACAATGTCTCTGATCTTTGGAAAATCTTTGTTTGATGAGTCTGAATTGCAGTGGATGGTAAAAAATAGAATGCTTGAAAAAGCTGATGTTAGATTACCTACACAGAATGAGACAATTCCCAGGCCAGAACCTGATGAATGTGTTGTGTTTCGTGACTATTTTGCGGCTGGTCTTCGTATGTCATGTCAAGATTTTGTGGAAGAAATTTTGAAAACTTATAACATTGAGATGCATCATTTGACTCCAAATGGTATAGCAAAAATCGCTCTTTTTATTTGGGCAGTGAAATCTCAGAGAGAAAATCTAGATATTGGAGCTTTTTGTTCTATTCATGAGATGCATACTCAATTTCGGAGTAAAATGGTTGATGGAAAAAGTGTCATCAAATATTTTGGATGTTGCAGTTTTAAGCTAGCTCGTGGTGCTAAACAGATAGCTCCTACTTCGAAAAATAAGTGGGTTGAAAATTGGTATCGATTTTGGTTTTATCATAAAGTTCCTTTGGTCGAAGAGAAGAATGAAGCTAACAGGGTTGTTAGAAGATATCCTTTGGCTGCAAGGATACACAAGAATAGTTTTGACTATAAACCTGAATTTCAAATTTCAAAAAGTTCTAAATCATGTGAGAAGTTTTATAAGCTTGCTGCAAGTATGTAAAGTGCTCGAGATCTTTGCGAAGAGTATATTGCTGCTTGGATTTGGCCTTTGAAGAAAGGTTGGAGCTTTGTTCGATTTCATGAAAAGTTTGTTAGAGGGAAAACCTATATCTTTCCAGATAATGAAGTTTTTCGTCCAAAGAAATATACCGAAGACAAAGAATTTGTTTCTGCTGTTGAAATTAAAGCCGTTGAAATTCTTGGGAAATTTTTGAAGAAAGAAAAGGATTTGATGGATAAAATCCTTGGTTCAGATTACAAGAGACTGAATAGAGTTTTTGATATTGCTCAGATAGAATATGGTGAAAGGTCAGCTCCTGCTTATGCTATAAGCGTGAAGCCTTGTATCGATAATGTTACTAGGAAAAAGAGGGGTGGACCTCCGCTTATTAAAAAAGTTTCAAAGAAGAAGGCGAAGACTGTTGGTTTTTCTGATTCTGAATTGTCAGAAAGTTTTGTTAACGAAGCTTTGAAGAAAATGTCTTGTGATGATGAGGTGAGAATGTTTAGTTTAGTTTTTTATTCTGGTGGGTTGACTCCTCCTATGTTGACTCCACTTGATAACTATTTTTAGAATTTGATGACCAACATTTCTCATGGTGGTGTTGCTGAAGCTATCTTGACTTCGTCACAACAAAATGTTGGCGAAGATATTGTTTCTGATCCAGTTAATATGGTTTCTTCTCCGGTTACTGTGGCCGCCACTGTTGGTGGTTCACAAGGAGAAGGTGAGGTGTTGGCTTCGCAGGAGACTGCTGGGCCATCCTCTCAAAGATTTTCTGTTGAAACTCCTCGAGATGAGGTAGGAAATTTTGGTGATGAGATTGAAGCTGTAATTTCGTCTGGAGGTGCTAATTTAGGTTGTGAAGTTTTAGAGAATGTTTTGCGGGTAGAACAAGATGCTATAGTTGTTGGTGAAAAAGGTGCTTCTGAAGTTGTTGTGCCTGTTGCGAAGGCACAAAAAATTAAGAGTACCACAACTCTCGCCCTTGATTTTGATGAATCTGATGATAAAGTTCATGATGAGGAGGCTGAACATGACCGTGTTTCTCGTCTTTCTGAGTCTACTATCAATGTGATTACTGGTGAGAGGGTGTCCTTACAGCTTGAAAAGGGTGTTTCTACGGGTGATTTGTTTTTTACTTCGCGTATTTTTGTTTTGTTTGTCTTCTTTTAATTCTTGTTGTTTGTCTTTGCACAGAAATTTTTCCCTGATTCTTCTTCTCAGAGGGAGGCAACTGTTGACATTGGAAAGATGAAAGAAGTTGCCCAGGAACCTGTGACTCCAGCTGAAGTTTTGGAAACAGTTCCTGATGGTGTAAATCTTAAAGCTTTTAAACGTTGTATGGAGTACTGCCAGGCTCAAGGTGTGAACTTAGATACTTTCAAATTTATTGGGATTGGTTTGGACAAACTTCGTATTATGCCGAAGAAACCAGAATTAAAATTGTCAAAGTGCATTGATGATGCCTTTCGCAGTTCCTGATGCGGAGGCCGAACTTGTTGGCAAATCTTCGCTTGAATTGGCGGATGCCAGTGTTTCCATGATTTACAAGGTTGGATCATTTTGAATGTTCATCTTTATTGTGTAAATTTTATTTTAGATTTATTATTTTGATTTGTAATATATTTTTGACTTCGCATGTAGAATGCACTTTTGCAAAGGAGTTTGCATAAGTCAATTGAAGATGATGCAAAAATGTTGCACTTCGTGAAAAAAGTTTGGTTGAAGAGATTAATTCTCTAAAATCTCAACTTGCTGCTAAGGAGAAAAAAAGAATAGAGACAGTTGAAGCTCTTCATAATATGGAGTCTAGATGTATTTCTGTTGGAGCTAAACTTGAAGCGAAGACTGAAGAATACGATAATTTGAAGAAAGATATTGAGAAAGTTGTGAGAGAGAAGAATTATCTTGAGAAAAAAATCTCTTGAAAAGGATCATAATTTCCATAATAAGTGCAATCGCTTGTGGAAACTTTGCAAAAATTGCTATGATAAATTTGGTGCGAAGCCAGAAGATCCTTGTTGGGAGGTTGGAGAATTCGATCCATTCTTTGCTTGGCTTTGTCGCCAATATGAAGATTTGCCTACTATTTTACAGACTTCTGCTGATTTAAGCTGTATGTATTCAAGTCGTGCCATTTTTCACTTGATGAAGGAGGCTAATGATCCCTTATATGAGAAACTGTATGATAAAAGTTACAAGTTTCCGTCAGTGGAATCTCTTAACCAAGTTTCTTCTCGTACTCAAATGCTTTGCAAGAAGTATTTCATGAATACTGGAACCAAGGTGTAAGGGAGCATGCCTTTATGAAAGCTAAGCAAAAGATGGAAAAAGTATGTTATCTATATGTGATTTTTGATTCGTTGTTTTTTCATTGTGTTGTTTTTTCTTATCTGTTTTTTATTTTGTTTTGTAGCAGCTTGAAAAGAGAATTGCTTCTGATATGGAGGCAGAGAGGAGGCAAGATAGAATTGAACAAGAGAGGGTGAGGGACGATGATGCTCGTGATCATGTACTTTAGTTTGTCGTAGTTTAGATTTTAGCTTCGAGGGGTGAGGTTTTGATAATCCTTTAACGTTTTTGTAAATGTTGAACTTTGGACAGGATGAAGTTATGGTTATGTCCTTGTTAATGTGTAAAGGTAACTTTGTTGCTGAGCCTACTTTATGGTTGAAGTATGCTACTGAAGAAGTAAAATCTTCTTTTGATATGTTTGTAAAACGTAAGCAAACATAAATTTTTTCTGTTTGTGGTTATATATATATATATATCCTGATTTGGACGTGATTGTTTCTTAGAATTTGAGACTGATTTCTCTATTGCTGAAAATGGGAGATATTTGTCTCGTGTTGTTGATTGCAGCAAATTTTCTTAGGTATTTGTGCTTTTGTTGTGATGTGGAGACATTTGTAAAGCGAATTTTGATGACATTTTCCTTGTGTGTTTTTAGTCTTCTTGTTCAAGTGCTTCGTCAAGCTTTATTTCCAAAGACTATCTTAGTTCGGAGGTATATCAAGTTTTAGATAGAGTTGTTGAAGATTTGGTTGATGAAGCAGCGGCTATTGTTGCTTCAGAAAATATTTGATATGTATATTTGTTGACACAATTAAAAAAAATTTTATGTGTGTATTTGTGCAGACATTTTTATGTAATATGATTTATTAAGTGAAATGAATGATGTTTCCTTATTTTTTAGCGAGAGCGAAACGCAGTTTTTTTATTAAGCGAAGGCAACTCATATATTTTGTTATTTTGTGAAGACATAGTCTTAAGTGAAGGCAGTGTGTTGACTTCGTATTTGGTGAAGTCAAATTTTTCCTTGGTGAATCTGAAAACATCATTCTCTAATGAAGGCAATGCCTAGGCTTCGTATTTTGTGAAGTCAAACTTTGAAGTCAAAATTTATGTGACTTCATTTTTAAAGTTAAATTTTACCTTAGTGAATTTAAAAATATTATTCGATCTTTCTAGCGAAGATAACATGCGGACTTCATTTTTTAAGTCAAAATTCACTTTAGTGAATTTGAAATATTGTTCGCTCTTTTTGACGAAGATAACATGAGGACTTCATTTTTTAAATCAAAATTCACTTTAGTGAATTTGAAATATTGTTCGCTCTTTTTTATGAAGATAACATGCATACTTCTTTTTTGAAGTCAAAATTCACCTTTGTGAATTTGAAATATTGTTCGCTCTTTTTGACGAAGATAATATGCAGACTTCATTTTTGAAGTCGAAATTCACCTTAGTGAATTTGAAATATTGTTCGCTCTTTTTGGCGAAGATAATATGCAGATTTCTATTTTAAAGTCGAAATTCACCTTAGTGAATTTGAAATATTGTTCGCTCTTTTTGGCGAAAATAATATGCAAACTTCTTTTTTGAAGTCGAAATTCACCTTAGTGAATTTGAAATATTGTTCGCTTTTTTTTGGCGAAGATAATATGCAGACTTCATTTTTTAAGTCAAAATTCACCTTAGTGAATTTGAAATATTGTTCGCTCTTTTTGGCGAAAATAATATGCAAACTTCTTTTTTGTAGTCGAAATTCACCTTAGTGAATTTAAAATATTGTTCGCTTTTTTTGGCGAAGATAATATGCGGATTTCTTTTTTGAAGTCAAAATTCACCTTAGTGAATTTGAAATATTGTTCGCTCTTTTTGGTGAAAATAATATGCAGACTTCTTTTTTGAAGTCAAAATTCACCTTAGTGAATTTGAAATATTGTTCGCTCTTTTTGGCGAAGATAATATGCAGACTTTATTTTTGAAGTCAAAATTCACCTTAGTGAATTTGAAATATTGTTTGCTCTTTTTGGCGAAGAAATTCACCTTAGTGAATATATTTTATGATTCTTTTGATAGGTTAGTATCGTTTTTTGCTTGTTCGAAAATTGATGCTACCTACTTTAGGTGTTTTGCCGATACATGAGTATATTTAAAGTATACTCTTCAGCCGCTGATAAGATTGTTTTTTAGGGGAACTAGCTTTCTCATTTATACTTTGATGAGAATTTACAATGGAGACTGTCTCGTTAAAAAACCACTCACCCTGCGAAGGGTTCCCCTTGAGTGGAAAAATAGTGCATCTCGTTTATATTTAAATTGAAATTTCTCAAAATGTAAAAGCTAATCTATTTTGTACAAAGATGAAAGCAAATTCTAGGGATAGTATCTTCGTAAGTCTTGAATATTGAATGAGTGATCAATTTCCTTCCCACTCATTCTGCCAGGTGAAATGCTCCTGGCTTGTTGGTTCTTATGATGAGGAACGGTCCTTCCCATTTTTGCTGAAATTTTCCGACTGTGTCTTCATTTCTTTTTCTTTTCAAGATAAAGTCTCCTGGTGATAATTGTCTTGGTTTGACTTTTTTATTGTACCAACTTTCTGTTTCCTTTTGATATTTCTCAAGGTTCTGAATCGCCTTCATTCTTTCTTCCTCTAGTAAATCTTTGTTTGTCATTTGTTGGTCTTCATCTATCATTTCAATATTTGTTCTTGGTCCTTGAAATTGTATCTTTTCAGGTGTCATCGCTTCTTCTTCATAAAGCAATTTGAAAGGAGAGAAGTTTGTTGATCTTGAAACTGTGGTGTTATGTACCCAAACAACTTTTGGTAACTCATCCACCCATTTGTCTTTTGGTAGTCCCACGAGGCATTTTGATATTCCTATGCATATAATTCCATTTGCTCGTTCGACTGCACCGTTTGGCTGTGGGTGTTTTACTGATGCGAAACATAATTGAATTCCTAGACTTTCACAATAATCTCTGAAATTTTGGCTGTCAAATTGAGTTCCATTATCTACTGTTATGTGTCTTGGAACTCCGAAACGACAAATGATGATTTGCCAAAGAAATTTCTTCATTGTGAAAGATGACATGTTTGTCACTGGTTTAGCTTCGATCCACTTAGTGAAATATTCCACTGCTACTACTGCATATTGAAGGTTTCCTTGTGCTGTAGGTAGCTTTCCAATGATGTTAATTCCCCATCTCGCCAATGGCCAAGTTGGTTCTATTGTTTGTAAATTTGTTGCTGGAGCCTTTACTTTGCTTGCAGATATTTGACAATTATGACAAGATTTGATAATTTCTTTGCTGTCATTTGGGGCTGATGGCCAATAAAATCCCTGACGGAATGCTTTTCCTGCCATTGTTCTTGCTTCAGGATGTGTGCCGCAAATTCCTTCGTGTATTTCTGATAATAGCTTTTTTCCCTCTTCTACTGATATACATTTGAGTAATGGTGCACATATTCCTTGTTTGTATAGCTGATTGTTGATGATCTTGTAATTTCTTGTTCTTTGCTTCATTTTTATGTTGTTGACTTCATTTTCAAGCTCATAGTGCTCACGGAGGTAAGCTATAATTGGGGCTCTCCAATCTTCACTTTGTATTATATGGACTTCTCTGGGTGTAGCTTGCAATGTTTTGATGGATGCTTGTTTCAAGATTTGATTGAAAACATCTTGAGGGAGACCTGAATTTTGTGCTGTAGCTTTTGCTAGTTCGCCTGTCTCTGAATTGTCATTTCTTGAAATGTTTTTGACTGTGAAACCTTCAAAATGTTTCTCTTGATCTCTGAGAAATTGCAAGTATTTTGCTAATTCTGGATCTCTTGCTTTGTAGTCTTTTTCAATGTGTCCTGCTACAATTTGTGAATCTGTTTTGATTACCAATCTTTGGATTCCCATTGCTTTTGCTTTACGAAGTCCCAGTAAAACGACTTCGTTTTCTGCTATGTTGTTTGTGCACTGAAATTCTAGTCTTGCAGCATATTTCATCTTTATGCCTGAAGGTGAGGTGATTATTGCAGCTCCTCCAGCCCCTGCGAAGCCCCATGCGTCATCGCAATATATTGTCCATTCTGTTTGCTTCTTGTCTTCTCTTAAACTTTGGGAGGGTGTCCAATCTGCTAAGAAGTCTGCTAGGACTTGTGATTTTATTGATGTTCTTTTTTCAAATTCTATAAAATGTTGAGATAATTCTGCTGCCTATTTTCCTAATCTTCCTATTGTTCTGCAACTTTGTAATACTTCTTTCAGAGGGTAATTTGTGAGAACTCTGATTTTGTGGGCCTGAAAGTAGTGCTTCAACTTTCTTGATGCTGTTAAAACTGTGTATGTGATTTTCTCAATCTCAGAGTAGTATACTTTTGATCCAGATAATGCTTCTGAAACATAGTAGACTGGTACTTGATATTTTGAATGATTTGTTTCTTGTTCTTGAACTAGTACTGCACTTACTGCTATTTCTATGACTGAGACATATAATAGCAAATCTGCTCCTGGTGTTGGTGAAATCAATGTGTTTGGCTGCAGTAGATATTTTTTTATCTCTTCAAATGCATGTTGCTGTGAAGGTCCCCATACGAAGTCTCTTTTTGATCCTTCGAGTGCTTGAAATATTGGTAAGCTTCATTCTGCTGATTTTGAGATGAATCTGTTTAAAGCTGCAAGTCTTCCAGTCAATTTTTGAACATCTTTTATATTTTCAGGAATTCTCATGTTCAAAATTGCTTGAACTTTATCTAGGTTTGGATCTATCCCTTTTGCTGATACAATGCAGCCTAAAATTTTTCCTTTTTATACTCCGAAGGTATATTTTTTGGGATTTAGTTTCAAATTTCCTTTTCTCAGATTTGAGAATGTTTCTTGAAGGTCTTGAATATGATCTTGTCTTTTCTTGCTCTTGATAACTATGTCATCGACATAAGCTAGCAAGTTTTTGCCAATCTAACTTTTGAGCACTGTTGAAGTCATCCTGACAAATGTTGTGCCTACATTGCGAAGCCCCTCTGCCATTCTTACAAAGCAGTATGTTCCAAATGGTGTGATGAAACTTGTAAATTTTTCATCTTCTTTTCTCATCCAGATTTGATGATATCCTGAGAAGCAATCTAGGAAACTTAGCATTTCACTTCCAGTCGCTTGATCAGCTAATGTGTCGATTCTTGGTAGTGGGAAATTATCTTTTGAGCATGCTTTGTTGAGATCTGTAAAATCGATACACATTCGTCATTTTCCGTTCTTTTTCTTGACCATGACAATATTTGCTAGCCAAGTTGTGAATTGGACTTCTCTTATAACTTTTGCATCTAGCAACCTTTGGACTTCGACTTTTGCAGCTTGTATTCTGTCTTCACCTAATTTTCTCAGTTTCTGCTTTTTGGGTCTGAAATTTTGATTGATGTCGAGTTTGTGCTCAATTATATCTCTACTGACTCCTCCTAAATCATTGGATGTCCATGCGAAGACATCTTTGTTACTTTGAAGAAATTCTATGAGTCTGTTTTCTTCTTCTTGAGAAAGTCCTGTCCCTATGATTACTTGTTTGTCTGGGACTAATGAGTCAAGGGGTACTTTCTTTGTTTCTTCGACTGCTTGAGCTTTTTCTTGTGGCTTCGCATTTTCTGTTTCTTCTTTCTCTTCTTCTTTGATTGTATGAATATTTTTCTAACCAGGAGTGTATTCTTTTTCAATGTTTCTTGCTTCGGTTTGATCTCCATGGACTGTGATAACTCCATTAATTGCAGGCATCTTCATACATAAGTAAGAGTAGCTTATTACTGCTTCAAATGCATTCGGAGTTCCCCTTCCAAAAAGTGTGTTATAGGGATAATAGATGTCTACCACATCAAATACAATTTGCTCTGTTCTTGCATTGTTTACTGTTCCAAATGATACAGGAAGAACTATTCTTCCTATTGAGTGAATTGGCTTCCCACCGAAGCCGTAGAGTGGGTGCTCAGCTCTTCCTAAAAGTTTGTGATCAATTTTCATGGCATCAATTGTTGCTGTGAATATAATATCTACAGAACTTCCACCGTCAACTAGAATTTTTGAGACAGCCCATCCATCAATATTTGCTTCAACTACCATTGCATCCATGTGTGGATAGTCTTTCAGTTGCAAATATTTTTCTGAGAATGTGATTGGTAGATGAGACCATCTTGTCTTTTTGTATGAGCCTTCTGTTGAGATAGAGTTTACTCTTCGAAAGTAATTCTTCTTTTGATTGTTGTTTTCATGATAAATATTGTTTCCTCCGATGATTGTCATGATTCTTCCTTTGCTTGCCATTGAAGTTGATGAAGAGTTGTCTTGTTTGTTGTTCCCTTGTGGGTTGCTATTTGCCACAGAGGATTCGGGCTGTATTTGAAAATTTGTTTGTTGTTGATTTTGCCTCCATTGATTTGGGTCGTATATTGCCACTGGTTCATAGCTATATAATGATGAGCCTGAGATCATTGCTTGGGAATGTCCAAACTGAATTGGGTAATAAGAGTTTTGTTGGCCTTGAATCATATGATTGACAACTTTTGATTGACTTGAGATTTTGTTTTCTTATTGTATTTCTTCAATGCTTTTCTTTACTTTTGGACACATTTTTGATGTGTGTCCAGCCCCTTTGCCATGAATGATGCAATACATGTCTTCTGGTCTTAGGGATGTTCTTCCTCTTCCTCTTGAATTGAAGCCACCTCTTTCGAATGTCCTTTGGTTGTACTGACTGTTGTACTGATTTTGAGGTGAGAAAGTGTTTTCAGTAGTTGAATTGCTATTTTCAACTTGATTGACTTAGGTGAAGTGTCTTCGCTCAAAGTTGTTTTGCTTTGGGGGTTGAAAATTGCTGCTTTTGTTTTGATTTCTGAAGCTGTTTTCTTCCTCGATTCTTTTTCTGTAATCTTCATCGGACTTGCAGTACTTTTGGATTTCTTCGTAAAGCTGAGCCAGTGAAGTTGGCTTTTCTCGAGTAAGGTGTGCTGCACATTGTCCTGCCTGAAGTCCCTTGATTGCTGCAATTATGACAATTTCGTCTAGGATATTTGTGATTTGAGATTTGATTTAAATGAATCTCTTGTAATATTGACTTAGAGGTTCTTTGGGCTGTTGTTTGCAGTTGAATAAATCCATGTCTATAAGACCAGTTGGTTAAAATCCTTGGAAGTCAACAAGTAGATTTGTCTTTAATTGTTCCCATGAATGTATGGATCTTGCTTTCAGAGATGAATACCAGTGTTGTGTTGGACCTTTTATTGCCATGACAAATGACTTTGCAAGTGTGGTTTCGTCCCCTTCGCCTGCAATTACTGCGGCTTCAAAACTCATTAGGAATTGCCTCGGGTCTGATTCACCATTAAATGTTGGTATCATGTTGAACTTGTACCCTATAGGCCATTGAGCTAGCTGCAAATTTGTTGATAGTTGGGAGCTTGTATCAATTGATATGAATGCTTTCTGAATATTTCTCTCTTGAGAGATTCTTGTTGCTGGATGCGATTCTTCTTGATTTATAACTTTATGATTTGCATTTTGCAGTTGCTCGTTTAAATTGCGAAGGGTAACTTCGGCCTCTTCTATTCTTTGTTTGAGTGTCTTTTCTCGTGCTCTTGCGCGACATTCTTCAAGTTTTTTTTGCCTTCGTAAAACTTGTTCTTCAAGTTCTTTAAGTCTTTGTTCTTCAGCTTTGGCCGTTCTTGAAGAATTTGCACCTTGAGAGACTTCTTTTGTAAGACCTCTGTCTTCTCCGAGTGGTTGTTCATCTTTAGTTTCTTCATTGACGGTTTTCTTGTTTGGTCTTGCCATTTTATTTCTTGTGGTCGTGAAGATGTTTAGATGCACGCACAAACGGTGGGCGCCAGATATTGGGTGAAAAGTTTAGGTCAGATGACACGATTCACACAATCATCAGAAAAATTTCATCCAAGGCAAAATTGCATGCAAAGTTGCATTTATTTCATAATCATACCATACATGTCAGAGGGGGTATTTATAGGGCCCTAGCCTTCGTATTTTTTAAAAAATGACTTTTTTACCCCTGACCTAACTATTTACAACCCTTTATTTACGTAAGGGCGATGTGGTCATTTTCTCCTAATTCAGTCTTCTTTTTCGCATTTGATCCTCTTTTCCTTCAATGAATTTGTTTTCTTCAGATCATCTTATGTTTCTTGTTCACTTCTCTATCCAGCGAAGTTGAATTCTTGACGACGAAGTCGACAGTCAAAGTTAAATTTCTGACGACAAAGTCGATAGGCGAAGTTAAATTCTTGACGACGAAGTCGATATGCGAAGTTGAATTCTTGACGACGAAGTTGATAGGCGAAGTTGAATTCTTGACGACGAAGTCGATATGCGAAGTTGAATTCTTAGTGACGAAGTCGATATGCGAAGTTGAATTCTTAGCAACGAAGTTGATAGACGAAGTTGAATTCTTGACGACGAAGTCAAAATACATTCTTCGCTGTTTTTTTTCCTGCAAGTGAATTTCATCAGAATATTTTTATATCTTTTATACTCCAAAGTTTGGGCTTGAGTTTTTTGAACGAAGTTAATTTCCCAACAAGAACTGTGGGGGATGATCGTTGTGGTACTCGCTTGACATGGGCTTGGCACACGACGATGATGGCGGCGATGGACGTGACGCATCTAGGCGCTGGATCGCCTCGGAGTTGCTCTCAACGGCAGACTACAAAGACTTGAGGTCTCGGTGAGGGCAACGAGCGCGGCCTTCACGTCAGTGTTGTTGGAGCCGTTGTCACCCTTGGCGGACACGTGGTGCGGGGTGGAAGCTAAGTGTGGCGCTGGTGTGGTCGGCGGCTATGGTGAGGAACGCTTGGAACGTGAGGGCATCGATGTCATAGGTAACTCGACCGCACCTACGGAGTTTGTAGCCCCGATCGCTAGGGTTGGGGCGAGGATTTTCCCCTTGATGCCCTATTTTGGAGAAGAGGGAGAGTAGGGAATGGAGATAATTGATATTTCTTAAGAGTCTGATCACACGATGATAGCAAGTAAATAGGACCTTCCCTCTAACAACCCTAGAAGGAAACAACTAAAAAACGGCTATATTGGCCATGCTAACAAACTGGCCGTGTAGGCTGCTGTCATGGCGCGTCCCTGGCGTGTGTAGTGACGGGCCCACATGACAAAGTCGCATATGGAGTGAGGTGGTAACTTGGTATTTATTGCAAACTTCAAATGCTATAAATGCTACATGTTTAGTAACACCTTTGATTTTATTCTGTTTATATTGGCAAAATATAAAAATTATGTGATAGCATATAGGAGAAAAAGAAAGCAAATAGCAGGAGTCTCGACCTTGTTGGAATTGCTTAATCTATTTGATAAAGAAACCGAAAAATGTCACCTGTAAAGTAACCTAGATACTCACGAAGCCTCAATTGAGTTGTTTATACTAAGAGGGTGGCTAGAGAGTGCATCCATACCCAATGCAATGCATTCACTGACAGAAACACAATCGTAATCACTGATTCTACAAGTGTGGTTTTACTTAAAATTCAAGATTTCATGGCCTACAAACTACATATAAGAATAATCCTAATTAACAAATAGTATATGTTGTCCTTTTCCCTAGGAAAAGAAGAGTTGCAAAACATTTTCCTTTCCAGCTTCACGACAGGTACATTACTACTCAAGTAGTGTCCAGCACCTGAATCTGAAGTAGCTGTTGAAGCATTTAAGTCAGACAAAAAAAGCATTAGAACTCTAACCTATTAGAAAGGTACATGATAACTCTCTATTAGCAGAAAAACTATGAGTCATGAGTGAACAACCTTGCCTTCTTAGTTTTTTTAAGAGAGTTTTACCTCAGCTTTTATTGAAAGCCACATAACGGTAGCAAATACTAGGGTTACCAGTTACATCGACAGAACTCACACAAAAGAACCACACTCCTTAACTCCTCTCAAGCCTATTACAACATTACATTTCGACGACATCAGACATCAGAATAACATTCGGCTTGAATCCTTTGATCTAGGACATAACAACATTCTTCAGTTGTGCGATGCGATCCTGATCCTTCTCTTCAGATTAACGCTCCATTTCTGCATCAAGGAGAGCGCAATGCAGATGACATCAGTGGGACTCTTAGGAAACTTCTTGGAGATATCCATCTCATTTCTTGAAGTCCACAGAGCCCAAGTGAACCCTGCAAACATAAAAATGATTAACTTGGATGGTAGGGGCCCTTTGCCCATCAACCAAGTCATGGTGAAATCACTCAAGGAAGAAGGGAGATTTCAATTGGAACACCTCCTTGATGACACTCCACCGTGATGTAAGGTAGATGAGACGTCATTACCTTGGTACCTTTCAAACCGTTCGTAGGCATCCATGGCCGGGTTGGGGAAAGGTTGAGACATTGAGTTATCCCGTATGAACTGACGGGTCATATGGGCGATATCCCTTGTCTTTGGTGGGTTAATGTGTACCCCTCTGCAGAGTTTTCTCTTTCAAATGTTATAAGTTCTGTACTTCTAGATATGGACTAGAGTTGAATAAGAACTCATGGAAGATCGAGATCCAAATGCAAGTTGCTCATTTACTTAAACCATGCTATGCTTGTTGATGTTTAGTATAAGATTCACATTTACATTCTTGTATAAAATGCCTTTATGCAAAAAACCAAATGCATTCCTTGCTACTAACCAAATGCATTATAAACTGAGTATCTTGTGATGTAATATGACCTAGCTATGATGTGTGATGTTTCCTTTCGTTTGCATGATCCTAAATGAAGGTCGAAGATAGTACATCATGTGGGTGGGATGACCAATTAAGGCCTTGTTTAGTTGGCCAAAAATTTTTAGCCAAAATTTTTTGCCCCTTTTGCGATACATGCGTGGAGTATCAAATGTGGATGAAATAAAAAAAAACTAATTGCACAGTTTGGTTCGAAATCACGAGATGAATCTTTTAAGCCTAATTACTCTATGATTAGCCTTAAGTGCTACACTAACCCACATGTGCTAATGATGGCTTAATTAGGCTTAAAAGATTCATCTCGCGATTTTCCAGACGAGCTATGTAATTAGTTTTTTTTATTTCGTCCACATTTGATACTCTATGCATGTACCGCAAAAGAGGCAAAATGTTTTGGCCAACTAAACAAGGCCTAAGTGATATGTCTAATCTAACCTAATAGTCGGTGCAAATTAAAAGGGAGGTGATGCTGACAAAAGCTATGGTATCAATTCCAAGCAAAATGAGTCATCCTTGTTTTTTAGTACCTACACAACAAATACAAGACTTTTGGAGGTCTCTAACTCCTCTTTTTATCCATAAGAAGATGATCGCCACCCTATCTGATACAACATTTATACATAAGAAGATGATTGCCACGCTATCCGACACAACAAAGAAACCTGACCCAACAATGCGTCTGGTCGGGTTGCTCATGATTTTTGATCCATGGCCCAACTTAACTAAAAAAGATTCAACCCAAGGTTAAAAACAAAAAAACTCGAGAAATATGCTGATCTAATATGCTAGTGTGTCGGGTTGGGCTCGAGCTAAAGATTTTGACCAAGATTTTTCTCTGGCCCAACTTGAACTCAATATGATTAGATCTAGACAGTGTCAATCTGTCCGACAAGTCACACCAATATGTTACATGTTATGCAACACCTTTAGCATTATTAAGGTTCTGTTTGGGACAGCTCCAGCAGCTTCACAAAAAATAGAGTTTTTGGAGCATCTTTTTAGGTGCTTTCATAACTCATCTTTTTTACTGGAACAGAGTCTATGGAGTTATACTTGTTTTTAGCTAAAAAAGTATGTGGAGCAAAAGTGGAAAACATGGGTAGTCCAAAACAGATGTAAAAGGGTTAAGGCCCCTTTGGAACCGAGGTGAATCACGGGAAAAATGGTAGGACTCCAATTCTTAAGGATTCAGTCCCCGTAAAACCTTTGGTTTGTAGGAACCGAGCACAGGAAAACTAAAGAAAAAATTAATTTGCCTCAGATTCCATAAGAAAAGCATAGACGAAAAAAAGAATCCACTCATACCTCATGGAAAGTTTCTTGTGCACAAGGAACGAGGACAAACAAAGAATTGATAGCTGCAATTGGTGATTACCTAGGTTGAATAAGAAGTAACATGAATTTGCCCTTGAAGATTCCTTTAGAATTTCTTAGTTTTTCTTGTACCCCGCCACACACATAATCCTATATAGTTCCTTTGTTTTCAATTGGTTAGAGCATCTCCAACAGTTTGCCATCCAGCTTTTCCATCTTTAATTTTTTGACAAAATAAGAAAAAACTCTCTCCAATAATTTAGTATCTTCGCTCCCCATCTTTGTAAGTTCACAAAAATCCTCCCCGAGCGCGCATCGAGCGGAAATTCCGCGCCGCTGCTGCTCCTGGCCGGCAAAAAGCTGCATGCTGCGGCGTCCTGCGTGTGGTCCTGCTGCTGCTCGCTGCCTGATATAGAGAAGCACTGTCTGTTGTGCCGCTACGCTGCAGCTGGCCATGCTCTCGCATCTGACGATACGCAGAGGCAGCAGTGAAAGGACATGTCTATGTCTACAGGTATATATGGCCATGCAGCCTGCGGCCCGGTGGCCCGGCCCACGGCCCGCTGTTTTGGCCCCGCCCGAGCACGACATGGCCCGGTGGTCACCGGGCCAGGGCTGGCACGGCCCGAGAGACTAGGCCGCAGCACGGCCCTGGCACGGCCCGGTAAAAAGAGAGGCCCGGTAGCGGCCCGTCATGATAATCCCTGAAATTTAGAATTTGGCCTAGCCCACATTCATTCACATATATATTGTATCCTTCTACTTAACCCTAGGATCCACTCTCTCCCAGACTCGCACGCGGGCGTCGCGCCGTCGCGGCTTCTTCCCCCACATCGCGTTGCCGCCACACTCGGACCCTCCTCTTCGCTGCACGGCGCACCACACGGCGGCGCGGCTGCACCCGCACCCTCCCCAACGCATGTGGCGGCCGAAGCTGAAGCAGAAACGCCGCCATGGCGGGCGGTGGCCTCACCTGCTGCGAATCCGGCCACGAGCTCCACTCCGCTCCCTTCTCTGCTGCTCACCTCGATAGATCCGGCGTCACTCACCTTGGGGGCGAGCGCGCCGGGCGCTGGCGGTCGCCACCACCTCTGCCGCTGATCGCTCGCGGTCGCGGCCTGCCCTTCCCCACCTCTGTCCGGCTGTTGCCATCCAGTGGGCCATCGGGCCGGCCCGGCCTGCTGGAGAGGCCATGTTTCGCGGCCGACACGGCACGACAAAACGGCCCACGTGCCGTGCCTTGGGCCGAAGGCCAGGCATGAGCACGCCACAAAGCACGGCCCGTCAGCCGTGGCAGCCCGTGGCAGCACGGCGAGCACCGGGCCAGCATGGCCCGTTGGCCATGTATATCTACAGGTACGTACGCGTGCGCTGCGGTGGGGGAGCAGAGCCTGTCGCACGCCGTTCAGAGTAGGCCTCGACCATGCCATGCCAGGCCGTTCCATCTGATGCTCAGCTTATGATGTCTCTCGTCTACCGTACTTTTATTTTAAGGGTGTGTTTAGTTCGCGAAATTTTTTAGCTTTGGCTACTGTACCACTTTCGTTTGTATTTGTTAATTAGTATCCAATTATGGACTAATTAGGCTCAAAAGATTCGTCTCGTGGTTTTCTACCAAACTGTATAATTAGTTTTTTTTCGTCTACATTTAATGCCCTATGCATGTGTCCAATCATTCGATGTGACAGAGAATCTTGAATTTTTTTTTTGCTAAACATGGCCTTATGCTCTCGCTGCCACGTCTTGTCTGTTGTACGGAGATGAGCTCACGCGGGTGTACAGAGCCAGTCCTGGAGCCAGTACGCCGTGGATGGACCGATTCTTATTTGTGAAGTGAATTATGCCAAACACTTGGAGATGAACTCTTTTTTTTCCTCCCTATATTATTTTAGGAGTTGGCGATTCTTATTTGCGAAGTGAATTATGCCCAACACTTAGAGATGAGCTCTTTTTTTCTCCCTATATTATTTTAGGAGTTGACAAATACTATGATTTGCAAAACAGAAAATGCCAAACTGTTGATTGCATATGTAATCCTGTATTATTTCTGTATTTTTCTATTCCAGTGATGTGACAAAAAATTAGCTTGGGACGTTGTATTACTAAAATATTAGGATCTTTTTTGTTAAAATGAAAGAAATCCACCGGATCTGCCGGCCGATCCCGACCACTCGTTCCTCCCCTACTCCTCTTTATTTGGTTGATGATTCCCATATTTTGCCCTCCCCACCCGTGCCACCGCCCGCCCCTCGTACCGCACCCAGAAGCTAGGTTTTAGCCGCCGCCTTCTCCCTTTTCGCCGAGGCGGCCGCAAGCACCGACCTTCTCCCCGAAGAAGCCCCAAGCAAGCGACACTCGCTTCCTCTCGGCGCCAGATCGTTGTTTATGAGGTACGGATCGGCCCTGGATCTTTGCTTCTGCTTCTCGTAGCGCCGTGCCTAGCGGATCTATAGAGCCTGTCGCGGCAGCTCGATCGATGGGGAGCCGGATTTTTGGTTGATCGGAGCTTAGGTGGTGGACTTTGGGTTGTTGGAAGTTAGGGTTTTGAGCGGATTCGGCGCGAGGGTCGGTTCGATAGGTCCATGATGATGGTTGCTGGATGTCGATTTGGGTTGTTGGAAGTTAAATTTGGAGTGGAGTGGATTCGGCGTCAGGGAAGGTTGGATCGAGCTGATGTTATTGTAGCCGGCTAGGTTCGTGATATTTGATGTTTTGCTTTGGGTAAATTATGGTGGCTTGATATAAGTGGTTTGAGGCCCTGGGTGAACAAGCTGTTTTGGTGTTGGTTCTTCGATGTCTTGCAATAAGATCTGACAATTAGTTGTTTTTTTCATTTGTCTGGCGAAGTTCAGTTCCTTTTGCATGACAATTAGTTGTTTTTTTGCATTGATCTGATAAAGTGCTAGATCTTCTAATTTTGCATGGTTGACTGGTCTGCTTATACATTATACAATCCAGTCTTGAAGATCTGGTTAAAAAAGTGGGTGCCTTCAAATATCATAGGATTTGGAATGTTGAGTTGGTAGTATCATGTGGCCATTTGATGTTATTGAATTTCTTCAGTGTGGTACAGGAAAATAAAAAGTTTGTTAAAGCAGGATTTTTTTGATGAACTCATTTTAATCTTTGAGTCGACAAATGAACTGAATTGTAAAAGTTTTGATAACTGTAGCATAGCTGTCGTGATTTATTTGTAGTATAAACAGAGTGTTCTTTTTAGGCGGTACATGTTACAGGTTTTAACTTCTATCCTCTTCTTTTTTGTGCAGCTCGAAGGAGAAGCCCACTCTTGGGTAAGACTCTTGTGCTTATACGATTACTGAAATGTGACTTCAGTTTCCATGTTGGTCTTAAACTAGTTGGACATGTTAATAATCATTTTGGTTTGGTCAAATGTTCCCATGAGTCAGTGATTTTCCAACTGACGTCCCTGTTTAGCAATGCTTCTTTTTTCTAACTGTTGAATGGAGTGGCATGTATTTATTATTAAATACTCCCTCCGTTCAAGTTACAAGTCGTTTTGGCTATTCTAGGTACATAAATCTTGCTATGCACCTAGATATATATTATGTCTAGATACATAGCAAAAACAATGTACCTAGAAAAGCTAAAACGACTTATAATTTAGAACGGAGGGAGTACAAAGAAAGTTAACATGTATGTGTGAAATGGCATGCCTCAATTTTCCTGCATGGATTCAATATTGTCAAAAGGCGTGACTTTTGTAATTTTCTTGACACATTTTGTGTTAATTGTTGTGCCTATTCTATTTATATATTACATTAATATTATGATTATTGATATTACTGCAATAGAAGCAATTGCAGCATTCTGTTGACTGTCCTTTCTGTGTTGAGACTACCTTCTGTTGCAATCTTTTCAGTTTAACTTGCCAAGGTTCTTTATTCAGGCATGAAATTTGTTTGTCATTGTTATACTGGCAGTTCCTGCTGCCAATGATTCTACTATTATGCCTGCTGTTACTAATACCTTTCTTTGCTATTTTATCACTTCCTTTTATCATGGGCATCATCTTTAGTGTACCTTGTTTGTTGTTCTTTGTTATACTTCCATGAAATGGTTCTTATTATAAGTCTAGACTTATCAGGTTTTGGTGCTTGGCCATAACACAGAATGTTTATGTTTGTACTATATATATATTGGTAAAGCTTATTTGCAGAGTCCGCATGGCAGTATTGCATGTCAGGTAATTCACCTTGTTTTCTGCAATTATTATTGCAGAGGCACGCGGATTAAGACCCGCAAGCGGAACATTGCAGCTCCTTTGGACCCTGCATCATTCTCTGATGCAATTGTTCAGATTTATCTGGATAATGGTGGAGATCTGGTTAGGCCTTCTTTGGGTGTACCATTTGCATCTCATATGTTATTTCTGTCGTTGAGAGATATGCATTTAGATTTATGAAATATTCTTGATGTGATATGCAGTTAGATTCCCATAAAGCTTGATAAATCAAAGTATGCTTTGCATGGTGTCGACATTTTTAGGTTACACCATGAATCATGGGGCATCTCTAGCTTTACATGCGGGATTTGGAGTTTGTAGGATAAGAAGGAAAGTGGTTTATATTCTTAATAAAAAAGAATAAAATTGGTTAACTAAATACCTTTAATTTGCCCACGGCCCCAGCTCCAAGAATTTGGAGCTAGTAATAACCGGCTCCAGAAGCTCTTGGAGCTGGAGCTGTGCCAAACAGTTCCTAGTACATGTGTTGTATGAGAGTAACAGCCAATCAGAAACTAAACCAACCAAAGACTGTTTGATATTTTGCTTATACTTTCATTGATGCAAATTTTTTTTGCCATTCTCAATACTTTTGTTATCAGGAACTTGTCGCCAAAAGTATCGAGTCCTCAGACCTCAACTTCTCACGTTACGGTGACACCTTTTTTGAGGTACAGCCAGTGGAACAGTATATACCCTGAAATTCTCATTCGTTCTCATTGTTATTTTGTTGATTGTTTTAGTTTTTTTTACCCTTGTTGTAAGTTGCAAGCTTTTAATAGTGTTATTTGTGAACGGGCCTCTACCTTGGTTGGTTAGGTGGCTCTAGCACTCAGGTCCTGGGTTCAACTCCCCTTAGGAGCGAATTTCAGGCTGTGGTTAAAAAATTCCCCTCGTCTGTCCGACGCCAATGCCTCCCAGGGCTACGGTGCCGCTGTGCAGGGGTTCGAGGTTTTTTTCGACCTGCGTGAGAAGGTCTTCCTTTTAGCAAAATGACAGGGGCTGTCTTACTCCCTGCGGGTCAAGTTTTTTTATTAGTGTCATTTTGCATTTGCTAGGGATGGAATTTCACTTCATTTATTTTGGGCTTTGTAAAGATATTTATCTGCATTTCAAGATTTGCACCTTGGTGCATGTATATTAACCAAATATGGATAGGGATTTCTATAATGTTATCTTTCCACATGGTGCCATTTGGGTATGGTCATGGATAGAGATTTTCTGCTAGCTGTTCCAAGTTGAAGTTGGATACATTTTTTTTCCCATTTGTGCATGTGAGGTATTTATGGAGATTTACAATTACAATCTAAGTTCTTGTTCATCACCATTTCTGCTAGTAATTTTAGAACTTTTGGACCTGGTGTCATGCACTAGACTGATGTATGTTTGCGAAAATACAGGTGGTTTTTGTTGGAGGACGCACTCAGCCTGGCACTATAAAACCTGAAGAAGGAGACCGCCACCCTTATTCTGTGTTAGATTGTGCAGCACAGCGTGAAACAATTTTGCCTTTCGTACTCTATATCCAGAAAACATTGCGCAGGAGGCCTTTCTTAATAAAGAATCTTGAAAATGTTATGCGCAAATTCCTCCAATCTTTGGAGTTCTTTGAAGAAAATGAGAGAAAGAAACTCGCCATATTCACTGCCCTTGCATTTTCTCAGAAGCTATCAGGGCTTCCTCCTGAGACAGTGTTCCAGCCACTGCTCAAGGATAATCTTGTTGCCAAAGGGATAGTACTTTCATTCATCACTGAGTTTTTCAAGGAGTACCTTAAGGAAAACAGCTTGGATGATTTGATTGCACTTTTGAAGAAGGGCAAAATGGAGGACAATCTGTTGGACTTCTTCCCATCAGCTAAGAGATCCTCTGAGGCTTTATCTGAGCATTTCAAGTAAGATTCTTTCTCTTTTTTCTATTTTGAAGCATGGAATTTGTTGTGTTGAATCTTTGGTTTCAGTTCCATTATGTCTTCATGTGTAACTTTGTAAAGCTATTAACTTTATTTATCTTTTTGATAATATTCTTATTTGTGCATGGCCCTCAGCAAAGAAGGTCTGACTAGCCTTGTTGAGTACAATGAAAAGAAGATGTTTGAAGTTAAACTTAAGGAGATAAAGTCAACACTGACCACCATGATCAATGATGAGGCTGCAATATCTGAAGTGATCGAGACTGTCAAGCAGCAAGTTAAGGATGCTAAATTTCCTGATTTAGAGGTTATTCGCATGTTGTGGGATGTGCTCATGGAGGCTGTTCAGTGGTCTGGGAAGAACCAGCAACAAAATTCTAATGCAGCACTTCGGCAGGTAGTGTGTTTGTTTTCTTTGCAAGTCCAAGAGCTGGACATTGAATACCTAACATAAACTCTTGTTTGATGTATGACTATTACTTGTTTTGGTACCTTAAACTTGATTTAACATGGTGTCTTAAGGTTATGAATATGAAACTTGAAAAATCTGATTTTTACTGAAGATACTTGTGGTGTTTGCTTAGTTTAGTTATGGTTTAATGTGGTTGTGTTATAACATTCTTTTACATTAAAGTCTATGAGCATTGTGTTTTTAGTGTGAGTTGTGAGCTCAAACTGCACTAGCAGTAGAAACTGATACATTCCAAGTAAAAGGATTTGAAAATTCAAGAGGATTGCAATGGCTGATTTCCATTTTTCTATGATGTGGGCTGGTACTTCAGGTCTTGTAAAATTAGTCAACCTTGCAATTTTCTAGGACCTCTATTACTCTTTCAAGATGTGTTCAATTTTTTTTTCCCATTTGCACTCAGGTGAAAGCTTGGGCTGAGCTTTTGAATGCTTTTTGCACGAGTGGCAGACTTGAACTGGAACTTATATACAAAGTTCAGACGCAGTGCTATGAGGATGCTAAGCTGATGAAGCTGTTTCCTGAAATCATAAGAACACTGTATGACCAAGATGTCCTAGCTGAAGATACTGTCCTCCTTTGGTTCCGTAAAGGTTCAAACCCGAAGGGCAGGTAACAACACAAAACTCCTGCCCATAAATGAGATGTAGCAATTAAGCATGGGGGCATGGTATTTCTGTCAGTTCCTAATGATTGTAATAACATAATGGCAGGCAATCTTTCGTAAAAGCTCTGGAGCCGTTTGTCAAATGGCTCGAGGAGGCTGAGGAGGAAGAATAAGTTATGATTTGGAGAACGGCGGAATGCTGCCCTAAGTGTTATTTGTGGAGGAATTATGGTTGCTACTTGTTATTGCTGAGCTTGTTACTGCCGAGAACTTTATGTTTGATGTTTAGCCACATGGCTCTCGGCTGCAGAATGCTATAATATGTTGCTGTTGACTTTGTTGTGGGGATTTGTTGAAACTTCTGTTATCATTACTGAAATGATTTATAATGGGACGTCAATTTACTTTGGTGTTGTACAATTACTGGATTATTCATACACTGCAGAATGCTACAAATTTGATTTCTTCCTAATGAGATATTGAGATGTTATGAATGTGACGACCGGGATGTCTGCCGTATTTTAGAGTTAAACCTAAGTAATGTTTTTGTTGTTACACCGGCCTATTGCCTATTGTCAAACCTGAAAGTGATAACAGTAAAAATGAAACAAAATGACAAAAAAAATAATATAGAAGTGAGAATGAGTAATTTTAGGCTCGTTTCGTTTTTAGCGAATTGAGTAAATTCCTCCTCCCTTCACCTAAACCTAGCGTTGGTAGCTGATTGGCTAAGGTACGGGCAGAGCATACATTCCTACACATCAAATTTTAGCCATACTCATAATTAATGGGTAAGATTTTATAACCGTACTGGTGCTGTTTGGTCCAAATTTGGGACGGTTATGTCAATGTAATCGTTTACCACCACAATCTGTTACATTGCAATACTTACGTTTTTTTGTTTGGTTTCAACGAAAGCGGGACAGAGCATACATTTGTTGGACACATCAAATTTTAGCTATACGCATAATTAATGGGTAAGACTTTATAACCGTACTGGTGTTGTTTGGTCCAAATTTGGGACGGTAATGTCAATGTAATCGTTTACCACTACAATTTGTTACATTGCAATACTTACGTTTTTTTGTTTGGTTTCAGGCGAAAGCGGTCTCACGAAGAGTTGTGCATGTAGAGGCTGAAGCACACAATGGATAATGTAACGCAGAAAGTGGGCGACATCATCATTTTAAAGGCAGGGTATCTGATACCACGTCAGTTGATTACATAGCAACCGAACCAAACAATAAACAAAGTGATCAGGTGCCGCTGCTAACAGATAATAAGGTGAAACTTCTGAACCAAACACGCTCTTAGTTCACACAAAAACATAAGGACTCAAGTGCATCACAATTCGCACATTCATTTTCACAATCTCACTATATTTAGGTAGTCCTTCGGTGGAATTTTATATCCATACCTCACCCATCGGGTAAAAAACGTGCAAATACATCCACTGGTCCCATTGCATCGTGACCTATCCACGTAATGTCGAGAGAGGTACCAAACATTACTATCTGAGTGTAAAGGACGAGAACAAGAATGGAGAACTGAGCATCAAACATAGGGTAGCTTAAATCCTCAGATTAGTGCCATGACAGTCCGGTTAACCCCCTGACTGATTCTCCTAATCAGCCAGGGGCTACGGGCTACACTCATCGGTGTGCTCATGCGCACCCTCAGCCCCACTAATGAATGGCTTGATGGGTCTCAAAAGGCCTACTGCAGGAAGAGGCCTCAATGCTTAGGAAATGAGCCAGAAGGGTAAGTCTTCGCACCGGTCACTTACACCCGAGGGCTCGGCCAGGCCGAAACTGTTCCTGACCTTGGTAGGCGGCAGCTGACCAAGGGCCGTCGTGTGCGCCTTGGCGTTACTCGAGCTACACTCCCCGTTGAAAGACCATAGTTTGGTTTTGGCAATTGAGTGACAACTTAGGTACACTAATATGTGTTTATGTTGAGATACACAGGTAATTAGCCATAGGGGTACACTAGTGTGAGCAACATGTGTGGTGGTGAAATGACTTGGAGTTGTTGCAACGCTCAACTAGTGTGATTAAGGAGCTCATTGCATATGAGACATGACATGGTGTCATGTGGCTAGGTGAAGAAGATCAAGGGATGTGGCTTGGCTATGAAGGACCGAGTTGCTAATGTGAAGGGCAAGTCAGAGGCTCGGGTGCGATGGCGATAAAGCTAGAGCAAGGACTTGGTGCCAATGGATCAGGTGCAACGGTGAAGAGCAAGTGAAGTTGCGATCGAGGAACCAATAAGGCCATGTGATGATATGAAGTGGATCATATCATCTATGGGAGATCAAGCCAATTGCTGATTTGTGTTGATTCACTACTACAAATCAAGCGATCACCGTCGCCATTATCGTTGTCGTTTATTACATAAGCGGCGGTGATGTAGTTCCACCGCTGGTTCAATCAATAGTGGGGCCTGGAAAAGAATCAAACGGGTGGATGAAACTTCTAGCACCGAGGACGGTTGAACGATAGATACGACTATGCTATTGGGGTTGCATTTCTCCGTCATATGGAACACCGAGCTGACTGAGATATGCGTTATGGTCGCCAGCCCTAAATGACCATTTGGTCTACCAGGGGCAAATTTAGTGTGAGTGTTGATGTCCCAACTTCCAAAAACCATACCCTCACCATTACTTCCACCGGATGTACCTGAAAAGCCACACCCACTACTCTACATATTTTTCAAGCCAGTGCCCTCTGAAACCACCCCTTGTTCATCTCATTCATCCAACCGCAACAATGTCGGGCAACCCCTTCAAGATTCCTAGCAACCACTCATCCTTCGAGGAGCACGAGTGGCTGTTGCAACGCTCCACCTCTGACGACGCCTCCAGTGACTAGAAGGTCTCCTGACCAGAGTCCTCCATGGAGCTCCTAGGAGGAGGAGGTGGAGGAGGAGGAGGACAACGATGACTTCGATGATGATGACAACGACGACGATGACGACGAAGACGACGACGACGCGCCTCCTCCCAAGCAAAGCGAAGCGAGCATGATCTTCTCGCTTTGATAGAGAGGATCATATTTAGATTTAGTAGTTTAGATTTATTAGGTTTAATAGTTTAGGTTAATTATGTTTTTGGACGAGTACAATCATATACTCGTCTAAATTGTATTTTTTTGTTATAATGAATTAATGAAAAAAATCTATTCCGATGAATGTTTATTTCTTTTGATGTATATGAATGAAAAGAAACTGTCTTCTACTCGACAAAAAAACTCTCATAATCTATTTATTCAGGGACAGATGGAGTATGTTTCTTTTGTGTATATGAATGAAAAGAAATTGTCTTCTACTTGACAAAAAAGCTATCATGATCCTCTCGCCCTAATAGAGAGGATCATATTTAGATTCAGTAGTTTAGATTTAGTAGGTTTAATAATAGTTTAGATGCAGTACTTTCCGGATGAGTACAATCATATACTCGTCCAAATTGTATCTTGTATGTGTTATATTGAATTAGTGGAAAAATCTATTCTGATCAATGGTTATTTCTTTTACCCATATAGGGAGTATGTTTACTCGTCCAAACTTTCTTGTGCTCGATAAAAAAACTATCATGTACGGTTGCAATGGTCGTTTCTAGGAGAATCTAATAGTGCTTAGTTGTTCATTCGCTGACAATCACCATATTATACCGATGTCTTAGAGTGGCAATGGTCGGCTTAATACAGACACTGTTTAACTTATTCCGTGTCTTCCGTTCTTGGTGCCGATCAATCTGGACCATCTGTTTCGTAACAAACCTAGAATCGTCTGGCCCATTCCCGAACTCCCCTCGGCCACCAGTCAGCGCCTTGGCGGCGGTTCGTCCCACAAAAAAACCCCAATTCAAAGCGCTTAATTAGTTCTCCTCACCCAATGGTTCTCCTTCATTCTGACGCCATCATTTCTTCACCTGTACTACATCGGTTGCCCTGCCTTGTACACCTTACATTGTCGTCCTAGACAACGACCAGTGAAGGTTAGATAAATTCGATTCCCCCTTGTTTGCATTTGATTCCAATTGAGTTTGGGTTGCATATTAGTTTTGTTCATATTAGTAATTTCTTCATTACAAAAAATGTATTATTTCTGATGAAGCCATTTCTAGCCTTGCCTTTTGGCAACTAGGGGTGGCACCAGGAGCCCAGCAGTTGTTGTTTGCTACTTGGGGCCATCGTATTCATCAAGAGTGAGGGTCGAATGTTCTAGTTGCTGTTCGTCACCTTCTCTGACCATAAAATTTCACAAGAATCGTTGAAGACCCTATTTGTGGAGCGATTTTTGTGCTTTGCAAGATTACATAGGAAGCAGTCCATGCTTTATAGATACAATGTGGACATCGACAAAGATGCTGTGATTCACTACCTCTGGGTTTCTGGACCACATCAACCAATTGAGTACCTTAGCGACTACCTACGCATCCCACATTAATTCCTAGAATTTGGAAACTTTTATGTTAATGAAGTTTATATGTACTCCCTGATGAAATCCTAACATAGGGGTATTGTTATGCCTTGGGACAACCCGGGGGACCGGGGGATACACCCCTCAGGTGCGCTCGCGCGCACATCCTGGCTAAGGATTGGGCCGTGCTCGAGCATGCCCTTCACCTTTTCTCAGGGCTTGGGGGCTCGCCCGAGCCTCAGGCTCCCAATCGATAGGAGTCTGAACCCGATCCTTACCCCCTGGCCTTTGGCGCCAGCCAAGACCCAGGCTGGAGACAAGCGCCCCGAGTGTCCGAGGCTCGGAGGGCTCCCCAGTGCTGGCCAGCAGGCACGACGCTGTCAACCACTCCTCCGATAGAGTCACGCACGGGGCGTGACACAAGGGGACAAACCCTTCAGCTGGCTTTAGGGGCTTGGGGGCTTCTGGGCCCACTCATCAGCCCCTCAAGCCGGATGCCTTCTCCACCAAGAAGGCTCCAGAAGGTGCACATGGTGGAGACCGGTCCAAGCCGATAGAGCCTGACACTTAGCATGTCAGAACGAAGCAGCCAGATGATGCACAGAGTTTCTTCGGCTCCACGATAACGCCAAGGTCCTTCCACGCCGCTGCAAGACCCTCCTAGACTCTGGCGCATGTAGACCATAGGCTAAACTCTCCCAAATTGCCATGTTGAAAGGTCTTGATGGCTAGAGGGGGGTGAATAGCCTATTAAAAATTTTCTACAAGGACAAGCTAAACAAGTTTATCAATAAAACAAATAGCGAGATGCGAGTTTTGCTTAGCCTACGGGGTGTTTGCAAGCCACCTAACCAATTCACAAATCTAGTAATTGCACTCAACCGCACAAGTCAAACCGAGAAGGAAACTACAACTAGCAAGCTACACAAAGAAGCTACTCTAGCAAAGCTAACTAGCTAGCAAAGATAACTAAGAAAGTAATGTGGAGTTGAGTTAGGAGGGTATCACCGAGGGGCGAAGTATTGAGCCAATCAATATGATCAACAATGAATACCAAGATAACCAAACACCGGGATCAATCAATCACAATATGAAAGTGATGACACGAAGATTTATCCCGAGGTTCACGTGCTTGCCGGCACGCTAGTCCCTGTTGTGTCCCTCTTCACCACGTGGTTCGGTGGCTAATCGGTCACACACCGAGCCTCTCAAAAGGCGCCACAAGAACCTACCAAATGGCAAAAGGTTGCAATGACACGAGCAATATACTAATGTTGCCTTTGGCGCTTTGCCGAGGTAGGCACAAACCCCTCACAATCACCGGAGGTGGCCAAGAACAAACACCAACTCTTGCCAACGCCTCCAAGCTGCTCCAAGCCGTCTAGGTGGCGGCAACCACCAAGAGAAACAAGAATCCCGCAGCAAATCAACCACCAAGTGCCAACTAGATGCAATCTCACAATGCAAATGCACTTGGATCACTCAATCTCACTTCGAATATGCAAAGAAGCAAGAGAGATGAGTGGGAGGGGAGTTGCTTAGCTCAAAGTGCTCACAAGTATGTCAAATGTTCGAGAGAGAGAGCCTTGAGCCGGCCAACGAGTATTTATAGACGTACCCCTTCGAATATAGCTGTTAGAAACTTAAACAGCCGAAATCGGGGTGACCGGACGCGCTGGTCCAACTGACCGGACGCGCCGGTCGCCCAACGGCTAACACGTGAAACACTGACCGGACGCGCTGGTCCAAACGACCGGACGCGCTGGTCGCCCAACGGCTAACTGCGAAGCAACGACCGGACGCGCTGGTCCAACTGACCGGACGCGCCGGGAACGACCGGACGCGCTGGTCCCGTGAAGGACCGGACACGCTGGTCGCCTGAGCAGCGCTCAACGAAACAGTGACCGGACGCGCTTAAGAAGATGACCGGACGCGACAGTGCCAGCGTCCGGTTAGAGTCCAGTAAGCTCCCTGGACGACCGGACGCGTCCGATCATCAGTGACCGGACGCGCCTCGCGTCCGATCATCGAACTGAAAAACGCGCAGACACTGAACACTGACCGGACGCGTCCGGTCCTGCAAGGACCGCGTCCGGTGCAGCGTCCGGTCACCTCTGTGACCTCCGTTCGCCTCCGTTTCTTTTCGGACTTCCGGCGTAGTGAAAAATAGGCATTTCAACTTGTCAAAAAACGCCTGAATCCCGCGCTCGCAAGCTCGGCGGGAGGGAGAGAGAGACCCAAACCCTCTCTACCGCTTAAACTTCACCGCCATCGCAAATGTGCTAACACCACTAAGTGATCTCAACATATGTGAGTGTGTTAGCATTTTCACAATCATTTTTCGAAGCGATATTAGTTCTATCCAAATGCATATGATCATGAAATGCACATCTAGAGGCACTTAGGAGTTCAATAGCCACGTCATTCCCCTCTTTATAGTACGGCTATCTATCCTATAATGTAACCACACCCACTAGGTGTCTTGGTTACTAAAACACAACCCTTAAGCATATACCTTTGCCTTGATCACGTAGGGTTGCGTCCAAATCCAAGTGTGGCCATCATGATCACCATGTCCATCTTGCCACCAACCTTGGAGTGTACTAATCCTTATATGCTACATACAACTTAGGCATGGGATTAGTACTTAGGCATTGTCACTAATTACCAACACCAAACATAGGACTTTCAATCTCCCCCTTGTTGGTAATTGGTGACAAACCTTTCACAAAGATATTATGATAAAATTTTGATTGAACCCATGTCACATTGTCCAAGTATATTACCATGTGTAAGAATTATGGACTTGTGATCATGAATTCAAATTGATAGCAATGGCTCCCCCTACATGTATGCTATATGTTTGGATTTTGGAAGCATACATGTTAGATAGGAAAGATTAGGAGCATTGTCTACCAATAGGTGCTAAGTGTTTTTAGATTATAGACCTTTGAAGCGTGATACCATCGGAGTAGCGATAAACACCATCTTAGCACCTTGTGTAGTTAGATTCCACTTGGAAAAGCACAAACATAACTAGAAACCTCGTGAGATCAACATTATAAGCAAGGCTCTAGTACCACTTTGAAAAATATGAAGCAAGAAAAATCTAGCTACTTCCTATTCATACTAGTACCTCAATGCATCATTCAAATTATACTAGCAAGACACCACACAAGCAAAGTATCAGAGAAAACGAAATGCATAACTATGCATCATACATATGAAGTGCACATGGAAATGCAACATTCATGCTTAAGAGCTTGCTCCCCCTACTTGTGTGCTCAAAAATTTTAGTTGATCCCCTTCTTTTATCAATTCTCCCCCTTTAGGATCTATCTTTGTGAACAACATTTTCTCCCCCACAACATTTTCTTCCTCTTTGAGTTCTATCTTTGTGAACAATATTTTCTCCCCCTTTGGCACCAATTGACCACAAGGAGCAAACTTTAGATAGATTATCATGTTGAAATATGGGGTGAGGATCAAGTTTGTGATTCAACCTAGATTGCTTGCATAAATAAAATGCTTAGGTTTGATCCAAGGGCAAGCTTCTTCACACCTTACTAGAAGGGTTATCATGCACCATGTTGAAGCAAGTATTTAGACAAGTTTTCTAGATTAAACACTTAGGATCACAAGCTACTTAAACAAGTTATATGCTACCACTAGATCATACAAGTCATGGAAACAATAGTGGTACCATATAAACTTCAAATTCATTTGATTTTCATGAATGAGCCTAGAACATATAAATTATGACTAGATGCACTAAACAAGTCCTTAGCATAGAATGTATGACATGTCAACCAATTGTACCTTAGGGCTCGAAGGAGAGGCATGTCATATATGGGGTGCATCAACTCATGTTGGAGAAGTCAAGTATGTTCAACTCATTTTTAGCTTGTGAAATCTCTTCTCATCAAGTGGCTTGGTGAATAGATCGGCTAATTGATCTTCGGTGCCCACACTCTCAATAGCAATGTCACCCTTTTATTGATGATCTCTAATAAAGTGATGGCGAACATCAATATGCTTTGTTCTTTGATGTTGAACAGGATTGTTGGTTAGCTTCACGGCACTTTCATTGTCACATAGCAATGGCACATTCTTGAAATTGATTCCAAAATCTTTCAATGTTGCCTTTATCCACAAGATTTGTGCACAACAACTACCCGCGGCGATGTATTCGGCTTCGGCGGTAGATAGTGCAATACTATTTTGCTTCTTGGATGACCATGAGACAAGTGATCTTCCCAACAATTGACATGTCCCGGAAGTGCTCTTTCTCTCCACTTTATCACCGACATAGTCGGAATCCGAATATCCAACTAGCTCAAAGCTTGCACCTTTGGGATACCATAATCCAACATCTTGTGTATGCTTTAAGTACCTCAATATTCTCTTTGTTGCCTTCAAATGACTTTCTCTTGGTGAGGCTTGAAATCTTGCACACATGCATACACTAAACATCACATCGGGCCTTGATGCCGTCACATAGAGTAGGCTACCAATCATTGATCTATATAGCTTTTGATCCACCATGTTGCCACTCTTGTCACTATCCAAGCTTCCACTAGTGCCCATTGGAGTTGTAATACTCTTTGCATCTTCCATGCCAAACTTCTTGAGCATATCTTTGATGTACTTAGTTTGGCTCACAAATGTACCTTCTTTCATTTGTTTGATTTGAAGTCCAAGAAAGAAACTAAGTTCACCAATCATTGACATTTCAAATTCCTTTGCCATCATTTTCCCAAACTCATCACAATAATCTTGATTGGTTGAACCGAATATGATATCATCAACATATATTTGCAATACAAATAAGTCTTTCCCAATCTTCTTGGTGAATAGTGTTGTATCAACTTTGCCTATGACAAATCCTTTGGATAGCAAGAAGTCTCTCAATCTTTCATACCATGCTCTAGGTGCTTGCTTCAATCCATATAAAGCTTTTCTCAACTTGTATACATGATTGGGTTTCTTGTCATCTTCAAAACCGGGAGGTTGCTCCACATACACTTCCTCTTGAATGTACCCATTGAGAAATGCACTCTTCACATCCATTTGATATAGCTTGATATTGTGAGCACAAGCATAGGCAAGTAAGATCCTAATTGCTTCCAATCTTGCAACCGGGGCATAAGTTTCACCAAAGTCAAGACCCTCTATTTGTGTGTAACCTTGAGCCACTAGTCTTGCTTTGTTCCTTACTACTATCCCATCTTGATCTTGCTTGTTGCGAAAGACCCATCTTGTTCCAATGACATTGTGATCCTTAGGCCTCTCAACTAGTTCCCATACTTCATTTCTCTTGAAGTTGTTGAGCTCTTCATGCATTGCATTTACCCAATCCGGATCTCTCAATGCTTTATCAATGTCCTTGGGTTCTTCCATTGACACAAAAGAAGAGTGACCATAAAATGATGTCAATCTTGATCTAGTTTGAACTCCTCTTTGTATGTCATCAATGATGGAATCCAATGGATGGTCTCTTGCAATGTTAGTTGGTTGAAGCACTTGGACTTGATTGCTTGGATGTTGATGTTGATCATGAGTTGGAGATGATGAACTAGCCACTTGTTGATCTTGTTGCACTTGAGATGATGTACTAGCTTGATTTTGCATAGGAGAACCACTAGCTTGTGTAATTGGACTTTGGAGCACTTGATCTTTGTTGTCATCTACATTAATAACTTGGTTTGGTCTAATATCACCAATATCCATTTCTTTCATAGCATTACTCAATTGAGTTCCTCTCACATCATCCAAGTTATCTTCTTCATCTTGAGAGCCATTTGTTTCATCAAACTCAACATCATGCACTTCTTCAAGTAAACCACTAGCCAAATTCCAAACTCTATAAGCTTTGCTAGTAGTTGAGTAACCAAGTAGAAATCCTTCATCACATTTCTTCTCAAACTTGCTCAATCTAGTGCCCTTCTTCAAGATGTAGCATTTGCAACCAAATACCCGAAAGTACGCAATATTAGGCTTTCTTCCATTTAAGATCTCATATGGTGTCTTCTCTAGAAATTTATGGCAATAGAGGCGGTTGCTATAGAAGCAAGCCGTGTTGATTGCTTCGGCCCAAAATGAATAACACATATTATACTCATTCAACATTGATCTTGCCATATCAATTAAGGTTCTATTCTTCCTTTCAACTAGGCCATTTGATTGAGGTGTATACTTGGCCGAGAATTGATGCTTGATTCCAAGCTCCTCACATAGCTCATCAACTCTTGTGTTTCTAAACTCACTTCCATTGTCACTTCTTACTTTCTTGATTGTGGTCTCAAACTCATTTTGCACTCTCTTGATGAACTTCTTGAATATGTCAAATACATCACTCTTGTCCATAAGAAAGAATACCCATGTGTATCTAGTGAAATCATCCACAATCACAAAACCATACTTGTTGCCACCAATGCTTGTGTATGTAGTTGGCCCAAATAGATCCATGTGCAACAACTCAAATGCCTTGGAAGTACTCATAATGCTCTTCAATGGATGAGTGTTGCCTACTTGCTTTCCGGCTTGACATGCACTACATAGCTTATCCTTCTCAAATGTGACATCCTTCAAGCCTCTAACTAAGTCATGCTTCACTAACTTGTTCAATTGCTTCATGCCAACATGACCAAGTCTTCTATGCCATAACCAACCCATACTTGATTTGGTGAGCAAGCATGTTGAAAGTTGAGTGTCACTAGCATTGAAATCAACCAAGTATAGATTCTCATATCTAAAGCCTTTGAAGATCAAGTTAGAGCCATCAACACTAACTATCTCCACATCATCAACACCAAATATGCACTTGAAACCAAGATCACACAATTGAGCAACCGAGAGAAGATTGAAGTTCAACTTTTCGACTAAGAGCACATTGGAAATGCTATGATCATTTGAGATTGCAATCCTTCCAAGAGCCTTTACATCACCCTTGCTATTGTCACCAAATGTGATGCTATCAATGCCACTATCATTTGATTTGAGAGAGTTGAACATTCTTGAATCACCGGTCATATGTTGAGAGCACCCACTATCAAGCACCCAATGCCTTCCTCCGGCCTTGTAATTAACCTACAAAACAAATTAATGTTTCTTAGGTACCCATACTTGTTTGGGTCCTTGAAGATTAGTCACTAAGCTCTTTGGTACCCAAATGGCCTTCTTCTTTGGGCCCATAATTGGTGTACCAACAAACCTACCATGCACACCTTTCTCACCCTTGGTAAGCACATAACAAGAATCAAAAGGAATGTAAGGTACATTAGCATTTTTCTTGTTCTTGTTCATTTTATTGCAATTAATCTCTAGATGCCCAACTTGCTTGCATCTATTGCAATAACGACCATTGCCCTTCACAAAGCGAGACTTTGGAGTAGCAAAGGCCACCTTGCCCTTCTTAGGAGTATAGCCCAATCCCTCTTTGTTAAGAGAGAACCTTTGGCTACCCAAGCATTTTAGCAAGCGGGCATCCCCACCATAGGCGTTGCCTAATGCGCGGGTGAGATCATCCACCTCTCTCTTGAGAGTCTCAACCACAAGTGATGAATCACTAGTAGTAGAGGTAGAGTTGGTTGTGGTGGATGATGATGAGCTACATGAAGCATTAGTAGGACTAACAAATAAAGAATCATCAATAATATCACATGTTAGTCCAATATCACAAGTGACAATCACTTGCTCCTCCTTAGCTTCCTTCATGAACTTCTCCAACTTAAGGTCATTTTCCTTGATGAGCTCAAGTAGAGTGGAGTGGGCTTCCTTAAGCCTAGTGTGAGCAATTTCAAGATCCTCGTGGTCTTCCTTTAGACACTCACGAGAAGCCTCTAGCTCATCAAAGGATTTCCTAAGAGCTTTGAGCTCTTGTTCAATTCCTTTGCACTCCTTACTCTTTTTGAGAGCAACAAGCTCCTCCATCAAGGCATCATTTTCATTGCTCTTGGCAATGAGCTCTTGTTCCAAGATTTTGTATTTCTTGGTTGTCCTCTTGTAGCCCTTGCTCATTTGATCTATTATGCCTAATAGATCATCCTTGGAGTAGTCCTCATCCTCCTCATCATTACTCCTACAATCATCACTAGCACAAGAATCATCATCACTATCATCATGTTTTACCTTGGTAGGCTTGGCCATAAGGCATGTTGATGTAGTGTCGAAGATGGATGGCTTGTTGGAGAGGGCGATGTTTGCAGTGGCTCGTCGAGTGATCCTCTCATCATCACTAGAGCTTTCATCATCATCACTATCGGAGTTGTCACTATCCCAAGTGACTACATAACCACCACCCTTCTTCTTCTTGTTGAAAGTGAAGCTCTTCTTTGCTTTCTTCTCATTCTCTTTCTTATCCTTCTTGTTCTTCTTGAGCTTCAAGTCCCCATTATGAAATCTCTTATCTTCATAGGGGCAATCCGCCACTATGTGATCGGGGCTATTGCAATTGTAGCAAAGGGTCTTTGCCTTTATAGTGTCTCTCCTCTTCCTTGCCCCATATCCTTTCTTCTTCATGAACCTTCCCATCTTGTGCACAAGGAGGGCCATGGTCTCATTATCGAATGGATCATCATCATCACTTTCTACCTTGCTCTTGCCCTTAGAGGATGAAGCCTTGAATGCAATGGGCTTCTCTTGCTTGACCTTGGTCTCCTTCTTCTCTTCTACCTCATCTTCATCATCATTGTATTGGGCATCGGTCATTATATCTCCAAGCACATTGGTTGGTTTGACCTTGTCCAATCCCTCTCTAAAGATCATTCTTCTCAAGGTGGCAAACTTCTTGGGTAAGCACATCAAGAACTTGTGTGAGAAGTCCTTGTCCTCAACCTTCTTCCCAAGCCCCTTGAGATCATTGACAATGACTTAGAGCCTATAGAACATCTCCGGGATGGATTCATCATCCTTCATCTTGAATGTGGAGAACTTGTCCTTGAGCATATATAGTTTGGCACTTTTTACCGTTGAAGTACCTTCATATGTTTCTTCAAGCCTTATCCAAAGCTCATTTGCCTTTTCAAGATCTTTGATTTGCTCAAATACTTTATCATCAATGGCACGATAGATTGTGTCAAGTGCCGCTGTATTGTATTGTTTGTTGATACGGTCATTGGGAGTAAGGTTTTCCTCATCAAGAATGACGTATCCTTCTTTGGTCACATCCCAAACCTTCTCATGTATATTGCCTAGATATTGCTTCATCTTCCTTTTCCAATGATCAAAGGAAGAGACGCCATCAAAGAATGGAGGCTTGCCATTAACATGATTGAACATAACTTGAGCCATCTTACACCGTGGTTGTTAAGCCTTACAAACGGTGACCACGGCTCTGATACCACTAAGCAGCCAGATGATGCACAGAGTTTCTTCGGCTCCACGATAACGCCAAGGTCCTTCCACGCCGCTGCAAGACCCTCCTAGACTCTGGCGCATGTAGACCATAGGCTAAACTCTCCCAAATTGCCATGTTGAAAGGTCTTGATGGCTAGAGGGGGGTGAATAGCCTATTAAAAATTTTCTACAAGGACAAGCTAAACAAGTTTATCAATAAAACAAATAGCGAGATGCGAGTTTTGCTTAGCCTACGGGGTGTTTGCAAGCCACCTAACCAATTCACAAATCTAGTAATTGCACTCAACCGCACAAGTCAAACCGAGAAGGAAACTACAACTAGCAAGCTACACAAAGAAGCTACTCTAGCAAAGCTAACTAGCTAGCAAAGATAACTAAGAAAGTAATGTGGAGTTGAGTTAGGAGGGTATCACCGAGGGGCGAAGTATTGAGCCAATCAATATGATCAACAATGAATACCAAGATAACCAAACACCGGGATCAATCAATCACAATATGAAAGTGATGACACGAAGATTTATCCCGAGGTTCACGTGCTTGCCGGCACGCTAGTCCCTGTTGTGTCCCTCTTCACCACGTGGTTCGGTGGCTAATCGGTCACACACCGAGCCTCTCAAAAGGCGCCACAAGAACCTACCAAATGGCAAAAGGTTGCAATGACACGAGCAATATACTAATGTTGCCTTTGGCGCTTTGCCGAGGTAGGCACAAACCCCTCACAATCACCGGAGGTGGCCAAGAACAAACACCAACTCTTGCCAACGCCTCCAAGCTGCTCCAAGCCGTCTAGGTGGCGGCAACCACCAAGAGAAACAAGAATCCCGCAGCAAATCAACCACCAAGTGCCAACTAGATGCAATCTCACAATGCAAATGCACTTGGATCACTCAATCTCACTTCGAATATGCAAAGAAGCAAGAGAGATGAGTGGGAGGGGAGTTGCTTAGCTCAAAGTGCTCACAAGTATGTCAAATGTTCGAGAGAGAGAGCCTTGAGCCGGCCAACGAGTATTTATAGACGTACCCCTTCGAATATAGCCGTTAGAAACTTAAACAGCCGAAATCGGGGTGACCGGACGCGCTGGTCCAACTGACCGGACGCGCCGGTCGCCCAACGGCTAACACGTGAAACACTGACCGGACGCGCTGGTCCAAACGACCGGACGCGCTGGTCGCCCAACGGCTAACTGCGAAGCAACGACCGGACGCGCTGGTCCAACTGACCGGACGCGCCGGGAACGACCGGACGCGCTGGTCCCGTGAAGGACCGGACACGCTGGTCGCCTGAGCAGCGCTCAACGAAACAGTGACCGGACGCGCTTAAGAAGATGACCGGACGCGACAGTGCCAGCGTCCGGTTAGAGTCCAGTAAGCTCCCTGGACGACCGGACGCGTCCGATCATCAGTGACCGGACGCGCCTCGCGTCCGATCATCGAACTGAAAAACGCGCAGACACTGAACACTGACCGGACGCGTCCGGTCCTGCAAGGACCGCGTCCGGTGCAGCGTCCGGTCACCTCTGTGACCTCCGTTCGCCTCCGTTTCTTTTCGGACTTCCGGCGTAGTGAAAAATAGGCATTTCAACTTGTCAAAAAACGCCTGAATCCCGCGCTCGCAAGCTCGGCGGGAGGGAGAGAGAGACCCAAACCCTCTCTACCGCTTAAACTTCACCGCCATCGCAAATGTGCTAACACCACTAAGTGATCTCAACATATGTGAGTGTGTTAGCATTTTCACAATCATTTTTCGAAGCGATATTAGTTCTATCCAAATGCATATGATCATGAAATGCACATCTAGAGGCACTTAGGAGTTCAATAGCCACGTCATTCCCCTCTTTATAGTACGGCTATCTATCCTATAATGTAACCACACCCACTAGGTGTCTTGGTTACTAAAACACAACCCTTAAGCATATACCTTTGCCTTGATCACGTAGGGTTGCGTCCAAATCCAAGTGTGGCCATCATGATCACCATGTCCATCTTGCCACCAACCTTGGAGTGTACTAATCCTTATATGCTACATACAACTTAGGCATGGGATTAGTACTTAGGCATTGTCACTAATTACCAACACCAAACATAGGACTTTCACATGTACCCGACCTACCTCGATATATAAGGGGAGGTTGGATCCTAGAGAGGGGGATGATTCCAAATAGATCATCCGACTCCTCACCGAATAGCTTGAGCTCTCACCGAGAGCAGAGCCACCCTCGACAGGTGAAGGACCTCCTCACTGTGCAACCATGAGGGGCTACATCCATAGCACCCTCGGCCAACCAGACAAGGCTAGAAGCCTGCCTAGAAGGCTGGCATCGCGGCAGACGACGCCCAGGACGAAGACGCTGAGTTCCCCGAGGCCGAGTAGTGCCTCATGATCTTCGGGGGCTCCTAGGCATACGAGTCATGCCGGCAGCAGCGCATCACTAAGCCAGAGGTGAACGCCGTCCACACACTGGCAGCTCCGACATGGCTCCGGTAGTCATAGAAGACCATCACCTTTGATCAGGGCGATCACCCTGACCGTGTCCCCCATCCAGGGCGCTATCTGCTCATGGTCAGCCCGATCGTGGGAACCATGCGTCTGTCCATGGTGCTCATTGATGGAGGCAGCGACCTCAACATCCTCTACGCTAGCACTCTCGACAAGATGAGGATCCCTCAGAGCAACCTACACCCTAGCAGGGCATTGTTCTATGGGATCATCCTAGGGAAAGAAGCTATGCTCCTCGGGTGCATTCGACTTAACATCAGCTTCGGCTAGCCAGACAAGTTTTGTAAGGAGCCACTCACCTTCAAGGTGGTGGACTTCCTAGCATCTACCATGCTCTCCTCGGATGGCCATGCTTTGCCAAGTTCATGACTGTCCCCAACTACACCTACTTGAAGTTAAAGATGCCCGGCCCGAACAGAGTCATCATCGTCGAGGGCAGCTTCGAGCAGGCCTACTACTGTGATTAGGACTGTGTCACCTAGGAGGCCACGCTTTCCACCTGAAAGGTCTTGATGGCTAGGAGGGGGGGGGTGAATAGCCTTTTAAAAATTTCTACAAAGATAAGCTAAACAAGTTTATCAATATAACAAATAGCAAGATGCGAGTTTTGCTTAGCCTACGGGGTGTTTGCAAGCCACCTTTCCAATTCACAATTCTAGTATATTTGCACTCAACCGCACAAGTCAAACGCACAACTTAGCTTACAACTAAAGCTAACTAGCTACACAAGCTAAGAGTTACACTAACAAGCTAGCAAGGTAACTAAGAAAATAATGCAAGAGAGAGTTAGAAGGGTATCACCGAGGGGCGAAGTATAGAGCCAACCAATCAATATGATCAAGAGATGAATTCCACAATACACAACCACCGGGATCAATTAATCACAATACGAATGATGACACGAAGATTTATCCCGAGGTTCACGTGCTTGCCGGCACGCTAGTCCCCGTTGTGTCCCTCTTCACCACGTGGTTCGGTGGCTAATCGGTCTCACACCGAGCCTCTCAAAAGGCGCCACAAGAACCTACCAAATGGAAAAAGGTTGCAAATGACACGAGCAATCCACTAACGTTGCCTTTGGCGCTTCGCCGAGGTAGGCACAAACCCCTCACAATCATTGGAGGTGGCCAAGAACAATCACCAACTCTTGCCAGCGCCTCCAAGCTGCTCCAAGCCGTCTAGGTGGCGGAAACCACCAAGAGAAACAAGAACCCCGCAGCAAATCAACCACCAAGTGTCAACTAGATGCAATCTCACAATGCAAATGCACTTGGATCACTCAATCTCACTTCGAATATGCAAAGAAGCAAGAGAGATGAGTGGAAGGGGAGTTGCTTAGCTCAAAGTGCTCACAAGTATGTCAAAGAATGCCAGAGGGAGAGCTTTGAGCCAGCCAATGAGTATTTATAGACGTACCCCTTTGAATATAGCTGTTAGGCACTCGAAACAGCTGTAGTCGCGCTGACCGGACGCGCTGGTCGCGTGGACCGGACGCGCAAAGCTCGACCGGATGCGCTGGTCCCGTAACGGGCCGGACGCGCTCGTCAAACCTGAGCAGCGCCCCAACGAAACAACGACTGGATGTGCTAGAGAACTGACCGGACGCCATAGTGCCAGCGTCCGGTTGGAGTCCAGTAAGCTCCCACAACGATCGGACGCGTCTGGTCGGTCATGACCGGATGCACCACCACATCCAATCAAAAACAAAGACACGCGCAGACGCTGAACACTGACCGAACGCGTCCGGTCAAACAGAGACCGCGTCCGGTCCAGCGTTCGGTCGCCTCTGTGACCTCCGTTCGCCTCCGTTTGATTCACCCTTTCACATATGAGCTAGACTAAGTATGTGTGTCACTTTAGCACATGTTTTAGCTCGTGAAACAACATGTGACAATGCCTCCAAATCTCGACATTGGCGTAAAGGAAAATAGGCGTTTCAATTCCTAAAAAATGCCTGAATCCCGTCTCGCAAGCTCGGCGGGAGGGAGAGAGGACCCCAACCCTCTCTACCGCTCAAACTCCAACGTCATCGCAAATGTGCTAACACCACCAAGTGATCATGTCATGTGCGAGTGTGTTAGCATTTTCACAATCATTTTTCGAGGTGTTATTAGTTCTGTCCAAATGCATATGATTATGAAATGCACACCTAGAGGCACTTAGGAGTTCAATAGCCGTGTCATTCCCCTCTTTATAGTATGGCTATCTATCCTATAGTGTAACCACACCCACTAGGTGTCTTGGTTACTAAAACACAACCCTTAAGCATATACATTTGCCTTGATCACGTAGGGATGCGTCCAAATCCAAGTGTGGCCATCATGATCACCATGTTCATCTTACCACCAACCTTGGAATGTACTAATCCTCATATGCTATATACAACTTAGGCATAGGATTAATACTTAGGCATTGTCACTAATTACCAACACCAAACATAGAGCTTTCAATATCCCCCTTGTTGGTAATTGGTGACAACCGTTTCACAAAGATATTATGATAAAATTTTGATTGAACCCATGTCACATTGTCCAAGAATGTTACCATGTGTAAGAATTATGGACATGTGATCATGAATTCAAATTGATAGCAATGATTCCCCCTACATGTATGCTATTTGGATTTAGGAAGCATACATGCTTAGATAGGAAAATATAGGAGCATTGACTACCAATAGGTGCTAAGTGTTTTAGATTATAGACCTTTGAAGCGTGATACCATTGGAGTAGCGATAAACACCATCTTAGCACCTTGTGTAGTTAGATACCACTTGGAAAAGCACAAACATAACTAGAAACCTCGCGAGATCAACATTATAAGCAAGACTCTAGTACCACTTTGGAAAACATGAAGCAAGAAAAATCTAACTACTTCCTATTCATGCTAGTACTTCAATTCATCATTCAAATTATACTAGCAAGTCACCACACAAGCAATGTATCGAAGAAAAAGAAATGCATAAATATGCATCATACATATAAAGTGCACATGGAAATACAACATTCATGTTTAAGAGCTTGCTCCCCCTACTTGTGTGCTCAAAATTTTAGTTGATCCCCTTCTTTTATCAATTCTCCCCTTTAGGTTTTCTCCCCCTTTAGAATCTATCTTTATGAACAACATTTTCTCCCCCTTTGGCACCAATGACCATAAGGAGCAAATTTTAGATAGATTATCATGTTGAATTATGGGGTGAGGGTCAAGTTTGCGGTTCAACCTAGATTGCTTGCATAAGTGAAATGCTTCGGTTTGATCCAAGGGCAAGCTTCTTCACACCTCACTAGAAGGGTTATCATGCATCATGTTGAAGCAAATATTTAGACAAGTTTTCTGGATTAAACACTTAGGATCACAAGCTACTTAAACAACTTTTATGCTACCACTAGATCATACATAGCAAAGAAACAATAGTGGCACCATATAAACTTCAAATTCATTTGATTTTCATGAATGAGCCTAGAACATGTAAATTATGACTAGATGCACTAAACATGTCCTTAGTATAGAATGTATGATATGTCAACCAATTGTACCTTGCTTTGTCTTGGAGGAGAGGCATGTCATATATGGGGTGCATCAACTCATGTTGGAGAAGTCAAGTATGTTCAACTCATTCTTGAGCTTGTGAAATCTTTTCTCGTCAAGTGGCTTGGTAAATAGATCAGCTAGTTGATCTTCGGTGCCTACACTCTCAATAGCAATGTCACCCTTTTGTTGATGATCTCAAATAAAGTGATGGTGAACATCAATATGCTTTGTTCTTTGATGTTAAACCGGATTGTTGGTTAGCTTTACGACACTTTCATTGTCACATAACAATGGCACATTCTTGAAGTTGATTCCAAAATCTTTCAATGTTGCCTTCATCCACAAGATTTGTGCACAACAACTACCCGTGGCGATGTATTCGGCTTCGGCGGTAGATAGTGCAATACTATTTTGCTTCTTGGATGACCATGAGACAAGTGATCTTCCCAACAATTGACAAGTCCCGGAGGTGCTCTTTCTCTCAACTTTGTCAGCGGCATAGTCAGAATCCGAATATCCAACTAGCTCAAAGCTTGTACCTTTGGGATACCATAATCCAACATCTTGTGTATGCTTTAAGTACCTCAATATTCTCTTTGTTGCCTTCAAATGACTTTCTCTTGGTGAGGCTTGAAATCTTGCACACATACATACACTAAACATTACATCGGGCCTTGATGCTGTCACATAGAGTAGACTATCAATCATTGATCTATATAGCTTTTGATCTATCATGTTGCCACTCTTGTCACTATCCAAGCTCCCATTAGTGCTCATTGGAGTAGTGATTCCTTTTGTATCTTCCACACCAAACTTATTTAGCATATCCTTTATGTATTTGGTTTGGCTCACAAATGTTTCTTCCTTCATTTGTTTGATTTGAAGTCCAAGAAAGAAACTAAGTTCACCAATCATTGACATTTCAAATTCCTTTGCCATCATTTTTCCAAACTCATCACAATAATCTTGATTGGTTGAACTAAATACGATATCATCAACATATATTTGCAACACAAACAAGTCTTTCCCAATCTTCTTGGTGAAGAGAGTAGTATCCACTTTGCCCATGACAAATCCTTTGGATAGCAAGAAGTCCCTCAATCTTTCATACCATGCTCTAGGTGCTTGCTTTAATCCATACAAAGCTTTTCTTAATTTGTAGACATGATTGGGTTTCTTGTCATCTTCAAAACTAGGAGGTTGCTCCACATACACCTCCTCTTGGATGTACCCATTGAGAAATGCACTCTTCATATCCATTTGATATAGCTTGATATTGTGAGCACAAGCATAGGCTAGTAAAATCCTAATTGCTTCCAATCTTGCAACCGAGGCATAAGTTTCACCAAAGCCAAGACCCTCTATTTGTGTGTAACCTTGAGCCACTAGTCTTGCTTTGTTTCTTACTACTATTCCATCTTGATCTTTCTTGTTGCGAAAGACCCATCTTGTTCCAATGATATTGTGATTCTTAGGCCTCTCAACTAGTTTCCATACTTCATTTCTTTTGAAGTTGTTGAGCTCTTCATGCATTGCATTTACCCAATCCGGATCTCTCAATGCTTTATCAATGTCCTTAGGTTCTTCCATTGACACAAAAGAAGAGTGAACACAAAATGATGCCAATCTTGATCTAGTTTGAACTCCCCTTTGTATGTCACCAATGATGGAATCCAATGGATGGTCTCTTGCAATGTTAGTTGGTTGAAGCACTTGGACTTGATTGCTTGGATGTTGATGTTGATCACGAGTTGGAGATGATGAACTAGCCATTTGTTGATCTTGTTGCACTTGAGATGATGTACTAGCTTGAATTTGCATTAGAGAACCACTAGCTTGTGTAATTAGACTTTGGAGCACTTGATCTTTGTTGTCATCCACATCAATCACTTGCTTAGGCCTAATATCACCAATATCTATTTCTTTCATAGCATTGGTCAGTTGAGTTCCTCTCACATCATCCAAGTTATCTTCTTCATCTTGAGAGCCATTTGTTGCATCAAATTCAACATCATGAACTTCCTCAAGTAAACCACTAGCCAAATTCCAAACTCTATAAGCTTTGCTAGTAGTGGAGTAACCAAGTAAGAATCCTTCATCATATTTCTTCTCAAACTTGCTCAATCTAGTGCCCTTCTTCAAGATATAGCATTTGCAACCAAATATCTGAAAGTATGCAATGTTGGGCTCTCTTCCATTTAAGATCTCATATGGTGTCTTCTCTAGGAATTTGTGGCAATAGAGGCGGTTGCTATAGAAGGAAGCCGTGTTGATTGCTTCGGCCCAAAATAAATGACTCACATTATACTCATTCAACATTGATATTACCATATCAATTAAGGTTCTATTCTTCCTCTCAACTAGGCCATTTGATTGAGGTGTATACTTGGCCGAAAATTGATGTTTGATTCCAAGTTCATCACATAGCTCATCAACTCTTGTGTTTCTAAACTCACTTCCATTGTCACTTCTTACTTTCTTGATTGTGGTCTCAAACTCATTTTGCACTCTCTTGATGAACTTCTTGAATATGTCAAATACATCACTCTTGTCCACAAGAAAGAATACCCATATATATCTAGTAAAATCATCCACAATCACAAATCCATACTTGTTGCCACCAATGCTTGTGTATGTAGTTGGCCCAAATAGATCAATATGCAACAACTCAAATGCTTTGGAAGTACTCATAATGCTCTTCAATGGATGAGTATTGCTCACTTGCTTTCTGGCTTGACATGCACTACATAGCTTATCCTTCTCAAATGTGACATCCTTCAAGCCTCTAAGTCATGCTTTACTAACTTGTTCAATTGCTTCATGCCAACATGACCAAGTCTTCTATGTCATAACCAACCCATACTTGATTTGGTGAGCAAGCATGTTGAAAGTTGAGTGTCACTAGCATTGAAATCAACCAAGTATATATTCTCATATCTAAAACCCTTGAAGATCAAATTGGAGCCATCAACACTAACTATCTCCACATCATCAACACCAAATATGCACTTGAAACCAAGATCACACAATTGAGCAACCGAGAGAAGATTGAAGTTCAACTTTTTAACTAAGAGCACATTAGAAATGCTATGATCATTTGAGATTGCAATCCTTCGAAGAGCCTTTACATCACCCTTGCTATTGTCACCAAATGTGATGCTGTCAATGCCACTATCATTTGTTTTGAGAGAGTAGAACATTCTTGAATCACCGGTCATATGTTGAGAGCACCCACTATCAAGCACCCAATGCTTTCCTCCGGACTTGTAATTTACCTACAAAACAAATTAATGTCTTTTAGGTACCCATACTTGTTTGGGTCCTTAGAGGTTAGTCACTAAGCTCTTTGGTACCCAAATGGTTTTTTTCTTTGGACCCACAATCGGTGTACCAACAAACTTAGCTTGTACACCCTTCTCACCCTTGGTAAGAACATAACAAGAATAAAAAGGAATGCAATCCATTTTAGCATTAAACTTATTGTTGTTCTTGTTTATTTTATTATAATTAATCTCTAGATGCCCAACTTGCTTGCATCTATTGCAATAACGACCATTGCTCTTCACAAAGCGAGGCTTTGGAGTAGCAAAGGCCGCCTTGCCCTTCTTGGGAGTATAGCCCAAACCCTCTTTGTTAAGAGAGAACCTTTGGCTACCCAAGCATTTTAGCAAGCGGGCATTCCCACCATAGGCATTGCCTAATGCGCGGGTGAGATCATCCACCTCTCTCTTGAGAGTCTCATTCTCAACCACAAGTGATGAATCACTAGTAGTAGAGATAGAGTTAGTTGTGGTGGATGATGATGAGCTACATGAAGCATTAGTAGGACCAACAAATAAATAATTATCAATAATATCACATGTTAGTCCAATATCACAAGTGACAATCACTTGCTCCTCCTTAGCTTCCTTCATGAACTTCTCCAACTTGAGGTCCTTTTCCTTGATGAGCTCAAGTAGAGTGGAGTGGGCTTCCTTAAGCCTAGTGTGAGCAACTTCAAGGTCCTCGTGGTCTTCCTTTAGACACTTACGAGAGGCCTCTAGCTCATCAAAGGATTTCCTAAGAGCTTTGAGCTCTTGTTCAATTCCTTTGCACTTCTTACTCTTTTTGAGAGCAACAAGCTCCTTCATCAAGGCATCATTTTCATTAGTCCTGGCAATGAGCTCTTGCTCCAAGATTTTGCACTTCTTGGTTGTCCTCTTGTAGCCCTTGCTCATTTGATCTATTATGCCTAATAGATCATCCTTGGAGTAGTTCTCATCCTCCTTATCATCACTCCTACAACCATCACTAGCACAAGAATCCTCATCACTATCATCATATTTTACCTTGGTAGGCTGGGCCATAAGGCATGTCGATGTAGTGTCAAAGGTGTCGAAGATGGATGGCTTGTTGGAGAGGGCGATGCTTGCAATGGCTCATCGAGTGGTCCTTTCATCATCACTAGAGCTTGCATCATCATCACTATCGGAGTTGTCACTATCCTAAGTGACCACATAATCACCACCCTTCTTCTTCTTGTTGAATGTGAAGCTCTTGTTTGTTTTCTTCTCCTTCTCTTTCTTATCCTTCTTGTTCTTCTTGAGCTTCAAGTCCCCATTATGAAATCTCTTATCTTCATGGGGCAATCCGCCACTATTTGATCGGGACTATTGCAATTGTAGCAAAGGATCTTTGCCTTTATAGTGTCTCTCCTCTTCCTTGCCCCATATCCTTTCTTCTTCATGAACCTTCCCATCTTGTGCACAAGGAGGGTTGTAACAGAACCGACCAAATTATAAGAGCACAAGTACAAAAACAAGCACCGAAGTGCTCAAATTTTCGAACTTGAGCCCATATAATCCCGGTAGTCAATCGAAACCATGAAGGATTTCAAACCAACTTGCTTACAACCAGGATCGCATCATTCAACATACAACATCATACGTTACATTTCACAAGTAGATCTGAAATAAGTTTACACACACGGAGTCGCAAATATTACAAACCAAGTTTATAAAGTAGCAGAAGCAAACACACACACACCCGTTGTTTAACTACTACCAGTCTTGTTGATCAACATCCCACAAAAGCATCAGGAAAGTACATAAAAGATGATCACGCCCAAGTGATCTAGTCTTCGTCACCCGCAGGGTGGAGACAATTTTTGCAGAAGCCTTGGTAGAGCATATCATCTGCAACAGGAGGGAATAAACCCTGAGTACTGGAATGTACTCAGCTAGACTTACCCATCGAAAACCAGAAATAAGATGACACCAAGGATTATGCAAGGCTTTCACAAGAGGCTAGCTGACATAACATTTTGCATAAAGGCATAAGTAATTGAAACTCTTATAGCCTGTACTAGCAGTTATTTTTAGCATTTACCTGTCATCTATCTTAGCACCTGTACTAAACATGCACTTGATTATAATCAAACAATTATCATCATTATATTCAAAGCAGGTATGAATTGTGGCAACATTGTATCATTCCCTTAACCACCAGTTCATTTAATGAGATCTACGTTGCCGCTGCTCAAGTCAAGTGCTCACTAACCGGGAGTGACGACGATTCGAATCAAATTCCTATCCAGCTGGAGGGGTATTTCTAACACTCACCGCGCAGGCCCCTGCCAGGGTCGCACAAGCCACCTTTTCATATGATTCAGGAATCGCGGGTCCGAATGATGTCGTGACCCCAAGGGCGATACTCTGCTAGGTGATAGGGACTCTAACCCCCCCTTGGTCTCACGCCAATGTCCCCAAGCACATCCTTTCTCTCCTCCAAGAAGCAACCTACCATTCGATTCCCGGCCTGAATCAAATTACTCGGCTTCACGGTCGGAACGACTTATCCGGCCAACTAAGTGTTAGACTGCGTTCAACATGACTCAAGGACGTACAACGAATCGGTCCTTAAACGACTCAGACGGGCATAGCTCCACACCCAAGACGTGAAGTGTCTTGCGGCTGTACTATCGAACTCCCGCCCGGTCTCAATTTCATTTTAAGGCATGGTTCCATCCACGATAGCCATAAGCCACTCGTGACTCCTTCCTACATCTCGCGGATGACCGGAAATCACCCGACTTCTACCGTACTAAGCAGGGCTAAGCATTGACACGTGCCTAAACCTAATATAGGATTAAGTACGATATCTGGACAAGGACATGTATAATGCAACAAGTGTTTTCATATAACTCCTACAACTTAATGCAGTAAACAATTAAAAGTACTCAAGATTAATTTATAAATCAGTAGGTTCAGCATGCACCGGGGCTTGCCTTTCAGAAAGGTCGAAGGCCGGTGATCAGGACACTCAGACAGGTCTTCTGCGGGAACTTCTCCGCCGGTTGGTTCCTCTAGCTGCTCTGGCTGGTACTGGATTTCCTCCGGAATCACCGGCTCGAATTCGAGGAGAGTTACCCCCTCCGGAACACCTATTGCATGAGTGCACAATAAATATCATGGGTGCATAATGGTGCAACATGCTCGGAATGAAATGTATTTCAGAAATAAAATATAAAAATCTAATCAAGTTACTTTATCCGTACATGCAAATCTCTTCTCCGGTGGAGAAGTACTTACCTAATCTACCCAACCTAAGATATAGTTATTCATCTTCGGTTAAGGCCCTAACACCTAACAAACACAAGAGTGACATTACTTAGGTTACCACAGTAAGTTATTCTGGACATCAGCTCAAAGATTCTGACATAACTAAAGATTTCTAACTCCAAAAGATATGATCTAAGACAATCTGGAAAGCTTATGAAATGCACCACAAAATATTTTCAGACCACAACACTTAATTCTAAAGTTTACCTAGTCGAAATTCCAAAGTTCCAGAATCTATCCTCTCCAACACAGAGCAGTCATTTCTGGAGAGTCACTTTAAACAGCTATAACTCTTAGACCACTAGACCAAATGCTCCCAAATTTTAACACAAGCTAATTTATCAAGTTTACTGCAACTTTTGTATTTATAAGTTTTCCAGCAAACACCTTTATCACAGGTCAAACCCAAAAATACTACCAGCTGTCCAGAAAACCTAGAATTGCAAAAATTAAATAATTATTTATGTGGCAAACATTCTCTTAAGACCAAACTAATATTACCAAAATTTCACATAGGTCACAAAAACACCAGAAAGTAAGGTGTGCCCACCTAGAATATTTATTTAAACTCATTTCTTAATTTACTTAAGTAATTAAGTGGAATTTTAATCATATATGCAAACTGCTCCTAAAATTCTACACAAATTACAGGAGACTCTTAGACCCAAAAAGAGGCTACTGTAAAAATTGGAACCAAATTTATACACAGGAACTCCCTACACAAAATTCACAAGCCCAAAAGGCTGATTTTTGTATAATTAACAAATCATATTGAAAAGTATCAAACAACAGATTTTATATTTTTCTTAGACACTTTATGGTACCAAGACATTCTCCAAAAAGTTATATGCACATTGCACATGTAGAAAAATTACAAAAATTCATTTAATTATTTCCTAAAATAACAAGATAGCATTATAACTTGAAAAGTACTTAAGCACTACTGCCCAAATTTTTACCAGAGCTAGAGCAAGTATAAATTAGTCTACCCACCAAATTTCATAATTTTGGGAACAGTGAAACTCAAGATATAATTTAAACAAGTTTGCATGTGCTTTAAAACACATTTCAAAGACCTATTTAAATATCCCAAAAACTAAACATCACATAGCAAAATCATATTTTTCTAAAATACTACACATCATGTAGATCCTAACAAAATTTATCTCATAATTTTAGGGCAAGTAAAACCCTAGATCTACATTTTCCAAAACTTAACCAAAATTGTGACAGAATAAAGAAAATGAATAAATTCCTATTCGCTACTGGGCCGGCCCGGGAAAGACGCGGCCCACGACTCGCGCGCGCGGCCCGCTCTCGCGCGCGGCTTGCTATGGCTCCCGCCCGCGCGCTTACGTGACTGACCAGGTGGCCCCACCGGTCAGAGAGAGAGAGATGGAGGGGAGGAGACAGCCGCGACTCCGGCGAGCTCTAGCTCGCCGACGACTGCGCCTCCGGCGAAGCTACGGTACCAGTGCGTTCACCTCAACCTCGCGCACCTAGGGGTACCCTCAATTGCTAGGATTATGGCGGCCAGAGAGGATGGCAGCGGTCATGGCGGCGTGCGGCCGCGGCTCGACCAACTCCGACGAGTCGCCGGCATCCCGGCTCAATTTGCCTACCCTATGAGCTTCAGCATACCTAACTATACCTACAGCATGGAGAAGATAGGATAGGGGGGCCCGAATGGCATGGCCACATGCAAGCTCGACGGCGGCGGACATGGCGGCCCGGTGGAGCCGCCTTCGCAGTGTAGCTCACCTGAAGCGATAGCGAGGGTTTGGTGAGGGCGAGGAGGTGGAGGGGCTCACGGTGGTGCGGTGGTCTAGACGGTTTGGCGAATGGAGCTGCGGTTTGGGAGAAAGGCTCGAACGCGGTCGCCGTTTCGCTTCTCTGGTCACCGCCCGCGCGCGGAGGAGGAAGTAGAGGAGGGAATGGTGAGCGCGAGTGGTGGGGGTTGAGGTGGCGGCCCCAACTTCACGCCCGCGCGCATGTGTGCGTGCGATGTGGAGGCGACGGCAGGGCGCGAGCGCCACACGGCCACCGAGCTCTGTCCGAGCGCCACGACGCGAAGCTACCGGTGACGGTCGGCTGAATGAAGCCCGGCGTGGTGGCCTGACAGCGAATGTTTGACGTTGATTAACTCGTAAACGAGCTCGAATTAGTGACACCTCCAATTAGCAAAGTTGTAGACCTATGTGAGCACTACAAGTTTGTAAAAGACCTCATGAGCTGGTTCGGTTTAGTTAGTGACATACAGGGCCCTGAAGTGAGGTACCCAGAAACTAAAACCGAGTTTCAGTTAGCTAACCGACTGAAACTTGTTTTTCTAGGCACCATATCTCCTAAACCATTTAGAACTAGGTGATGGTGATATTGACAATGTTGTAGATCTATGCGTGGACAACAACTTTGTCAATTGGCTCAAAGACTGGTTCGGCCTAGTTTGTGAGTTACAAGTTGCCAAAGTGAGGTACAGTGAAACGGTTTTCAGCTTCACACTTAGCCAAAATTGCTAAGTCCCAAAATAGCCTCTAATACTGACTTGTGGGCCATTTTTGAGCATGTTCTGTTCATTTTCATGAGATGTCCATATTAGAACTTTTGTTCCTTATGAAATTCTCTACAACTTTGCTTAAGGGTGCTCCTCCATGAAAGGTCTCTAAGCTGGACTTTTTAATTGGTCAAACTAGAGCATCCTAGGGCTAAATGGTGGTCAACTACACCTTGGAGGGCATTTTGGTGATTTTGGTCAACATGAACCTTGCTCCATGAGTGACCCTAAGTATAACTAAGGTGTTGTGAGATATAATTGGCTACTCTACCCTTTAGTTACACCAAATTCCTAGTGTCACATACTTTGAAACAAGTAATTCAATACTTTCACCCAAATGTTGCAAGCTCATGTTGCACATGTTGCATGAGTGTGTTGCATAACACTTGCTAATTATGTTACACTAAAGTGGTTGACATGTCTCACAAAGTAAATTGCACATAAGGTACTTGTGTGTTGCACACTACTCACTTCTTACTTCACATGAAATATAAACATATGTGACAATGTTTCCAAAGCATGTTTCACATATTATAAGCTTATGCATGAAATCAATGATGCTTGCTTATGCTTATGCAAATGCAATGCAATTAAGGAGCTAAACACCTGAGGTGTTACAGCCCTCCCCCCTTATAAAAATCTCGTCCCGAGATTTGGAAAGCGTACCATTTCTCATAGAATTCCTTATAACCATCACGTAAATAGTCTTCCCGTTCCCATGTAGCGTCACTTTCACTACCCTGATTACTCCACATTACTTTATACCATTTAACCACTTTGCTTCTAGTCACTCGTTCCTGTGTATCGATCACTTGGACTGGCTTTTCTTTGTAAGTTAGATCGGATTCTAGCCTGATATCTCATAAAGGGACTCTTTCCTCAGGAACTCGACGACACTTTTTGAGCTGAGATACATGGAAGACGTTGAATATGGCACTCATTTCAGGAGGTAACTGGATTTTGTACGCAACAACACCACTCTTGCCTATGATCTGGAAAGGACCCACGTATCTTGGCGCAAGTTTCCGCTTAACACCAAAACGTTGGACACTCTTCATTGGAGAAACTTTCAGATAAACGAAGTCTCCAACTTCAAACTCGAGCGGTTTTCTACGGCGGTCAGCATAACTTTTCTGTCTAGCTTGGGCTGCAGCCATATGTTTTTGGATGGTACGGACTTGTTCCTCAGCTTCATGAACGAAATCAATACCATAATACCTCCTTTCACCAGCTTCTACCCAGTTTAGTGGAGTCCTACACTTACGACCGTACAAAGCTTCGAATGGAGCCATCTTAATACTCTCTTGATAACTATTATTGTACGAAAACTCGGCTAGAGGTAACCATTTTTCCCAAGATACCTTGGATGATATTACACATGCCCGCAACAGATCTTCCAAGATTTGGTTAACCCGTTTTGTCTGTCCTGACGTCTGGGGGTGATAAGCAGAGCTTCTCACTAACTTGGTTCCCAGAAGGTGATGCAAGTGCTCCCAAAAGCGAGCAGTGAACTGGGGACCACGGTCAGATATGATAGTACGAGGTATCCCATGGAGCCGGACTATCTAACTGAAGTACAACTCAGCATAGTCAGTGGGACGATAGTCCACTCTAACTGGAATGAAGTGAGCTGATTTGGTCAAACGATCCACAATTACCCAGATGGAGTTATGATTTTTGACAGTAGGAGGAAGACCGACAATGAAATCCATACTTATCTCTTCCCATTTCCAACCTAGGATAGAAAGTGGTTGAAGCAACACAGCTTTCATATGCACAGCTTTAACTCTACAACAGGTGTCACACCTAGCCACATATGCAGCTATTTCTTTCCGCATCTTGGTCCACCAATAGTATGGCTTCAAATCATAATACATCTTATTGCTACCAGGATGGATGGACAACTTAGAGGAGTGTGCTTCAGACATAATATCATTTCGAAGCTCCCAGTCCTTAGGCACATCTAACCTATCCTTGAACCATAGTACACCCTCTTCATCTACCCTGAACTGTGTAGTTTTTTGCTCTTTCATCTTACGCTTGATGTGAAATATACCAGTGTCAGTCTTTTGGAGCTCAATAATTCTGCTTTTGAGAGTACAACTGACAGTGATGTTGTACAAGACTGCTGGATGTAGAATGCGAGATTGATGAAAATCAGTTTCAACTAGGGAATGGCAATGAGACTTACGGCTTAAAGCATCCGCAACCACATTTGCCTTGCTAGGATGATAGTGAACTTGAAGGTTATAATCCTTAATCAACTCGAGCCATCTTCTTTGACGCATATTTAACTCGGGTTAGGTGAAGATGTATTTGAGGCTTTTGTGGTCTATGTAGATATTGCAAACATTGCCCAACAGATAGTGCCACCAGGCTTTCAAAGCATGAACAACTGCGGTGAGTTCTAAGTCATGCGTTGGATAATTCGCCTCATGCTTCCGAAGTTGTCGAGAGGTATATGCAATTACTCGGCCTTCCTGCATCAGAACGCCTCCCAGACCTATGCCTGAGGCATCACAATAAACATCAAATGGTTTCTCGATATCCGGTTGTGCCAAAAACGGAGCTGAGGTTAGGAGAGTTCGTAGTTTGTGAAAAGCCGCATCACACTCAGGAGTCCAGACAAACCTGGTGTCTTTTTGCAGCGATCGAGTCATTGGCTTGGCTATTTTGGAAAAATCCGGGATGAAGCGACGATAATAGCCAGCCAAACCAAGAAAACTCCAGACCTCGTGAACTGAGATAGGAGCCTTCCAGTTCAGCACTTCTTGTACCTTGGCGGGGTCCACCATAATTCCTCCATCGGACAACACATGCCCAAGGAAAGGTACTTCTCGAAGCCAGAATTCGCACTTACTGAACTTTGCATATAGTTGATGTTCACGCAGTCTTGTGAGGACTATACGCAGATGTTCAGCATGATCTTCCTCATTTACAGAATATATCAGGATGTCATCAATAAATACCACCACAAACTTGTCCAATTCGGGCATAAACACCGAATTCATCCAGTACATAAAGTGTGCGGGGGTATTTGTCAAGCCGAAAGACATAACAAGATACTCATAAAGACCGTATCTGGTAGAAAAGGCTGTCTTTGGAACATCTTCCGGGCGGATTTTAATTTGATGGTAGCCAGATCTTAGATCGATCTTGGAGAAAACTTTAGCTTTAGACAACTGATCGAACAAGATGTCGATGCGCGGTAGAGGATACTTATTTTTGACAGTGACTGCATTGAGAGGTCTATAATCTATGCACATTCGCAATGACTGATCCTTCTTCTTTACAAAGATAGCAGGACATCCCCACGACGACGAACTAGGACGAATCAACCCCTTCTTCAAAAGTTCATTCAATTGCACCTTAAGTTCAGCGAGTTCATTTGGAGGCATCCTATAGGGTCTCCTAGAGATGGGAGCCGTGCCAGGCAACAACTCGATTTTAAATTCCACATCCCGATCCGGAGGGAGCCCCGGCAAATCATCGGGAAAAATGTCCGGAAACTCATTTACTACTGAAATTTCGGCCAACGCCTTTGCTTGCACAGCATGAACTTTCCCAGACAAATCAACTTTTCTGGGAAGTTGTACTAGAAAACCCTTTTGATCTGTAGGATCTTTGAGCATAACTACCCGAGTGGATATATCAATGAGTACCCCATTCTGACTCATCCAATTCATGCCCAAGATAACATCTATGCCTAAGCCCGGCAAAACCACTAAGACAAGCGAGTACTTTTGCCCTTCTATCTCAAGCTCAAGATTCTCCACTACTTTATTTGTGGAAATATTCCCACTTGCTGCGCTAATACAATAACCCCCACCTTCAACAGTATGCAATTTGTGTGCAAACTCTGATGCAAACTTAGGACTGATAAAGGAATGCGAAGCACCCGAATCAAAAAGTACCACTGCAGGATGTTGGTCAACTAGGAACTTACCAGCAGTGACAACCTCACCAGATGGGATTTCCTCAATACTGTTATAATGAGCGTGCCCTTGACGGCCACCTTGGTTGACATTCTTCTTATGGTAAGGGCAGTTTCTGGACCAATGGCCTGGCTTGTTGCAGTTCCAGCAAGGCATGTTGCTTGGAGGGACACTGGAGCTGCCTTGGCCCGAATTACTCTTTGGCAGAGCCACTGTATATGCCTTGCGAAAACCAGTCTTCACTGGCGCCTTCTTTTGTGGAGGACAGAACTTAGCACTTGTGGCAGGAGGGCGAGGAGGAGCCCTCGGGGCAGCTGGAGCTCAAGACTGTGAAGCACCTGCCTCAAGTGCCCTCTTGCGGCTCTTAGAAGCAGCATAGATCGAGTTATTATTCTCTTGAGTCAGAGCATCACTGATAAATTCATTGAAGGTAGTGCACTTGCTAGTGCCCATAGTCTTCATCAGCTTTGGGCCGAGGCCTCTTTTAAATCTAGCAATTTTCTTGGAATCGGTATCCACAAACTCCGTGGCATACCTTGCCAGGTTGTTGAAGGATTGCAGATATTCAGTCAAGCTTTTATTGCCCTACGACAACCTCATAAATTCTGTGTGCTTGATAGCCATAAGACCTGGAGGAATATAGTTCCCACGGAATGCGGCCTTGAACTGGTCCCAAGCAATCGGGACATTTGCAGGCAGTGTGGAACGATAATGGCTCCACCAAATACCCGCTAGACCATGCAGTTGGTGAGAAGCATATTCAGTCTTTAGCTCATCAGTCAAGCGAAGCAGACGAAACTTTTGTTCAATAGTATTCAACCACTCATCAGCTTGCAGTGGTTCCTCCACCTCCTTAAAGAGCGGGGGCTCAGTATCAAGAAAGTCCTTGAAATCACTGTACTGATTGGGTTCTGGGCCCTGGCGGCCATGACGAGCCTCCCGGTTGGCAAGCTGGCGCATAGCATCTGCCAGCATGCGCTGCCCTTCGACCGCGGTCTGCATTAACTCAGCCGGGGTAGGTGGTGGCGGAGGGGGTGGCTGTTCCTCATCCTCATTGCCACGACCCCGACGGAGATTGTACGACATCTGCAAAATGCATAGCCAATGAGCACTGATGATGTGGGAAGTTTGTAGATGAATTATTGTAAATATGTCGAACTGACTTCATGAAATAGACTTCTCAAAATAATCATGGCACAATAATTCATCACAACCGCACAACCCATTCAAGCGGATCAATTGGCGCAATCATGCGAGAGAATCCAACAAGATGTACTTTGATAAAGGCTCACTCACAAGGAGCACAACAGTTACTGAACCGTTTACGTTAAAATCTACGTGATTTTTGATCTTTCGTCCGGTACTTGGATTCGATTTCAAAGTTTTTAGTTGACTAAGAAATGCTTCTTCAAACTGACCACAAGGAGACTTCTCAACGGTAGAGTTCCATGGTGGATCATGACTAGCCACCTCGATACCAGCGCGTGCCAAGCAGCACAACCTTATGTTGCGCGCCACAGGAGGCCCTCGGTTTCGTCGCGGCACCGAAGGGTGCTAATCGTGACACCATCATCGAACGCAACACAATAAGACATCCAATTGCGATCGAAATTAACAGGTTCCAACTAAACATCCAGGAAACATAGGGTTCGACCTTACATCCCAAAAGTCAAGTTATTACAAAGCCTCACTCCAACATAGGAAGGGCACAAAAGACAACCCTAACATCATAGCTACGTGATAACTACTCTAAGCATCGTCCTCAGAGTCAGTGTCAAGGATCTCCCCGCCGTCCTCATCACTAACAGGCTCTAACTCCTCGTCTTCTTCTTCTTCTGGTGCAGCATCTTGGGGCCCATTGACCTCCACTTCATCATCATTTTCAGCCATGAAGATTCCCGAACCCATGTCCTCATCTGCGTTGATATTGCGAGGCAGCAGAGGATTTAGCTGGTTGTTCAGGTGGTGCACTTCTTCATGAAGATTGTCATTGTATTCTTCAGCATTCTCCAACTGTTGCTCGAGCTCAAACTGACGAGCTCTCAGAACGTTCTCCTCGTGCCAGGCTTCATCCCTCTGGTTCATGACATGGACCAGCATGCGTTGACAGTTGCGATGAGCTACTGTCAATCTCTGGACTGCAAGTGCTTCCTGGTCACGATCATGGATCACTTGCTCCAGTTGCTGACGCGCTGCATTCCTGGAAGCAGTCACTTCAGCCAACTCTGCCCTCAGCCTTTCCACCTCAGTAGGCTCAGGGCGGGGCTCACGTGGAGCGAGCTGGTGACGCGGTGCCCTGCCCCTAGTGGACTTGCGAGCGGTCCTCTTGGTACGTGCCATCTGTAGCAACAAGATACGACTTAAAGTGAGGATCATTTAGGGGATACGAAATTTAATTTAGTCGGGAGTACTGAAATTTTTAAGGAGGGAGTAAATGATATGTATGATATAATTTAAACATGATGCATGCACGTTCCGTACGCCCTCTCACCTTAGTAGAAACCTAAAGTTCTAACGCTAGGCGGTGGCATACATACGTTCTCTCATATAAGCGAAACTATCGGTCTACTCGTTACGCTGTTAGTGTACCTGCAGAAAACCTCATTTCAGCCCAACAGTTTCCCAATATATGCACACAAGAAAGCAGTAATTTAAATACTTTCCATATACACATCCCCTGACGTATATACTTCAGTATCAAAGCTACCCGATATAAATATATTCCCACAATTAAGTGCTTATGTAATTACATGGTTTAAACATGTAAGTATGCAAGTCACCAAAACTACTCTCCCCTAGATCGTCGGTTGGACAATCATGCTCTCACAACTCACACTTACCAGTGCGTCGAGGCAATTGATCCATACATTACCACCCAAGTGGATGGCATCCATACAATATCACGCCGTATGGACGACGAAACAAAAACAAACAAGGCCCTCAAGTTAGTCTTTATAATAAGCCACCTAAGAGTCCTTATTTGGGCTAAGGGATGTGATCACTGTCATACCTAAAAAAAATAATTTTTTAGTGTTTTAATCCTTTTTCATAATCAAATACTTTTGTTTTTAAATACTCGTACGATGTGTTTAATGTTGAATTATGCTCCGGTACCAGCTGTAACAGAACCGACCAAATTATAAGAGCACAAGTACAAAAACAAGCACCGAAGTGCTCAAATTTTTGAACTTGAGCCCATATAATCCCGGTAGTCAATCGAAACCACGAAGGATTTCAAACCAACTTGCTTACAACCAGGATCGCATCATTCAACATACAACATCATACGTTACATTTCACAAGTAGATCTGAAATAAGTTTACACACACGGAGTCGCAAATATTACAAACCAAGTTTATAAAGTAGCGGAAGCAAACACACACCCGTTGTTTAACTACTGCCAGTCTTGTTGATCAACATCCCACAAAAGCATCAGGAAAGTACATAAAAGATGATCACACCCAAGTGATCTAGTCTTCGTCACCCGCAGGGTGGAGACAATTTTTGCAGAAGCCTTGGTAGAGCATATCATCTGCAACAGGAGGGAATAAACCCTGAGTACTGGAATGTACTCAGCTAGACTTACCCGTCGAAAACCAGAAATAAGATGACACCAAGGATTATGCAAGGCTTTCACAAGAGGCTAGCTGACATAACATTTTGCATAAAGGCATAAGTAATTGAAACTCTTATAGCCTGTACTAGCAGTTATTTTTAGCATTTACCTGTCATCTATCTTAGCACCTGTACTAAACATGCACTTGATTATAATCAAACAATTATCATCATTATATCCAAAGCAGGTATGAATTGTGGCAACATTGTATCATTCCCTTAACCACCAGTTCATTTAATGAGATCTACGTTGCCGCTGCTCAAGTCAAGTGCTCACTAACCGGGAGCGACGGCGATTCGAATCAAATTCCTATCCAGCTGGAGGGGTATTTCTAACACTCACCGCGCAGGCCCCTGCCAGGGTCGCACAAGCCACCTTTTCATATGATTCAAGAATCACGGGTCCGAATGTTGTCGCGACCCCAAGGGCGACACTCTGCCAGGTGATAGGGACTCTAACCCCCCCTTGGTCTCACGCCAATGTCCCCAAGCACATCCTTTCTCTCTTCCAAGAAGCAACCTACCATTCGATTCCCGACCTGAATCAAATTACTCGGCTTCGCGGTCGGAACGACTTATCCGGCCAACTAAGTGTTAGACTGCGTTCAACATGACTTAAGGACGTACAGCGAATCGGTCCTTAAATGACTCAGACGGGCATAGCTCCACACCCAAGACGTGAAGTGTCTTGCGGCTGTACTATCGAACTCTCGCCCGGTCTCAATTTCATTTTAAGGCATGGTTCCATCCACGATAGCCATAAGCCACTCGTGACTCCTTCCTACATCTCGCAGATGACCGGAAATCACCCGACTTCTACCGTACTAATCAGGGCTAAACATTGACACGTGCCTAAACCTAATATAGGATTAAGTACGATAGCTGGACAAGGACAGGTATAATGCAACAAGTGTTTTCATATAACTCCTACAACTTAATGCAGTAAACAATTAAAAGTACTCAAGATTAAATTATAAATCAGTAGGTTCAGCATGCACCGGGGCTTGCCTTTCAGAAAGGTCGAAGGCCGGTGATCAGGACACTCAGGCAGGTCTTCTGCGGGAACTTCTCCGCCGGTTGGTTCCTCTAGCTGCTCCGACTGGTACTAGATTTCCTCTAGAATCACCGGCTCGAATTCGAGGAGAGTTACCCCCTCTGGAACACCTATTGCATGAGTGCACAATAAATATCATGGGTGCATAATGGTGCAACATGCTCGGAATGAAATGCATTTTAGAAATAAAATATAAAAATCTAATCAAGTAACTTTATCAGTACATGCAAATCTCTTCTCCGGTGAAGAAGTACTTACCTAATCTACCCAACCTAAGATATAGTTGTTCATCTTCGGTTAAGGCCCTAACACCTAACAAACACAACAGTGACATTACTTAGGTTACCACAGTAAGTTATTCTGGACAGCAGCTCAAAGATTCTGACATAACTAAAGATTCCTAACTCCAAACGATATGATCTAAGACAATCTAGAAAGCTTATGAAATGCACCATAAAATATTTTCAGACCACAACACTTAATTCTAAAGTTTACCTAGTCGAAATTCCAAAGTTCCAGAATCTGTCCTCTCCAACAGAGAGCAGTCATTTCTGGAGAGTCACTTTAAACAGCTATAACTCTTAGACCACTAGACCAAATGCTCCCAAATTTTAACACAAGCTAATTTGTCAAGTTTACTGCAACTTTGGTATTTACAAGTTTTCCAGCAAACACCTTTATCATAGGTCAAACCCAAAAATACTACCAGCTGTCCAGAAAACCTAGAATTGCAAAGATTAAATAATTATTTATGTGGCAAACATTCTCTTAAGACCAAACTAATATTACCAAAAGTTCACATAGGTCACAAAAACACCAGAAAGTAAGGTGTGCCCACCTAGAATATTTATTTAAACTCATTTCTTAATTTACTTAAGTAATTAAGTGGAATTTTAATCATATATGTAAACTGCTCCTAAAATTCTACAACAATTACAGGAGACTCTTTGACCCAAAAAGAGGCTACTGTAAAAATTTGAACCAAAGTTATACACAGGAACTCCCTACACAAAATTCACAAGCCCAAAAGGCTGATTTTTGTATAATTAACAAATCATATTGAAAAGTATCAAACAACAGATTTTATATTTTTCTTAGACACTTTATGGTACCAAGACATTCTCCAAAATTTATATGCACATTGCACATGTAGAAAAATTACAAAAATTCATTTAAGTATTTCCTAAAATAACAAGATAGCATTATAACTTGAAAAGTACTTAAGCACTACTGCCCAAATTTTTACCAGAGCTAGAGCAAGTATAAATTAGTCTACCCACCAAATTTCATAATTTTGGGAACAATGAACTCAAGATATAATTTAAACAAGTTTGCATGTGCTTGAAAGCACATTTCAAAGACCTATTTAAATATCCCAAAAACTAAACATCACATAGCAAACTCATATTTTTCTAAAATACTACACATCATGTAGATCCTAACAAAATTTATCTCATAATTTTAGGGCAAGTAAAACCCTAGATCTACATTTTCCAAAACTTAACCAAAATTGTGACAGAATAAAGAAAATGAATAAATTCCTATTCGCTACTGGGCCGGCCCGAGAAAGACGTGGCCCACGACTCGCGCGCGCGGCCCGCTCTCGTGCGCGGCTTGCTACGGCTCCCGCCCGCGCGCGTACGTGACTGACCAGGTGGCCCCACCGGTCAGAGAGAGAGAGACGGAGGGGAGGAGACAGCCGCGACTCCGGCGAGCTCTAGCTCGCCGACGACGGCGCCTCCGGCGAAGCTACGGTACCAGTGCGTTCACCTCAACCTCGCGCACCTAGGGGTACCCTCAATTGCTAGGATTATGGCGGCCAGAGAGGATGGCAGCGGTCATGGCGGCGTGCGGCCGCGGCTCGACCAACTCCGACGAGTCGCCGACATCCCGGCTCAATTTGCCTACCCTATGAGCTTCAGCATACCTAACTATACCTACAGCATGGAGAAGATAGGATAGGGGGGCCCGAATGGCATGGCCACGTGCGAGCTCGACGGCGGCGGACATGGTGGCCCGGTGGAGCCGCCTTCGCAGTGTAGCTCACCTGAAGCGATAGCGAGGGTTTGGTGAGGGCGAGGAGGTGGAGGGGCTCACGGTGGTGCGGTGGTCTAGACGGTTTGGCGAATGGAGCTGCGGTTTGGGAGAAAGGCTCGAACGCGGTCGCCGTTCCGCTTCTCTGGTCACCGCCCGCGCGCGGAGGAGGAAGTAGAGGAGGGAATGGTGAGCGCGAGTGGTGGGGGTTGAGATGGTGGCCCCAACTTCACGCCCGCACACAAGCGTGCGATGTGGAGGCGACGGCAGGGCGCGAGCGCCATGCGGCCACCGAGCTCTGTCCGAGCGCCACGACGCGAAGCTGCCAGTGATGGTCGACTGAATGAAGCCCGGCGTGGTGGCCTGACAACGAATGTTTGACGTTGATTAACTCATAAACGAGCTTGAATTAGTGACACCTCCAATTAGCAAAGTTGTAGACCTATGTGAGCACTACAAGTTTGTAAAAGACCTCATGAGCTGGTTCAGTTTAGTTAGTGACATACAGGACCCTGAAGTGAGGTACCCAGAAACTGAAACCGAGTTTCAGTTAGCTAACCGACTCAAACTCGTTTTTCTAGGCACCATATCTCCTAAACCATCTAGAACTAGGTGATGGTGATATTGACAATGTTGTAGAGCTATGCGTGGACAACAACTTTGTCAATTGGCTCAAAGACTGGTTCGGCCTAGTTTGTGAGTTACAAGTTGCCAAAGTGAGGTACAGTGAAACGGTTTTCAGCTTCACACTTAGCCAAAATTGCTAAGTCCCAAAACAGCCTCTAATACTGACTTGTGGGCCATTTTTGAGCATGTTCTGATCATTTTCATGAGATGGCCATATTAGAACTTTTGTTCCTTATGAAATTCTCTACAACTTTGCTTAAGGGTGCTCCTCCATGCAAGGTCTCTAAGCTGGACTTTTTAATTGGTCAAACTAGAGCATCCTAGGGCTAAATGGTGGTCAACTACACCTTGGAGGGCTTTTTGGTGATTTTGGTCAACATGAACCTTGCTCCATGAGTGACCCTAAGTATAACTAAGGTGTTGTGAGATATAATTGGCTACTCTACCCTTTAGTTACACCAAATTCCTAGTGTCACATACTTTGAAACAAGTAATTCAATACTTTTACCCAAATGTTGCAAGCTCATGTTGCACATGTTGCATGAGTGTGTTGCATAACACTTGCTAATTATGTTACACTAAAGTGGTTGACATGTCTCACAAAGGAAATTGCACATAAGGTACTTGTGTGTTGCACACTACTCACTTCTTACTTCACATGAAATATAAACATATGTGATAATGTTTCCAAAGCATGTTTCACATATTATAAGCTTATGCATGAAATGAATGATGCTTGCTTATGCTTATGCAAATGCAATGCAATTAAGGAGCTAAACACCTGAGGTGTTACAAGGGCCATGGTCTCATCATCGAATGGATCATCATCATCACTCTTCACCTTGCTCTTTCCCTTAGAAGATGAAGCCTTGAATGCAATGGGCTTCTCTTGCTTGACCTTGATCTACTTCTTCTCATCTTCATCTTCATCATCATCATATTGACCATCGGTCATGACATCTCCAAGCACTTGGTTTAGAGTCACCTTGTCCAAACCTTCTCTTTGGATCATCTTCCTAAAGATAGCAAACTTCTTAGGTAAGTTCATCAAGAACTTATGTGAGAAGTCCTTGTCCTTGATATCTTCTCCTAGGCTCTTGAGATCATTGACAATAACTTGTAGCCTATAGAACATCTCCGGTATGGACTCATCATCCTTCATCTTAAAGCTTGCAAACTTATCCTTGAGCATATAGAGCTTGGCACTCTTTACCATTGAAGTGCCCTCATATGTTTCCTCTAATCTTGTCCACACTTCACTTGCCATCTCAAGATCCTTGATTTGCTAAAAAACATTTGCATCAATCCCATTGTATAGAGTGTTGAGAGCCATAGTATTGCATTGGTTGTAGATGCGGTCATTGTTGGTGAGGTTGTCGGGATCAATGATAGCATAATCATGATGTGTCACCTCCCAAACCTTCTCATTAATAGAGCCAAGATATTGCTTTATCTTTCTTTTCCAATGATCAAAAGATGAGACACCATCAAAGAAAGGAGGCTTGCCCCCGATATGGTTGAACACAACTTGAGCCATCTTACACCGAGGTTGTTAAGCCTTATAAACGGTGACCACGGCTCTAATACCACTTGAAAGGTCTTGATGGCTAGAGGGGGGGTGAATAGCCTTTTAAAAATTTCTATAAAGACAAGCTAAACAAGTTTATCAATATAACAAATAACAAGATGCGATTTTTGCTTAGCCTACGGTGTGTTTGCAAGCCACCTATCCAATTCATAATTCTAGTGTATTTGCACTCAACCGCACAAGTCAAATGCACAACTTAGCTTACAACTAAAGCTAACTAGCTACACAAGCTAAGAGTTACACTAACAAGCTAGCAAGGTAACTAAGAAAATAATGCAAGAGAGAGTTAGAAGGGTATCACCGAGGGGCGAAGTATAGAGCCAACCAATCAATATGATCAAGAGATGAATTCCACAATACACAACCACCGGGATCAATTAATCACAATAAGAATGATGACACCAAGATTTATCCCGAGGTTCACGTGCTTGCCGGCACGCTAGTCCCCGTTGTGTCCCTCTTCACCACGTGGTTCGGTGGCTAATCGGTCTCACACCGAGCCTCTCAAAAGGCACCACCAGAACCTACCAAATGGCAAAAGGTTGCAAATGACACAAGCAATCCACTAACGTTGCCTTTGGCGCTTTGCCAAGGTAGGCACAAACCCCTCACAATCACCGGAGGTGGCCAAGAACAATCACCAACTCTTGCCAGCGCCTCCAAGCTGCTCCAAGCCGTCTAGGTGGCGGCAACCACCAAGAGAAACAAGAATCCCGCAGCAAATCAACCACCAAGTGCCAACTAGATGCAATCTCACAATGCAAATGCACTTGGATCACTCAATCTCACTTCGAATATGCAAAGAAGCAAGAGAGATGAGTGGGAGGGGAGTTGCTTAGCTCAAAGTTCTCATAAGTATGTAAAAGAATGCTAGAGGGAGAGCTTTGAGCTAGCTAACAAGTATTTATAGACGTACCCCTTTGAATATAGCTGTTAGGCACTCAAAACAGCTGGAGTTGCGCTAACCGGATGCGCTGGTCGCGCGGACCGGACGCGCAAAGCTCGACCAGACGCGCTGGTCAAGCCTGAGCAGCGCTCCAACGAAACAGCGATCGGATGCGCTGGTGAACTGACCGGATGCCACAGTGCCAGCGTCCGGTTGGAGTCCAGTAAGCTCCCACAACGACCGGACGCGTCATTCCCCTCTTTATAGTACGACTATCTATCCTCGCCAACATATTGCCCCAACAACTAAAACCAAGATAAGTCTTGCTACTTTCTCTCTTTTGTTATTGCTTTCCTTCCCGAGAGACTTCTTGAACGCTTAGCTACAGCAAGGAATGGCTATCTTATCATCATCTGCCCTCTTTGAAGGGGTGCTATGATAGGGATGCCTCGCCACGCAGGGTCAGGATGGATGAAGTGAGCCGAGCAATGAGGGATCTGAGCGAAGGATCAGCAAGTGCTAATGACATGGCTTCGTCCACCATGTTTCCAGCTATGCCATCTTTCCCCTCTCTCGTTTCCATTTTGTTTCATTTCAATTTCATTTATCTGATCTGTCGATAAATCAAGTCTCCTAGCCACATGAAGGCGTGAGCCCCCTAGATGGAGCATCGCTAAGGGTTCGAAGGCCAGCCCATCAGGCTTCAAGGCCGCCCAAAGCACCTAAAGTGCAAGGGACGTTCATGGGTGGACACAAGCGGCCTTAGCTTGGTGCTCAGAAGCGAAACTGGCCGCCCGTCGAACGATGTCTGAGTACTAACCTAGAGCCACTCGTGGTGACCCAAGGAGGCAGCGAGCCCTCGAGCACTGATTAAACAGGCTTGGAAACTATATGAGTGGCTCGGTCAGGAAGCCAAGAATCTCCCTCCTATTGGACTGAGACCAAGGCACGGAACGACCATAAACTTGGGGTTCTCATGGACTTACCTGCTAGTAGCATAGGTGTGACACTCTTGGCCACCGAGGCTAGTGTCGTATTGAGCCCATTCCCAATGAGGGACCAAAGTCTCCGAGCACGACTCGTGAGCAATGAGATTACAAATGAAAGTAATTTCATTAACAATTGGGAACAACCTAGTTACAAACTTACAATATACAGCGGCAACAACTATTACGCTGTTGTTGCAATGATGGTGGAAGCCGCGGACGCTCGATCAGGACTCCTGACCAAGCTTCCACGACACGTAGACAGGCACGGTGGAGGGTGGGCCAACCCCTGCCCCACCGATGGTCAAAAGCACACCGAGGTCAGGAGCACGATGAGGGGTAGAGCGTTGGGTTAGACTTCGGCTCATCGCCCTCTCCCTTCTCTCACTTTCAAGTCGATCAGACTCCATGCCAAGCTAGAGGCCCTCGGCCAGGCCGCGCCCTCACCGATGTGAACACCCGCCAAGTCCTCGGGACGTTGACTCTTCCACTGATAAAATGGAAGGACCCCGAGTGATCCATGTTACTGGGATCCTTCCATTTTTGAGGGAAGGACAGTGGGACAGGGACTCAGTGGACCTCAGCATCGAGGAAGCGTCGGCGCTTGAAAGCCCAAGTTTGGTTTTGGTAACTAATGACGCCAAGTTGCTAATGCCATGTGTTAAGTGTTTTGAGTTAGGCATAAGCAACTCATGTGATGAAGGTGTATGTGGCAAGGAGTGGTGGCCACAAGATCACAAAGAGATGGTGCATGAACATGAAATGATGATCATGGTGATCAAGCATGAGAAAATAAACATGGAACAAAGTGATCAAGGCAAAGGTATAATCATAGGGTTTGCTTTTGCCGGTCTAAGATGAGTAGAGAAGTGATTGACTGGGTTTAGGATTGATAGCCGACTATCAAGAGGGGCAATCACGGTTAGCTCATGAATCAAGTGCTACTAGGTCATCATATTGAGCATATGAATTAGAATCTAGTAGAGAGCAAACGTAACACCTTGGAAAAAGATTGTGAAAATGCTAACACACATGCACGTGGTGTTGTACACTTGGTGGTGTTAGCACATTTGTGAAGGCGGTGAAGTTTGAGCGGTAGAGAGGGGTTTGGGTTCCTCTCTCCCTCCCATCGAGCTTGCAAGGCGGGATTCGGCACTTTTTGTGGAAATGAAATGCCTATTTTCAATTACGCCGGAGGCGAGAAAACGTGGCACAAGTTCAGAGTGTTTTCTCTAAAAAACTCCAACCGAACGCTAGACCGGACGCGGTCCAGGGTGGACCTGCACGTCCGATCAGCTCAAGTCGAGGGCAGAGGCGCAACACGCCTAGGGTTGGCGATCGGACGCTGGTCTGACCTGACCAGCGCATTCGGTTAGTTCACCTGGGCGCAGAGGAGAAGTGCACGTAGAACGTGCGATCGCCACGTCTGAGGGTCCCCGGGTCTGGAGCGTCCGGTTAGCATCGACTTGTGCGGCTTGGTGGCGTGACGCGAAGCGGATGCGGTGGCGCGTCCGGTCACGTGCGACCGGACGTGTCCGATCGCACGGGGAGCTCTCTAGACTCCGATCGGACACGGGTGCAGCGCGTCCGGTCACGACAACGGCTCTCTCTGATGCGCACTGCTGCTGTTTGTCCTGTAGTGACCGGACACATCCGGTCATCATGATTTTCACTGCGATGTCTTGTAACGGCTAGTTGCTTACCCCTTCGCTATAAATAGATGGTGGCCGGGTTTGGGGGGTTGGCTCTTGACTCTTTGAACACTTGAGACATACTTTGAGCTAGAGAACTTCCCCTCCACTCATCTCCTTGCTTGGTTGCATACTCTAGAGAGATTGAGTGAGATTCAAGTGTGTTGCATTGAGAGTTGCATCTAGTGGCACTTGATTCATCGAGTTGGCTGCGATTTCTTATTACTCTTGGGTGTTTCCTGACACCCTAGATGGCTTGGAGCAGCGGTGGTGTTGAGCTCGTGATTGGAGAGTGTTTCGAGCCTCACCAAGTGATTGTGAGGGGTTCTTGAGCCTTCCCCGCGGGAGTTTGTGAATTGGCAACTCTAGTGGAGCTCGTGGCTTGGAGGATCCCCATCTTATGAGTGGATGTGCGGCAGCCGCTGAGGGTTTAACTCTTGATAGTTGATTAGCTCGCGATCCATCAAGTGGGTGCATTGCCATAACGAGGAGTAGCTTGCCGGGAAGCAAGTGAACCTCGGTAAATAATCTTGTGTCATCTTATTGCCGAGGATTTCTTTTGTGTATGTGACCACGTTGATTGATTGGTACATTGGACATATCTCTTCTCATCAACGTTGGTATATCTATTCAAGCTCACTCCTTTACTTATTATTCTTTGCCTTGTTTAGATTGAGTAGAATAGCTTTTCTCATAGGTGTTAATAGCTTAGTGACTTAGCTTTATTGGTGTAAATTAGAGATCATAGCCTTGTTAACTAGAATTGTGTAGGTGGCTTGCTAAGCATAGTTGAGCTAGTGCTAGAATTAGCTTCGCCATCTTTTGTACTAACTTTGTTGTTGAGTAAAGTTTATAGATTTTTGAAAAAGCTATTCACTCCCTCTAGCCATTTAGGACCTTACAAGTGGTATCGGAGCCGAGGCACCATTTGATTAAGGCTTAACAACCTTCGGTGAAGAAATGGCTCAATTAAGTTTGCATATCAACAACACCAAGAAGGCACTATAATTTGATGGCACAAATTATGCATATTGGAAGGTCAAGATGACCGCACATCTCAAGTCAATCAATAGAGAGGTGTGAAAGGTCACCGAAACAAAGTTTGAGGTTGCCAACCTAGAAGCACCAACTCCGGTTGAAGAGAAGAAGCTACAATGCAATGACATTGCTATTAGTGCTCTTCATGAAGCGCTTGATGACAAGACCTTTGAGCAAGTGAAGAACATAGAAGTTGCTCATGATACTTGGGCAATGCTTAAAGAAACATTTGATGGCACCGAAGGCACCAAGACCGCCAAAACCTATATTCTCCAAGAAAAGTTCTCTAGCTTAAAGATGCAAGAAGATGAGAGTGTGCCGGAGATGTTTCAAAGGTTGCAAGTCATTGTAAATGAGCTCAAGGCACTTGAAGAAGTGAAGGACAATCAATTCTCTATGAAGTTCTTGAGAAGCTTACCCAAGAGATTTGACACATTGATCATTGTGCTTATGAGAACAACCTTGAAAGATTCAACACCTCAACAAGTCTTTCAAGATGTGATGACCTGATGAGAACATCCTCCACTATTACCCGCTGGCAAAGACGCAACAAAAAAAGGGCCAAGTGGCCTAGTTGTAGTCGGGCGGCGACCGTGTGAGCCTCTGAATAATCCCACCTTGCTTAGCTTGGGAGGAGGAGGCCACCTTAAAAGAGAGAGCCACCCTTCCCCTATCAGACTAGTCTTTTAGGGACATTGGGCCTTTCCCCGAGTAGGTGTGCATAAGAATTGTTTGGGTCCGGGCAACCTTAATTTATTAGGCCTCGGCCAACCCCACCTAGGCCAGATGTATCATTTGGTATCAGAGCTGGGCCCTTGTTTAAGGGGGTGGGAATGATGAGGACATCCTCCACTATTACCCGCTGGCAAAGACACAACAAAAAAGGGCCAAGTGGCCTAGTTGTAGTCGGGCAGCGACCGTGTGAGCCTCTGAATAATGCCACCTTGCTTAGCTTGGGAGGAGGAGGCCACCTTAAAAGAGAGAGCCACCCTTCCCCTATCGGACTAGTCTTTTAGGGACATTGGGCCTTTCTCCGAGTGGGTGTGCATAAGAACTGTTGGGGTCTGGGCAACCTTAATTTATTAGGCCTCGGCCAACCCCACCTAGGCCGGATGTATCATGAACGATGACTCATATAGAGAAGATGATGAGAAAGAGGAGTTGGTCAAGAAGAAGAAGAAGAAGGAAAGTGAGAAGAAGGATGATGAGAAGAAGAAGAGTGTGGCATTCAAAGCCACCACATCCAAGGGCAAGTCCAAGATTGAATCATCAAGTGATGAAGACTCAAGCTCTTGTGATAGTGATGATATTGATAAGAAGATGGCTCTCTTTGTCAAGCAATCTAGTAAATTCATGAAGAAGAAAGGTTATCGTGCAAGGAGGAAGAACTCATCCAAGAAGAATTAGCAAACTATGAGATGCTTTAGATGTCATAGCAAGGACCATCTCATCACCAAATGTCCTTATGATAGTGATGATGAAGATGCTATCAAGAAGAAAAGAAAGAAGCAAAAGAAGAAACAAGAGAAGAAGGAGAGCTCCCAAAAGAAGAAGAATGATTCTCATGTTTGTACATGGGATAGTGATGATTCCTTAAGTGATGATGAGGACTACAAGAAGAAGGGGCATGCTAGCATTGCTATTCAAGAGAAGAGCTCCATATTTGACACTCCATCATGCTTGTATCATCCGACGATGAGAGTGATTATGATAGTGCTAGTGATAGTGATAGTGATGATGATGATCTAACTAAAGATGAATTAATCACTATGCTAGAAGATTGCACTCAACATTTTAAAGAATCTAGAAAGGAGTGCAAGGGCTCGCTTAAGGGTAAGAAAAACCTTATGCAAGAACTTGATGAACTTAGGGCATCTTATGAGAGTCTAAAGGTAGACCATAAGAAGCTTCAAAAGTCTCACTCTAAGCTTGAAGAAGCTCATTTCTCTCTAGTTGAAAAATGTGAAAACATGCCAACTAATATTGAGAAAGCTAGAACTTGCAACATAGGCATATCATGTGATATAATTGATGAATCTTTTCATAAGCCTATTGTTGTTGCTCCCACTAACCCTTCATATAGCTCATCTACATCATCCTCATATAGTAGTGACAGTTTCACTTGTGACTCCACACTAATAGTTGAGAATGAAAATCTCAAGAAGGAGGTAAAAGAGCTTAATCACACCTTAGCTAAGGCTTATGGTGGTGAGGACCGCTTGCTTATGTGCTTGGGTAGCCAAAGGGCTTCTCTCTATAAAGAAAGATTGGGCTATAACCCCAAGAAAGGCAAGACCGCTTTTGCTCCTCACAAGACTCGTTTTGTGAAGAACAATGGTAGCTATTGTAAAAGTTGCAAGCAAGTTGGTCACATAGAGCAACAATACATGAACAAGAAATCAAATGCTAATGTATCCTCAATTAAGCTTGACTCTTTCTATATACTTACTAAGGGTACTAATGGTGTTCATGCTAAGTTCATTGATGCACCATGGATGGGCTCAAAGAAGAAATCCATTTGGGTACCAAAGAGCTTGGTACTAACCTTGGAGGACCCAAACAAGTTTGGGTACCTAAAAAGAATTGATCTTGTCTTGTGGGTCAATTACAAAGCCTAAGGAAGGCATTGGGTGCTTGATAGTGGGTGCACTCAACAAATGACAGGGATTCTTGTATGTTCAAGTCAATTGATACAAGTCAAAATGGTGGTTTTGATGCTATCACTTTCGGCAACGACAAGAAAGGCAAGGTCAAGGGGCTTGGTACAATTGCTATCTCAAATGATATGAGCATATCTAATGTATTGCTTGTTGAGAGCTTGGATTTCAATCTTTTGTCGGTGGCACAACTTTGTTATCTTGGCTTCAAGTGCATATTTGGTAGTGATGATGTTGAAGTCATTAGTGTTGATGGATCAAATTTGATATTCAAAGGATTTAGACATGGTAGCTTATACTTGGTTGACTTCAATGATAGTGAGACACAATTGACTTCATGCTTGCTTAGCAAAACTAGTATGGGTTGGTTGTGGCATAGAAGGCTTGGTCATGTTGAAATGAAACAATTGAACAAATTTTTGAGGCATGACTTAGTTAGAGGCTTGAAGGATGTCACTTTTGAGAAGGATAAACCATGTAGTGCTTGTCAAGCCGGTAAACAAGTTGGAAATGCACATCCTAGCAAGAGTGAAATGAGCACATCTAAGGCATTTGAGGTATTGCACATGGACTTGTTTGGGCCAACAACATACACTAGCATTGGTGGCAACAAGTATGGTTTTATGATTGTTGATGACTACACTAGATACACTTGGGGTGTTCTTTCTCTACGACAAGAGTGATGTTTATGATCTATTCAAGTCTTTTGTCAAAAGGGTGCAAAATGAGTTTGAGACTACCATCAAGAAGATTAGAAGTGACAATGGTAGTGAGTTCAAGAACACAAGAATTAAAGAGTTGTGTGATGATCTTAGTATTGGACATCTATTCTCTCCAACATACACTCCTCAATCCAATGATGTAGTTGAAAGAAAGAATAGAACTTTGATTGACATGGCTAGATCAATGCTAAGTGAATACAATGTTAGTCATTCATTTTGGAGTAAAGCTATCAACATGACATGCTATTGTAGCAACCGTCTCTATTGCCATGGGAAGCTTGGGAAGACACCATATGAGCTATTAAATGGAAGAAAGCCCAACATTGCATACTTTAGAGTGTTTGGTTGCAAATGCTATATTCTCAAGAAAGGCACTAGATTGAGCAAGTTTGACAAGAAATGTGATGAAGGGTTCTTACTTGGTTATTCTACCACAAGCAAAGCATATAGAGTTTGGAATCTCACAAATGGCACCTTGGAAGAAGTTCATGATGTTGAATTTGATGAAACTCAAGGATCTCAAAATGAAGCTCAAAACCTTGATGTGAGACGAGATCAATTGTCAAATGCAATGAAGAACATGGACATTGGTGATATAAGGCCAAAGCAAGTTGATGATGATGGTGACATACATATGATTAATCAAGATGTGCAAATTGATACAAATCAAGCAAGCTCAAGTGGTACTCACGATGAAGCTCAAGATCAAGGTCAAGCAAGTGGAAGGAATCAACTCCCAATATTCCAACCTACCAACATTGCAAGAGATCATCCATTAGATCAAATCATTGGTGGAATTCAAAGTGGTGTTCAAACAAGATCAAGATTGGCATCTTTTTGTGAGCACTACTCATTTGTGTCACTTGAAGAACCTAAGAAGATAGGAGATGCATTGAAGGATTCTGATTGGGTAAATGCCATGCATGAAGAACTAAACAACTTTGCTAGAAATCAAGTTTGGGAACTTATGGAAAGACCAAAGAACTACAATGTAATTGGCACCGAGTGGGTCTTTAGAAACAAGCAAGATCAAGATGGCTTGGTTATGAGGAACAAGGCAAGATTGGTTGCACAAGGTTACACTCAAGTTGAGGGTCTTGACTTTGGAGAGACATATGCACCGGTTACAAGATTGGAGGCAATTAGAATTCTTTTAGCCTATGCTTGTGCCCACAACATCAAATTGTATCAAATGTATATGAAAAGTGCATTCCTCAATGGGTACATAAATGAGTTGGTCTATGTTAAGCAACCTTCCGGTTTTGAAGATGACAAGAAGCCCGACCATGTTTACAAGCTCAAGAAGGCATTGTATGGTTTGAAGCAAGCACCTAGAGCATGGTATGAGAGGTTGAGGGACTTTCTCCTCTCTAAAGGGTTCAATATGGGAAAGGTTGACACCACTCTCTTCACCAAGTAGATAGGCATTGACTTGTTTGTTTTGCAAATCTATGTGGATGATATCATTTTTGGATCAACCAATCAAGACTTTTGTGAAGAGTTTGGAAAAATGATGGCAAATGAGTTTGAGATGTCTATGATTGAAGAGCTTAGTTACTTCCTTGGACTTCAAATCAAGCAAATGAAGAATGACACTTTTGTAAGTAAAGGGAAGTACATCAAGGACATGATCAAGAAGTTTGGATTGCAAGATACTAAGCCAATGAGTACACTAATAGGCATAAATGATCAATTGGGTATTGATGCTAGTGAAAACATGGTAGATCAAAAACTATACCGGTATATGATTAGAAGTTTGCTCTATGTCACCGCTTCTAGGTCGGATGTGTTGTTTAGTGTGTGGAAGTGTGCAAGATATCAAGCTTCACCTAGAGAAAGTTACTTGAAAGCAACCAAGAGAATATTGAGATATCTTAAGGGCACTCATGATGTTGGACTATGGTATCCCAAGGGATCTAATTTTGAGTTGATTGGATATTTGGATTCCGACTATGGTGGTTGCAAGATTGATAGAATGAGCGCAAGTGGCACTTATGAATTACTAGGAAGGTCTCTTATTTCATGGTCATCAAAGAAATGAAATAGTGTTGCACTATCTACCGCCGAGGCCGAATACATTAGTGCCGGTAGTTGTTGTGCACAATTACTTTGGATGAAGGTTACCTTGAATGACTTTGGAATCAAGTTCAAGAATGTGCCATTGTTTTGTGACAATGAAAGTGCAATCAAGATGACTCAAAATCCGATTCAACATTCAAGAACCAAGCACATTGACATAAGGCATCACTTCATAAGAGACCATCAACAAAAGGGTGATATTAGCATTGAGAGTATTGGCACCGAAGATCAACTAGCTGACATATTCACAAAGCCATTTGATGAGAAGAGATTTTACAAGTTGAAGAATGAATTGAACATACTTGACTTCTTCAACTTGAAATGAGTGCACCCCCACATTCTTATATGACATGCCTTCCCTTCGACAATTCAAGATAAAGTTGTTTGGCATATCATTCATACTTTACTAAGGACTTGTTTAGAACATATAGACATATTTGCATGACAAATAGACTTATTCATGAAAATCAAATGATTTTGATGTATATATGGTACTACTATTGCTTCTATATTTGTTTGATCTAGTGGTAGCATATGACATGTTTGTGCGCTTGCAAACCTAGTGTTGAATCTAGAAAATGAGCTCATGATGTGTAATTCAACATGGTCAAGATAACCCTTATACTTTATGAGGTGTGAAGAAGCTTGTCCTTGGATCAAACCGAATTACATACTCTAGGCAAGTGATCTAGATTGAACCATAATATGACCCTCATATTCACTCCCTAATTTATTGACTTAACTCACTTAAATTGGCACCTTTTTGGTGATTGTTAACAAAGGGGGTGAGAAAAGTCACAAAGATAAAAAGTTAAGTTGTAAAGGGTGAGAAAAAGCAAAGGGTGAGAGAAATCAAAGATATGACATTGGAAAGGGATCAATTAAAAAAAGTGAGCACACAAGTAGGGGGAGGAAGCTCATGAATCATTTGTTGCATTTGTATGTCCACTAACATGATGAATTGTTGCATTGCAAAGCTTAAATTCATATTCATGCTTGTGTGGTGAATGCTAGAAATAGATCTTAAATGATGAATTGTTGAGAGTAGCTTTACAAGTGGTATCTAGACACTCTTTGCATATAATGTTGTTCTCACGGGGTATTTTAGTGTTTGTGATCTTCGCAAGTGATGCATTACAAGTGGTGTCTAGCTACATTGGTGCTAAGGAAGGTGTATATTGGCAACTCCGATTGGTATCACGCTTCAAAGGTCCATTCTATATACCTTAGCATCATTTTGGTAGTAATAACTCTCCCAAAACTCCAATTCATGCATATGTGCAAAATTGAACCAAACTCATGGAAGCACATATGTAGGGGGAGCTAGTACTACCAAAACCAAAATATGATTTCATTTCATATCTTTGTGATGGTTGTCATCAATTACCAAAAAGGGAGACATTGAAAGCCCAAGTTTGGTTTTGGTAATTATTGACGCCAAGTTGCTAATGCCCTGTGTTAAGTGTTTTGAGTTAGGCATAAGCAACACATGTGATGAAGGTGTATGTGGCAAGGAGTGGTGGCCACAAGATCACAAAGAGATAGTGCATAGACATGAAATGATGATCATGGTGATCAAGCATGAGAAAATGGACATGGAACAAAGTGATCAAGGCAAAGGTATAATCATAGGGTTTGCTTTTGCTGGTCTAAGATGAGTAGAGAAGTGATTGACCGGGTTTAGGATTGATAGCCGACTATCAAGAGGGGCAATCACGGTTAGCTCGTGAATCAAGTGCTACTAGGTCATCATCTTGAGCATATGAATTAGAATCTAGTAGAGAGCTAACATAACGCCTTGGAAAAAGATTGTGAAAATGCTAACACACATGCACATGGTGTTTTACACTTGGTGGTGTTAGCATATTTGCGAAGGCGGTGGCGTTTTAGCGGTAGAGAGAGGTTTGGGTTCCTCTCTCCCTCCCATCGAGCTTGCGAGGCGGGATTCGACGCTTTTTGTGGAAATGAAATGCCTATTTTCCATTGCGCCGGAGGCGAGAAAAGGAGGCAAAAGTTCAAAGTGTTTTTCTCTAGAAACTCCAACCGGACGCTAGACCGGACGCGGTCCAAGGTGGACCTGCGCGTCCGGTCAGCTCAAGTCGAGGGCAGAGGTGCAGCACGCCTAGGGTTGGTGATCGGACCCTAGTCTGACCTGACCAGCGCGTCTGGTTAGTTCACCTGGGTGTAGAGGAGAAGCGCACGTAGAACGCGCGACCGCCGCGTCCGAGGGTCCCCGGGTCTGGAGCGTCCGGTTAGCATTGACTTGTGCGGCTTGGTGGCGTGACGCGAAGCGGATGCGGTGGCGCGTCCGGTCACGTGCGACCGAACACATCCGATCACGCGGGGAGCTCTCTAGACTCCGATCGGACGCGGGTGCAGCGCGTCTGGTCACGACAACTGCTCTCTCTGACCCGCACTGCTGCTGTTTGTCCTGTAGTGACCGTACGCGTCCGGTCATCACGATTTTCACTGCGATGTCTCGTAACGGCTAGTTGCTTACCCCTTCGCTATAAATAGATGGTGGCCGGGTTTGGGGGTTGGCTCTTGACTCTTTGAACACTTGAGACATACTTTGAGCTAGAGAACTTCCCCTCCACTCATCTCCTTGCTTGGTTGCATACTCTAGAGAGATTGAGTGAGATTCAAGTGTGTTGCATTGAGAGTTGCATCTAGTGGCACTTGATTCATCGAGTTGGCTATGATTTCTTGTTACTCTTGGGTGTTTCCCGACATCCTAGACGGCTTCGAGCAGCGGTGGTGTTGAGCTCATGATTGGAGAGTGTTTCGAGCCTCGCCAAGTGATTGTGAGGGGTTCTTGAGCCTTCCCCGCGGGAGTTCATGAATTGGCAACTCTAGTGGAGCTCGTGGCTTGAGGATCCCCATCTTGTGAGTGGATGTGCGGCACCCGCTGAGGGTTTAACTCTTGATAGTTGATTAGCTCGCGATCCATCAAGTGGGTGCATCGCCACAATGAGGAGTAGCTTGCCGAGAAGCAAGTGAACCTCGGTAAATAATCTTGTGTCATCTTATTGCCGAGGATTTCTTTTGTGTATGTGACCACGTTGATTGATTGGTACATTAGACATATCTCTTCTCATCAACGTTGGTATATCTATTCAAGCTCACTCCTTTACTTATTGTTCTTTGCCTTGTTTAGCTTGAGTAGAATAGCTTTTCACATAGGTGTTAATAGCTTAGTGACTTAGCTTTGTTGGTGTGAATTAGAGATCATAGCCTTGTTAACTAGAATTGTGTAGGTGGCTTGCTAAGCATAGTTGAGCTAGTGCTAGAATTAGCTTCGCCATCTTTTGTACTAACTTTATTGTTGAGTAAAGTTTATAGATTTTTGAAAAAGCTATTCACCCCCTCTAGCCATTTTGGACCTTACAGCGCTGGTGTTGGGTCTAGATGGCGGACTAGTGGGGGATGAATAGTCCTTTCTAAAAGTTAATCGCACGGGCTAACTGTTGAAGGTCACTAACACCCATTTTGACCATCAACATTTCAGCCAAAAGCATGATAAAGTGAGGTAAATCATCATCACATGTGTTGAATTTTGTTTATAATTCACCTAGTTCCACTTGTACTTGTAGAATTATTTGTATGCAGGAATTTTAGCAAAAATGGTGCAAAATATGGACATAGGAGGCAAGTGGACGTGGTAGGGGGGCCACGGGCTCACATGCCACGTCGGTCGGTGCCACCTAGGAACCAGCTGATGCCCCCATGGCCCCTGCCACGTCACTGATCTATGGGAGAGGTCCTCCAAGCCTTCTCCAGCGTTGATCTTATGTTAGTTTGTATCAAGGGATAGGATGGAGTGGCCTTGGATCCATGAGTCCACTGTCATGGACTTGGAGCCCTCCAACCTACCTTGGAACCACCTTACTGTCCAAATTTTGGCATGTGCTGTCTTAGTAATCACCATTGAGGAGCAACCACGATGATACGATCAAGAGGCGGTGCATCCATGGGCCGGCCGACACCCCCTAGGTGCCGCCTGATGCCCTAGGGTGGCCACCGACCTCCCTGGCTACCTACAAATACCCCCACCCTCTCTACACACTGTAAAAGGAGGTGTGGAGCTCGGTGGAGAAATGCCCCATTCATTTCAAATCTCTCCAAGCTTCTCCAAGCTCTCTAGCTTAGCGTAGCTCTAGAGTAGTAGTTTAGTAGTAGAAGTAGAGCAAGAGCGGAGCTTCTCGAAGTTCAGAAGAGTCTTCTAGGTCTGGTATAGCTCCTTTGTCATTCTTTCTTTTTGCATTTTCTTTATTGAGTACTTTACTTTCAGTACTTTATTTAGCATTATTTCTTTGCTTTGTTCGAGTGCTTGTTCATTATTGTTATCATTAGTGAGCTTTGGTGCTTGTTACTTGACATTAGTATCATAGGTAATCTTTCAATTAGTAGTCATCGTTAGTATCGGTACCATCGTCTGGTTAGGGTGCTTTGATCTCATTTCATCAGAGCTCGGATCGAAGTAGTAAGTTTGTAGATTAAGCGAGGTGCTTAGGCTACAAATTACCTGTTGATACGGCTAGGCCTCCGGATAGATTATGGTAGTTGGCAAGTGGTGACAGCCTTGTCCATCATCTTTATTCCACCATGTTAGGTCTCGTTATTAAATCATAGGGCTCATGGCAGACCTTGTCTGTTTAACTCTCCTAGTTGGTAGGCGGGTTGTGGCCCCGAAGTACTAGCACATTTCTCCTAGTCATTTGTTTACCCTTTGTTACCGAAAGATAAATTGCTCGCTCTCCCACCTAGCTATCCTACCTCTAGTTTAGCTTGTTTATTAGTTTACTCATCAGTTTACACACAACCACCATTATCGTTTAACCACCTAGGATACAATCAGGCTTTCCTTTAGCATCCTAACAAATAAATATAAACCAGCCTTCCGCCTTCCTTTAGGAAAAATATAAATTCGACACTCGGTACTCACCGAGCGAAGTGCTACGCGATGGTTCTATGCGCTTGTGGAATTCCTCCACTAGTCATTATGAAGTATCAACAAGCACTTCTAATGTCGTTGCTAGGGAAGGCAATTGGCTTCGAGTTTATATTTTATGTTAGCTTTGCTAACTAGGCTTTTAGTTATCCTAAGTAGTTATCCATTTTCCCTCATATCCTATCACTACCCAACACGACCATGGGCGATAAGTCCATTAGTGATTTTTTTGCACCCTCAGGTGCTAATGTAGCCACCAGACCCAATGTTATCAATGGGGACACTAACTTTGAGCTTAAGCTAGTGTTAATTACGATGGTTCAAGTTAGTCCATTTTGTGGGAAAGCCCACAAGGATGCGAATGCTCATCTCCAACACTTTTTGGATATTTGCAGCACATTCACCATTAAGGGAGTGACCCAAGAGGCTATACGTCTTCGCCTTTTCCCCTTCTCTTTGTTAGGAAAGGCTAAGCAATGGTTTTACTCTAACAGCAATGCTGTAGACACATTGGACAAGTGTTCCAATGCTTTCCTAGTCAAGTTCTTCCCTACGGGAAAGACTAATGCTCTTCACAATAAGATCTCTAGTTTTCAACAACTAGCAGATGAGTCGATACCTAAAGCTTGGGAATGAATGCAGAGTATGTCTCTGCATGCCCACACCATGGCATGAAAGACTGGCTTTTGATCTAGAACTTCTACCATGGGTTAGTTCCGTTAGATAGGAGCCATTTAGATGGTGCTACTGGTGGAGCATTCTTTTCGCTAAGTGTTGTAGATGCTAAGACGCTAATCGAGAAGATGGTTTCCAACTAAAGATGGAGCCACCATCGACTCTAGCACCATAAATGAGGTATGCATTCAATTAAAGAAGTTGACATGCTTGTTGCTAAGATGGATCTACTCGCAAAGCGAGTGAAACATTATGAGAAGATGAGTGCCCAAGAGACACTCAAAGCCATGGATTCCCACATGACTTGTGAAGTCTATGGAGATGTTGGACATTCGGGAAATGCCTGTCCCGAAACCTAGGAAGATCTCAACTTCATCAACAATGACAACGAGTTTTGTCCACAACAACATCAAGGATGGAATCAGCGCTCCAACAACTAAGGAGGTAACAATTATTACTCTTCTCAACATCCGAGTAATCAAGGTAATAGTTATTGAAAGGTCCAAATTGGCTAGAGGGGGGGTCAATAGCCTAAATTAAAACTCTACAAATCACTAGAGCAAGGATTAGTAACACAAATGGCGATAAATGCAGTTTGCTCTAGCTCTAAGTGTTAAGCAAGCCACCTAGTTGCAATTCTAGTTACCTAATGTCTCTATGGCATACAAAAGCTAGGTTGCTACAACTACTACTACCTAGTGTGCTAGCAACAAGAACAAGCACAACTAAACAAGCTAAAACACAAGGTAAAGTTATGGTAAGTAAACAATGGGAAGAAGATTTTATACCGACGTGTAGAGGCAAGTGAACCAATGAAGAATACCAATATGAAGCCAATCACCAGGAGACAATCAATCACAATATCAAGAGAGACACCAAGATTTTCTCTCGAGGTTCATGTGCTTGCAGGCACGCTAGTCCTCGTTGTGTCGACCAACACTATGTGGTTTGGCGGCTAATTGGGAATCCACACCCAAGCTCTCCAAGAGCACCGCAAGAACCTACCACTAGTGAGGTAACTCAATGACACGCGCAATATATTAGAGCTACCTTATGGCTCTTCGCCGGGGAAGGTGCAAAACCCCTCGCAAGTCACCGGAGCCAGCCACGAACAACCTCCAACTCGTGCCGGACCTCCTCCGCTGCTCCAAGCTGTCTAGGTGGCGGCAACCACCAAGAGAAACAAGAATCTCACAGCAAATGAACACCCAAGTGCCAACTAGATGCAAACTCACAAGCAAATGCACTTGAGATCACTCAATCTCACTTTGATTCGGCAATCAAGCAAGGGAGATAAGTGGGAGGGGATGTGCTCAGCTCAAGAGGATGTTAAAGAGTCAAAATGTCCAAGAGAGTTCTCCCCAAATCGGCCAAACACATATGTATAAGCAGCTCCAAAGAATAGAGCTGTTAGGAACAAAGTGTTGCTGCTATCGTGCTGACTGGACGCGGACACAGCGTCCGATCACACTGCGCACCTCCGCCCGATGCTCGCCATGTGTCCTATTTTAAGTTTCATTCGTTCAATCTCCAACAGTCATGAAATGTTATCTTCTCAGTCATAGCATGACCGGACGCGACGCTAGAAATGACCGGACGTGGCACACCCGGCATCCGATTTGACTATAGAAAGGGTCTAGAGAGCATTTTTGTCGACCGGACGCATTCGATCGTAACTGACCAGATGAGCCACCATGTCCGATCAACCCCTCGCAATCTGCTGTCCCTCTAGGTGCCTGATCAAACGCGCCGGTCCCACGAATGACTGGACGCGTCGGTGCGCGCACTCGCTGCACACGGTGTTAACTGACCGGACACGCCTAGTGCGTCTGGTCACCCCAAAATCAGCGTCTGGTCAATGTAAAATATGCATTTCACTTCCCGGTCAATGTAAAATATGCATTTCAGCCCCAAACCCATCTCTACCGCTTAAACTCTACCTCCTTCGCAAATGTGCTAACACCACCAAGTGTACATCACCATGTGCATGTGTGTTAACATTTTTCGCAATCATTTTGAATGAGTTAGGTTAGATCTCCACTAGATCTAAATGCATATGCAAATGAATCCTCATCTAGTGGCACTTAAGTGATTAATAGCCCTAGAAATTCTCCTCTTTATAGTACGACTATCGATCCTAAGTGTGATCACACCCTCTATGGTGTCTTGATCACCAAAAGCAAATCCTATTGATACCTTTGTCTTGCGCTCCATAGGTTTGCACTCCATCTCCTCTTCTTCTCCAAGTATTGCACCAAGTCATCATGATCAACATGCATCTTGCCATCACTTAGGAGTATACCAATCACCTTTTGCTATCAACACTCAAGCACATGTGATTAGTACTTAGGTTTCATCAATTAGCCAAAACCAAACTAGGGACTTTCAGTTATGCTTTCCTTAAAGATCTTATTTATAGCAATGATAGAATGACTGATATCATTAATAAAAAAGTTGCATGTTCATGACAAAATGCTAGAAAATATAAATGCTAAATTGGATGAGTTTTCTTCTGCCTTAAAGAATCAACTTAGTTTCAATAAGATGATAGAAACCCAACTAGCACAAATAGCTGCTGCCATACCATCTTATGAAAAAGATTGAATTCCTGGCAAACCTGAAGGAACCATGGAGACAGCCAACCTTGTCACGGCAAGGTATGACTTTTCTTTAAATGGTTGGGGATTTCCTATTAAGAAAGGTGATCATGGAAACCCCATCATTACTTGCTCCATAGGAACCCATACTTTCCATAACGCCATTTGTGATCTAGGGTCTAGTGTTAACATTATGTCTAAGGAAACTTATGATAGATTGTTCTACACTACCTTAGCTCCAACCTCAGTTTACCTACAGCTAGCCGATCAATCTACCCGTTATCCCGAGGGAGTAGCCACTGACTTGTTAGTCAAAGTGAGGAGTACTTATGTTCCTATAGATTTTATGATCTTAGACATGGGCAACGACCACCCTTTCCTTGGTCGTCCTTTCCTTAATACTGCAAATGCTTGCATATATGTGGCATCTGGGCAAATCCATTTCCACTTTGCTAGAAGAAAGGAAATATTTTCTTTTGCCTCTGAACAACCCCTCTTTGATGTGAAATAGGAAAAGAAGCATCCGACGAAGAGAGTCAAGATGAAGAAACCAAAGCCGATTGAAGAACCGGAAAAGCCCGTAAAGAAGAAGAAGAATAAGAAGAGATGGCATAAAAAGAAAGATCTGTCATCAACATTGTCATCCCCTGATCCTGACAAGGCCTCCAAGGTGGAACAAGAGGAAACACTCCCACTCAAGGAAGAATAACCTTGAGACCGCCCAAAAGGTAAGTTTTCTATCCCTTGCATATTTATCGCATTTCAGTAGTTGCATCTCATGTTTAAATTTCCCAATAAGAATTTGCTTTGCATTGCATGATTAGTTAGTGCATTTAGCTACTATATGTTAATGAATAAAGTTCTGTAGTAGCTATGCATGATAGGGTAGGGTTTGCATTTAAATAAAATAAACTAATTTTTTTAATAATAATAATGAATAAATTATCTAGTAGTAATAAATAGAAGTAAGTTAGTCATTTTTGCATCATTCTAGTAGTAGTAGTTAGTCAATAAAGAAAGAATCAAAGAGCCGCCAGAAGATGAGTCCAACCTATGCAAAAGGAAAGCTTGGGGGAGATGTCTCTTGTCACACCTGGTTTTCTAAAGAACAAAACCAGGTTAATCATAGTGTGCTTAGGAAGTCCACACATATGTCAGAATGAAAAAGTATCAGAAACAATGTTATTATATAACGTATACATAGCTATATTAACACTTACATCAGAGTATCGTGGAACGGTGACTAAACTTCAGGCTCCATTCTTCTCAGAGACGGCTGACTGGTGGCTCCGTATGCCAAACACTTCCGAAAGACTTCTAGAAACTCCACTACACCCTCATCCTTCTTCTAAGTAGCACCTTACTATACACTAGAGTGTGGTGGAAATAGCAAGAGTGAGTCCATGTCAAACTCAACAAGTACAACACAGGGTTCATGAGGCACAAAAGACTAGACACTATTTGACTGCATTTAGCTTTTATTCATCATGTAATTAGCAATTGAGTAGCATCAAGGTAATCCAAATCCCATTAATGAATCAATGATCAATTGTAATAAGAATAATGAAATAGCATTATCATTGCATAAAAATATCAACAGTAATTAAAACATGATATAATAATGGTGATCATCTATCTTTAAATGTTCCAAGGCCGCCCGTATCCATGGGCACGACTAGTATACCAGTTTTTAACTCTGCGTAGAGGTGTACACTTTCACTGTGAGTCATGATTTCCAAATGCATGGGTTAATTACTCCCAAAACACTAAAAATCATATAAAGTCATTCAAAAGTTCGTCTAACAAGTTAGGGCCGCTAAGGATTCTCAATTGGAAAGCATGAACCTCCCTCCAAGGGGCGACTTACAAAAGACTGCACCCACCTTGGCAGGCCAAGACCATACTAGACATGACCCCTCTTGCGCCTTTTGGTAACCACTAACAAGCTAGAAAAGGTCTCTTAAACAACTAGAGCCAGAGCCATATAGCCCTCACAGCTATACTGTCAATCCTGGATGATCACGTACAAATAAGTCCTTATGGAGAGAAACCAGAGCATCAAAATAACCTACATGCTCTAGCCCCCTTTTCAACAGTAATAAAATCATCTTAATGGTTGGTTGCTTAATCCATTAGTCAAATATAAGATCATTGTTCATAATTAAGCACTAGTAATAGCTACCCAAATGCATCCCCAAGGTTGACAAGGAATCAAGGTATCAATCGCTATGATAAATCTCTACGGTTGCCAAGGTAGACACATGCATATGATTAATATTGTTAGTGTATAGGTAACAAGGATAGTCCTATGTTATACTTGCCTTAAACTCTGATGCTTCTTCTAGTCCAAATGTTCAGCTGAATTCCTTCTTGATCAACACGTAAAGCTCACCGACTGGACAAGATTATAAAGCACCACACAAGCATCCATGCAATCATACACAAAGCAAACAATAGAACTAAATTAGAACAATACACCAACCAATGAAAATGTTTGAAAACTAATCTACATGTTGCTATGAACACACAGACACAAAAAGCACACTAATCGGAGCTACGGTCATAAGACTACAAGAACGACGTAGGACGGAGCTATCGTTAAAGGAACACGATTATCAAGACGATTGCAGCATAACTGAGAAGACCGAATATACACTTGATTCATTTTAGTTATCAAAATAAAGCGTTATATATTTTAGGGAAATATACTAAAGTGGAACTAACCAAATTATGTTGAATTATAAAAGCTAGCGTTCTACCTTAGCCATATTCTACTTACCTACTCACCTAGGAGTTTCATCGGGTCCGTCCAACAAGACTTCTGAGTGAATGGTACATTCGACACAAACCGCAGACCTATCTTGCGTAAAGATTAGCACTATCTCCAAACGGACACAAACAAGCTTCCACTTGAGCCTCGTCACCTAGGAGTATCATCGGGTGTGTCCAAAACGATTTCTGAGCCAATGGTACATTCGACGCAAAAACATGCACGTATATTGAACCGACACTAACACTGTCTCCAAACGGACCCAAATGAGATTCCACATGACCCACTCGTCTAGGACTTCAATCAGGGTGTTTAAGACGATTTCTGAGCCTATGGTATGTTTGGCACAAACCGCGCACCTATCTTGCGTCAAGATTAGCAGTATCTCCAAACGGACTCAAACAAGATTCCACTTGAGCCTCGTCACCTAGGAGTATCATCGGGTGCATCCAAAATGATTTCTGAGCCTATGGTATGTTTGGCACAAATCGTGCACCTATATTGCATCGACACTAACACTGTCTCCAAATGGACCGCAACGAGATTCCACATGACCCACTCACCTAGGAGTTCCATCAGGTGCATCCAAGATGATTTCCATTCCGATGGTACGTTCGACACAAACTGTGCATCTATCTTGCGTAAAGATTAGCACTATCTCCAAACGCACTCAAACAAGCTTCCACTTGAGCCTCGTCACCTAGGAGTATCATCAGGCGCGTCCAAAATGATTTGAGAGCCAATGGTACATTCGGAGCAAACCATTTGCACCGACACTAACACTGTCCCCAAACGGACCGAAACGAGATTCCACATGACCCACTCATCCAGGTCTTCCATCGGGTGCATTCAAGATGATTTATGAGCCTATGGTACGTTGCGCACGAACCATGCACCTATCTTGTGTCAAGATTAGCAGTATCTCTAAACAGACTCAAACAAGCTTCCACTTGAGCCTCGTCACCTAGGAGTATCGTCTGGTGCGTCCAAAATTATTTCTGAGCCTATGGTACGTTTGTCGCAAAACCGTGCACCTATATTGCGTCGACTCTAGTGTCTCCAAACGGACCGAAATGAGATTCCACATGACCCACTCACCTAGGACTTCCATCGGGTGCGTCCAACACGACTTTCGAGCCGATTGTACATTGGACACAAATCACGCACCTTTCTTAGGTCAAGATTACCACTATCTCCAAATGGACTCAAACAAGCTTCCACTTGAGCCTCATCACCTAGGAGTATCGTCGGGTGCGACCAGAATGAATTTTGAGCCTATGGTATGTTCGGCGCAAACCTCACACCTATATTGAACCGACAGTAACACTGTCCAAACGGACCGAAATGAAATTCCACATGACCCACTCGTCTAGGACTTCCATCATGTGCGTTCAAGACGATTTCTGAGCCTATGGTACGTTTGGCACAAACCGCGCACCTATCCTGCGTCAAGATTAGCACTATCTCCAAACGAACTCAAACAAGCTTCCACTTGAGCATCGTCACCTAGGACTATCGTCGGGTGCATCCAAAATTATTTTCGAGCCTATTGTAGGTTTGGCGCAAATCGTGCTCCTATATTGCACTGACACTAACACTGTCTCCAAACAGACCAAAACGAGATTCCACATGACTCACTCACCTAGGAGTTCCATCAAGTACGTCTGACACCATTTCCAAGCTGATGGTACATTCGACACAAACCACGCACCTTTCTTGCGTCAAGATTACCACTATCTCCAAACAAACTCCAAGAAGCTTCCACTTGAGCCTCGTCGTCTACGAGTATCGTCGGTTGCGTCCAAAACAATTTTTGAGCCAATGGTACATTCGGCGCAAATCGTCCACCTATATTGCATCGACACTAACACTATCTCCAAACGGATTGAAAAGAGATTCCACATGACCCACTCACCTAGGAGTGCCATTGGGTGCATCCAACATGACTTCCGAGCCGATGGTACATTCGACACAAACCGCGCACCTTTCTTGCGTCAAGATTACCACTATCTCCAAACGGACTCAAACAAGCTTCCACTTGAGCCTCTTCTCCTAGGAGTATCGTCGGGTGCATCAAAAACAATTTCTGAGCCTATGGTACGTTCGGCACAAACCATGCACCTATATTGCACCGACACAAACATTGTCTCCAAATAGACAGAAATGAGATTCCACATGACCCACTCACCTAGGAGTTCCATCAGGTGCATCCAAGATGATTTCAATGCCTATGGTACGTTCGACACAAACCGCTCACCTATCTTGCGTAAAGATTAGCACTATCTCCAAATGGACTCAAACAAGCTTCCACTTGAGCCTTGTCACCTAGGATTATCATCGGGTGCATCCAAAACGATTTCAGAGCCAATGGCACATTCGGCGCAAACCGTGCACCTATATTGCACCAACACTAACACTGTCTCCAAATGGAGCAAAATGAGATTCCACATGACCCACTCATCTAGGACTTCTATCGGGTGCATTCAAGATGATTTCCGAGCCTATGGTACGTTTGGCACAAACCGTGCGCCTATCTTGCGTCAAGATTATCACTATCTCCAAACGGACTCAAACAAGCTTCCACTCGAGCCTCGTCACTTAGGAGTATCATCAGATGCGTCCAAAACGATTTCTAAGCCAGTGGTACATTCGGCGCAAACCGTGCACCTATATTGCACCGACACTAACACTGTCTCCAAACAGACCGAAACGAGATTCCACATGGCCCACTCACCTAGGAGTTCCATCGGGTGCATCCAAGACTATTTTTGAGCCGATGGTACATTTGACACAAACCAAGCACCTGTCTTGCGACAAGATTAGTACTATCTCCAAACGTACTCAAACAAGCTTCCACTTGAGCCTCGTCACCTAGGAGTATCATCAGTTGCGTCCAAAATGATTTATGATCCTTTGGTATGTTCGGCGCAAACCGTGCACCTATATTCCACCGACACTAACACTGTCTCCAAATAGACTAAAATGAGATTCCACATGACCCACTCACATAGGAGCTGAATCAGGTGCATCCAAGATGATTACCATGCCTATGGTACGTTTGACACAAACCGCACACCTATCTTACGTAAAGATTAGCACTGTCTCCAAACAGACTCAAACAAGCTTCCACTTGAGCCTCGTCACCTAGGTGTATCGTCGGGTGCATCCAAAAGGATTTCTTAGCAAATTTTACATTAGCCACAAACCATGCACCTATATTGCATCAGAACTAACACTGTCCCCAAAAGGACCGAAAAGAGATTCCACATGACCCAGTCACCTAGGTGTTCCATCGGGTGAGTCCAACATGACTTTCGAGCCGATGGTACATTTGACACAAACCGCGCACCTTTCTTGCGTCAAGATTACCACTTTCTCCAAATGAACTCAAACAAGCTTCCACTTGAGCCTCATCTCCTAGGAGTATCATCGGGTGCGTCCAAAATGAATTCTGAGCCTATGGCACGTTCGGTGCAAACCTTGCACCTATATTGCACCAATAGTAACACTGTCTCCAAACAGACCACAATGAGATTCCACATGACCCACTCACCTAGGAGTTCCATCGGGTGCGTCCAACACGACTTTCAAGCCGATGGTACACTTGACACAAACCATGCACCTATCTTGCGTTAAGATTAGCTCTATCTCCAAACGGACTCAAACAGACCGAAATGAGATTCCACATGACCCACTCACCTAGGAGTTTCCATTAGGTGCATCCAAGATGATTTCCATGCCCTTGTGTTTGACACAAACCGCTCACCTATCTTGCGCAAAGATTAGCACTATCCCCAAACGGACTCAAGCAAGCTTCCACTTGAGCCTTGTCACCTAGGAGTATCATCGGGTGCGTCCAAAATGATTTCTGAGCAAATTTTACATTCACCGCAAACTGTGCACCTATATTGCATCAGAACTAACACTGTCTCCAAACGGACCGAAAAGAGATTCCACATGACCCAGCCACCTAGGTGTTCCATCAAGTGCGTCCAACATGACTTTCAAGCCGATGGTACATTCGACACAAACCATGCACCTTTCTTGCGTCAAGATTACCACTTTCTCGAAACGGACTCAAACAAGCTTCCACTTGAGCCTTATCTCCTAGGAGTATCGTCGGGTGTGTCCAAAACGATTTCTGAGCCTATGGTATGTTCGGCGCAAACCCTGCACCTATATTGCACCGCCAGTAACACTGTCTCTAGACGGACCGCAATGAGATTCCACATGACCCACTCACCTAGGAGTTCCATCGGGTGCGTCCAAGATGATTTCCATGCCTATGGTACGTTTGACACAAACCGCTCGCCTATCTTGCGTAAAGATTAGCACTATCTCCAAATAGACTCAAACAAGCTCCCACTTGAGCCTCGTCTCCTAGGAGTATCATCGGGTGTGTCCAAAATGATTCCTGAGCCTATGGTACGTTTGGTGCAAACCGTGCACCTATATTGCACTGACACTTACAATGTCTCCAAACGGACCGAAATGAGATTCCACATGGCCCACTCAACCAGGACTTCCATCGGGTGCGTTCAAGACGATTTTCGAGCCTATGGTACGTTAGGCACAAACTGTACACCTATCTTGCGTTAAGATTAACACTATCTCCAAACATACTCAAACAAGCTTCAAGTTGAGCCTCGTCACCTGGGAGTATCATCGGGTGCATCCAAAACGATTTTAGAGCCAATGGTATGTTTGGCGCAAACCGTGCACCTATATTGCACCGACACTAACACTGTCTCCAAATGGACCAAAATGAGATTCCACATGACCCACTCACCTAGGAGTTCCATCAGGTGCATGCAACAAGATTTCCATTACAATGGTACGTTTGACACAAACCGCGTACCTATCTTGCGTGAAGATTAGCACTATCTCCAAACAGACTCAAACAAGCTTCCACTTGAGCCTCGTCACCTAGGAATATCATCGGTTGCGTCCAAAACGATTTCTGAGCCTGTGGTACGTTCAGCACAAACTGCGCCCCTCGTCAAGACTAGCACTATCTCTAAACGGACCAAAACATGCTTCCACTTAAGCCTTGTCATCTAGGATTTCCATCAGTTGCGTCCAATACGATTCCTGAGCCTATGGTACATTCGGTGCAAACCATGCACCTATATCGCACCGACAGTACACTGTCTCTAAACGGACCGAAATGAGATTCCACATGACCCACTCACCTAGGAGTTCCATCGGGTGCGTTCAAGATGATTTCTGAGCCTATGGTACGTTTGGCACAAACTGCGCACCTATCTTGCGTCAAGATTAACAATGTCTTGAAAGAGACTCAAATAAGCTTCAAGTTGAGCCTCGTCACCAAGGAGTATCATCGGGTGCATCCAAAACGATTTCTGAGCTTATGGTACGTTCGGCTCAATCCGTGCACCTATATTGCATCGACACTAACACTATCTCCAAACAGACCGAAACAAGATTCCACATGACCCACTCACCTAGGAGTTCCATCAGGCGCGTCCAAGACGATTTCTGAGCCGCTAGTACATTAGACACAAATGGCGCACCTATCCTGCGTCAAGATTACCACTATCTCCAAACAGACTCAAACAAGCTTCCACTTGAGCCTCGTCACTTAGGAGTATCGTCGGGTGCGTCCAAAATGATTTCTGAGCCTACGGTGTGTTCGGCGCAAACCGTGCACCTATATTGCACCGACACTAACACTATCTCCAAACAGACCGAAACGAGATTCCACTTGACCCACTCACCTAGGGGTTTCATCAGGTGCATCCAACATGATTTCCATTCCTATGGTACGTTCGACACAAACCATGCACCTATCTTGCGTAAAGATTAGCACTATCTCCAAGCGGACTCAAACAAGCTTCCACTTGAGCCTCGTCACCTAGGAGTATCATCAGGCGCAACAAAATGATTTTAGAGCCAATGGTACATTCAGAGCAAACCATTTGCACCGACACTAACACTGTCCCCAAACAGACCGAAATGAGATTCCACATGACCCACTCGTCTAGGACTTCCATCAGGTGCGTTCAAGATGATTTCTGAGCCTATGGTATGTTGGGCACAAACCACGCACCTATCTTGTGTCAAGATTAGCAGTATCTCAAAACGTACTCAAACAAGCTTCCACTTGAGCCTCATCAACTAGGAGTATCATTGGGTGCATCCAAAACGATTTCAGAGCCAATGGTACGTTTGGCACCTATATTGCACGGACACTAACACTATCTCCAAATAGACCGAAACGAGATTCCACTTGACCCACTCACCTAGGGGTTCCTTCAAGTGCATCCAACATGATTTCCATTCCTATGGTACGTTCGCCACAAACCATGCACCTATCTTACATAAAGATTAGCACTATCTCCAAGCAGACTCAAACAAGCTTCCACTTAAGCCTCGTCACCTAGGAATATCATCGGTTGCGTCCAAAATTATTTCTGAGCCCATGGTACGTTCGGCGCAAACTGCGCACCTCGTCAAGACTAGCACTATCTCCAAACGGAGCAAAACGTGCTTCCACTTAAGCCTTGTCACCTAGGATTTCCATCAGGTGCGTCCAATACGAATCCTAAGCCTATGGTACGTTCGGTGCAAACCGTGCACCTATATCGCACCGACAATACACTGTCTCTAAACGGACCGAAACGAGATTCCACTTGACCCACTCACCTAGGAGTTCCATCGGGTGTGTTCAAGATGATTTCCGAGCCTATGGTACGTTTTGCACAAGCTACGTACCTATCTTGCGTCAAGATTAGCACTGTCTTAAAACAGACTCAAACAAGCTTCAAGTTGAGCCTTATGACCTAGGAGTATCGTCGGGTGCATCCAAAACGATTTCTGAGCTTATGGTACGTTCGGTGCAATCCGTGCACCTATATTGCACCGACACTAACACTATCTCCAAACAGACCAAAACGAGATTCCACATGACCCACTCACCTAGGAGTTCCATCAGGCGCGTCCAGGATGATTTCTGAGCCGCTAGTACATTCAACACAAATGGCGCACCTATCCTACGTCAAGATTACCACTACCTCCAAACAGACTCAAACAAGCTTCCACTTGAGCCTCGTCACCTAGGAGTATCATCGGGTGCGTCCAAAATGATTTCTGAGCCTATGGTGTGTTCCGCGCAAACCGTGCACCTATATTGCACCGACACTAACACTGTCTCCAAACAGATTGAAACGAGATTCCACTTGACCCACTCACCTAGGGGTTTCATCAGGTGCATCCAACATGATTTCCATTCCTACGGTACATTCGACACAAACCATGCACCTATCTTGCGTAAAGATTAGCACTATCTCCAAGCGGACTCAAACAAGCTTCCACTTGAGCCTCGTCGCCTAGGGGTATCATCAGGCGCAACAAAATGATTTTAGAGCCAATGGTACATTCAGAGCAAACCATTTGCACCGACACTAACACTGTCCCCAAACGGACCAAAACGAGATTCCACATGACCCACTCGTCCAGGATTTCCATCAGGTGCGTTCAAGATGATTTCTTAGCCTATGGTACGTTGGGCACAAACCACGCACCTATCTTGCGTCAAGAATAGCAGTATCTCAAAACGGACTCAAACAAGCTTCCACTTGAGCCTCATCACACAGGAGTATCATTGGGTGCGTCCAAAATGATTTTCAGAGCCTATGGTGCGTTTGGCGCAAACCGTGCACCTATGTTGCATATCTCCAAATAAACCGAAATGAGATTCCACTTGACCCACTCACCTAGGGGTTCCTTCAAGTGCATCCAACATGATTTCCATTCCTATGGTACGTTCGCCACAAACCATGCACCTATCTTGCGTAAAGATTAGCACTATCTCCAAGCGGACTCAAACAAGCTTCCACTTAAGCCTCGTCACCTAAGAGTGTCACCCTTGGGGATGTGGCATCATTCGAACCTACGACTCCTGAATCGTACGAAAGGTGGCTTGTGCGACCCTGGCAGGGGCCTGCGCGGTGAGTGTTAGAAATACCCCTCCAGCTGGATAGGAATTCGATTCGAATCGCCGTCGCTCCCGGTTAGTGAGCACTTGACTTGAGCAGCGGCAACGTAGATCTCATTAAATTAAACAGATGGTTAAGTGAAGGATATAATGTTTCCGCAATTTATACCTGCTATGGATATAATAATATTATTGTTTGATTATACTCAAGTGAATGTTTAGTACAGGTGCTAAGATAGATGACAGGTTAATGCTAAAAATAAATGCTAGTACAGGTTAAAAGAGTTTAAATTATTTATGCTTTTTCGCAAAAGGTAATATCAGCCAGCTCCACTTATGAAAGCCTTGCATAATCCTTGGTGTCTCTTATTTTCCATTTCGACGGGTAAGTCTAGCTGAGTACATTCCCATACTTAGGGTTTATTACCTCCTGTTGCAGATGACATGCTTTATCAGGGCTTCTGCAAGACCTGCCTCCACCTTGCGGGTGACGAGGACTAGATCACTCAGGCGTGATCGTCTGTTATGTACTTTCCTTAATGCTTTTGCGGGATGTTGATCATTAAGACTGGCAGTAGTATGTGAACTAATGCGTGTGTTATGCTTCCGCTACTTTATGAACTGGGTTTGTAATAATTTGCGACTCCGTGTGTTGTAAAAGAACCTCCGCTCTATTTATGAAATGTAACATGTGATGTGTATGTTGAATGATGCGATCTTGGTTGTAAAAGAGTTGGTTTGAAATCCTTCGTGGTTTCGATTGACTACCGGGATTATATGGGCTCAAGTTCGAAAATTTGAGCGTTTTGGCGCTTGTTTTTGTACTTGTGCTCTTATAATTTGGTCGGTTCTGTTACAGCTGGTACCGGAGCAGAATTCAATATTAAACACATCATACGTGTATTTGAAAACAAAAGGGTGTGTTTGCGAAAAGTGTTAAAAATCTAAAAGTTATTTCTATAAGTATGCCAGTGATCATATCCCTTAGCCTAAATAAGGACTCTTAGGTGGCTTATTAAAAGACTAACTTGGGGGTCTTGTTTGTTTTTGTTTCGTCGTCCATATGGCGTGATATTGTATGGATGCCATCCTTTTTGGGTGGTAATGTATGGACAAACACCTCGACGCTCTGGTAAGGGTGAGCTGTGAGATCATGATCGTCCAACCGGCGGTCTAGGGGAGAGTAGTTGTGGTTACTTGCATACTTACATGTTCAAACCATGTAATTATGAAAGTATTTAATTGCGGTATATCTGTCGGGTAGTTGTGATACTGAAGTATATACATCAGGGATGTGTATATGGAAAGTATTTAGTTTACTGCTTACTTGTGTGCTTATAATGGGAAACTATTGGGCTGAAATGAGATTTTCTGCAGGTACACTAACAGCGCAAACGAGTAGACCGATAGTTTCGCCTATATGAGAGAACGTATGTATGCCACCGCCTAGCGTTAGAAGTTTATGGTTCTACTAGGATGAGAGGGCATACGGAACGTGCATGCATCATGTTTAATTCATGTCATACATTTCATTTTACTCCCTCCTTAATAAATTCCGATGATCCCGACTAAATTAAATTTCGTATCCATAAAATACCCTCACTTTAAGTCATGTCTTGTTGCGACAGATGGCTCGCACCAAGAGGACCGCTCGCAAGTCCACTGGAGGCAGGGCACCTCGTCATCAGCTCGCTCCACGTGAGCCCCGCCCTGAGCCCACTGAGGTGGAAAGGTTGAGGGCTGAGTTGGCGGAGGTGACTGCTGCTAGAAATGCGGCTCAGCAACAGCTGGCGCAAGTGATACATGACAGAGATTAGGAGACACTTGCGGTCCAGCGGTTGACTGTGGCGAATCGCAACTGTCAGCGCATGCTGGCCCACGTGATGAACCAGCGGGATGAAGCCTGGCACGAAGAGAACGTTCTGAGAGCTCATCAGGTGGAGCTTGAGCAACGGATTGAAGCTGCAGAAGAGTACAATGACAATCTCCATGAGGAAGTGCACCGCCTCAACAACCAGCTCAATACTATGCTCCCTCATAACAATAACGAGGATGAGGAGATGGGCTCGGGTGTCTTCATGGCTGAAGACGACGACGGCGTGGAGGTCAATGGACCACCGGATGTTCCACCAGAAGAAGAAGAAGAAGAAGAAGATGAGGAGTTAGAGCCTGTTAGTGACGAGGATGGTGGGGAGATCTTTGACACTGACTCCGAGGACGATGCTTAGAGTAGTCATCACGTAGCTATGATGCTGAAGTTATCTTTTGTGCCCTCCTTATGTGGGAGTGAAGCTTTGTAATAATTTAGCTTTTGGGATGTAACATCGAACCCTATGTATCCTGGATGTTAGTTTGAACGTGTTAAATTTCAGTCACAATTGGATGTCTCATTGTGTTGGGTTCGGTGATGGTGTCACGATTAGCACCCTTCGGTGCCGCGACGAAACCGAGGGTCTCCTGTGGCACGCGACATAAGGTTGTGCTACTTGGCACGCGCTGGTATCGAGGCTGTAACACCTCAAGTGTTTAGCTCCATAATTGCATTGCATTTGCATTTGCATAAGCATAAGCATGCATCATTCATGTTTGTTATTTCATGTGATACAACACATGTGATTGTTCTGGGGTTTATTTGAATTATTTCATGAAGTATTTGATAGTTGGTGTAACAAAAAGGTAAGGTAGCCAATCATGACCTAGAACACCTTAGTTATACTTAGGGTAACATTTGGAACAAGGTTCATGTTGACCAAAATTATAAAATTGCCCTCCAAGAGGAGTTTGACCACCATTTGACCCTAGAAGGCTCTAGTTTGACCAATTAAAAAGTCTAATTTAGAGACCTTGCATGGAAGAGCACCCTTAAGCAAAGTTGTAAAGAAATTCATGGGGAACAAAAGTCTCAATATGACCATCTCATGAAATTGACCCTAACATGCTCAAAAGTGGCCCACAAGTCAGTTAGAGACGTAGCTCCAAGACTTAGAATTTTTCTAAGTCTGGAATCTGACCCTACAGTTTTACTGATGCCTACTTTAGGAGCTTTTAGTTTGCAAACCAGGCCAAACCAGTCTTTGAGCCAATTGACAAAGTTGTTGTCCACACATAGCTCTACAACATTGTCAATATCACCATCACCTGGTTCTCAATAGTTTAGGAGATATAGTGTCAAGAAGTTAGGGTTTCAGTCGGCGTTATCTCTGAAACTGCATTTCAGTTTCAAGGGGCACCACTTTGGAGCTCTGTAGTTTCAAATCTAGGCCGAACCAGCCCAAACTCCAATTGACAAACTTGTAGACCTCATGTAGCTCTACAAAATTGGTGTAATCATCTTCGACTAATTCGAACCGGTTTGGGAGATAATCATCGTGGAAGTCGCTCTGTCAGTCGGTCATCGATGTCACCATTCAACCGATTCAGTTTCGTCAGTCGGGGAGTGGCCGACCGGCCGCAGGCCGTCGTCGACGCGTGGACGCGCGGTGGCGCCCGTACGCCGGCCCTGGCCCTACCAGTCAGGCCGCGACGCCTTCAAGACGCCACGACGCGCGAGCCGGCCTCCATTCCTCCGCCCCCTCTCTTCCAGTTGCCAGAAACATCGAAACCGAGCCGCCATTGCCGTTCTTCTCCGGCGAGCTCAAGCGCGAGCTACACCGCATCATCGGCCGCCCGACCTGGCCAATCCCTCCGCCTCACCACCCTCCATCCCCTCGACCCACCGAAGCCCGCGATTTGACTCAAGGTGAGCCGCATTGCTTTCTTCCCCGTCTCCGAGAGGTCGCCGGAGCCCGCCATGGGACCTCACCGTGGTCGGGGTGCTTCGGGTCTCTCTCCATCTTCCCTTCCTAGCAAAATGGATCCGCCTAGCTTCGGTGAAGCTCGTACCGAGCCTAGACCGCACCGTGCATCCTCACCGGCGACGGTGCGCCGCCACCGGACATCACCGGCCGCCGCTCGCGGTGACAAGCCCCTTCCACCCCATCCCCATCCATTCCACGAGCACCAATCGACCCACCGGGTGACGGAGAACACGAGGCGGTGTTCGATTGGCCGAGCGAGCTCTTCTCCGGCGAGCTCGAGCTCGTCGGAGCTCGCGGGCCTCCGCCTCCCCTGCCTCCGGTCACTGACCGCGGGGGCCCGCCCGTCAGTGTCACGCGCGGGCGGGAGCGCTGAGCGGGCCGCGCGCGCGAGTGTGTGGGCCGAGTTTTCCGGGCCGGCCTAGTTCATCCGAAATGAAATTCATTTTTATTATTTTGTCACTGATTTTTGTACAAGTTGGAAAAATATAGATCTAGGGTTTTAATGATCCAAAAATCATGAGATAAATTTTGTTAGGGTCTACATGATGTGTAGTAATTTAGAAAAATATGGATCTGGCATGAGATGTTCAAATTCTGTAAGAATTTAATAGATCCTTTAAATGTGTTTTGGAATGCATGCAAATTTGTTAAATTTATAACTTGAGCTGTATTCTTCCATAAATCATGAAATTTGGTGGGTAGGTTACTCTATGCTAGCCCTAGCTCTGGTAAAAATTTGGGCATCAGTGCTTAAGTACTTTTCAAGTTATAATGCTATCTTGTTATTTTAGGAAATGATTAAAGGAATTTTAGTAATTTTTCTACATGTGCAATGTTCTTATAAATTTTTGGAGAATGTCTTGGTACCTTAAAGTGTCTAAGAAAAATATGAAATCTGTTGTTTGACACTTTTCAATAGGGTTTCCTATTTATGCAAAAATCAGCCTTATTATCTTGTGAATTTTGTGTAGGGAGTTCCTCTGAATAAATTTAGTTCAAATTTTTACAGTAGTCTCTTTTTGGGTCAAAGAGTCCTCTGTAATTTTTGTAGAATTTTGGGAGCAGTTTACATATATGTTTAAAATTCCACCTAATTAATTAAGTAAAATAAGAAATGAGTATAAATAAATATTCTAGGTGGGCACACCTTACTTTCTGGTGTTTTTGTGATATTTGTGAACTTTTAGTAGTATTAGTTTGGTCTTAGAGAATGTTGGTCACATCAATAAATATTTAACCTTTGTAATTGTAGGTTTTCTGTACAGCTAGTAGTAATTCTAAATTTGGCTTTGATAAAATTGGTTGCTGGAAAACTTATAAATACCAAAGTTTGAGTAAACTTGATGAACTAGCTTGTGTCAAAATTTGGAAGCATTTGGCTTAGTAGTTTGAGAGTTACTATTGTTTAAAGTGGCAGTTCAAAATCTGCTACTCTCTGTTTTGAGAGGACAGATTCTGGAACTTGTGAAGTTTGACAGGGAGAACTTAGGAGTTTGGAGTTGAGGTCTGAAAATGAATTGTAGTGCATTTCTTAGGCTTTCCAGATTGTCTTAGATCATATCTTTTGGAATTGTAAATCTCCAGTTGTGATAAAAACAAGTAGCTGCTGTCCAGGATGCTTACTGTGGTGTTTTGCTGATTGATATGGTGTGATATCCTAAGACATGCTACTTTTGTAATTGTTAGGTGTTAGGGCCTTAACTGAGGATGAGCAGCTTTATCTTAGGTTGGGTAGATTAGGTAAGTACTTCTCCAACGGAGAAGAGATTTGCACGTACTAATAAAATAACTTGAATAGAGTATTTTATTCTGAAATGCATTTCATTCCGAGCATGTTGCACCCATTTATGCATCCATTATATTTATTGTGCATTCATGCAATAGGTGCACCGGAGGGGGTAACTCTCCTCGAATTCGAGCCTGTGATTCCGGAGGAGGACCAGGAGCAGCAGGAGCCCGAGGATCCAGCAGGCGAAGGAGTGCCCGCAGACGACCTTCCTGAGTGCCCGGACCACCGGCCTTCAACTTTTCTCAAAGGCAAGCCCCGGTGCATGCTGAACCTACTGTTTTATAAATTAATCTTGAGTACTTTTAATTGTTTAATGCATTAAGTTGTAGGAGTTATATGGAAACACTTGTTGCATTATACCTGTCCTTGTCCAGATATCGTACTTAATCCTATATTAGGTTTAGGCACGTGTCAATGCTTAGCCCTGCTTAGTACGGTAGAAGTCGGGTGCTTTCCGGTCATCCGCGAGATGTAGGAAGGAGTCACGAGTGGCTTTATGGCTATCGTGGATGGAACCATGCTTAAAAATGAAATTGAGACCGGGCGGGAATTCGATAGTACAGCCGCAAGACATTTCACGTCTTGGGTGTGGAGCTATGCCCGTCTGAGTCGTTTAAGGACCGATTCGCTGTACGTCCTTGAGTCATGTTGAACGCAGTCTAACACTTAGTTGGCCGGATAAGTCGTTCCGACCGCGAAGCCGAGTAATGTGGTTTAGGCCGGGAATCGAATGGTAGGTTGCTTCTTGGAGGAGAGAAAGGATGTGCTTGGGGACATTGGCGTGAGACCAAGGGGGGTTAGGGTCCCTATCACCTGGCAGAGTGTCGCCCTTGGGGTCACGACATCATTCGGACCCGCGATTCCTGAATCATATGAAACGGTGGCTTGTGCGACCCTGGCAGGGGCCTGCGCGGTGAGTGTTAGAAATACCCCTCTAGCTGGATAGGAATTCGATTCGAATCGCCGTCGCTCCCGGTTAGTGAGCACTTGACTTGAGCAGCGGCAACGTAGAACTCATTAAATGAACTGGTGGTTAAGGGAATGATACAATGTTGCCATAATGATATACCTGCTATGGATATAATAATAATGTTGTTTGATTATAATCAAGTGCATGTTTAGTACAGGTGCTAAGATAGATGACAGGTAAATGCTAAAAATAACTGCTAGTACAGGTTATAAGAGTTTCAATTACTTATGCCTTTATGCAAAATGTTATGTCAGCTAGCCTCTTGTGTAAGCCTTGCATAATCCTTGGTGTCATCTTATTTCTGGTTTTCGACGGGTAAGTCTAGCTGAGTACATTCCAGTACTCAGGGTTTATTCCCTCCTGTTGCAGATGACATGCTTTATCAGGGATTCTGCAAGACGTGTCTCCACCCTGCGGGTGATGATGACTAGATCACAAGGGCGTGATCGTCTTTTATGTACTTTCCTCATGCTTTTGCGGGTTGTCGATCATCCAGACTGGCAGTATTAAATTAACTAGTGTGTGTGTTATGCTTCCGCTACTTTCAAACTTGGTTTGTAATATTTGCTACTCCGTGGTGTAAACTTATTTCGGAACTACTTGTGAAATGTAACGTACGATGTGTATGTTGAATGATGCGATCCTGGTTGTAAGCAGTTTGGTTTGAAATCCTTCGTGATTTCGATTGACTACCGGGATTATATGGGCTCAAGTTTGAAAATTTGAGCGCTTCGGTGCTTGTTTTCGTACTTGTGCTCTTATAATTTGGTCGGTTCTGTTACAGCTGGTACCGGAGCATAATTCAACATTACACACATCTTACGAGTAATTAAAAACAAAAGTATTTGTTTGCGAAAAGGGTTAAACTCTAAATATTATTTTATAGGTATGCCAGTGATCACATCCCTTAGCCCAAATAAGGACTCTTAGGTGGCTTATTATAAAGACTAACTTGGGGGGCCTTGTTTGTTTTTATTTCGTCGTCCATACGGCGTGATATTGTATGGATGCCATCCACTTGGGTGGTAATGTATGGATCAATTACCTCGACGCTCTGGTAAGTGTGAGTTGTGAGAGCATGATCGTCCAACCGGCGGTCTAGGGGAGAGTAGTTTTGGTGACTTACATCTTTACATGTTTAAACCATGTAACTATGTAAAAACACTTAATTGTGGGCATCTATCAATCGGGTAGCTTTGATACTGAAATATATACATCCGGGGATGTGTATATGGGAAGTATTTAGTTTACTGCTTTCTTGTATGATATTTTGGGAATTGTTGGGCTGCAATGAAATTTTCTGCAGGTACACTAACAGCGTAACGAGTAGACCGATAGTTTCGCTTATATGAGAGAACGTATGTATGCCACCGCTTAGCGTTAGCCCTTTAGTTTTCTACTAAGGTGAGAGAACGTACGGAACGTGCATGCATCATGTTTAATTATATCATACATATCATTTACTCCCTCCTTAAAAATTTCTGTACTCCCGACTAAAGTAAATTTCGTATCCCCTAAATGATCCTCACTTTAAGTCGTATCTTATCTTGTTGCTACAGATGACACGTACCAAGAGGACCGCTCGTAAGTCCACTGGGGGCAGGGCACCGCGTCACCAGCTCGCTCCACGTGAGCCCCGCCCTGAGCCTACTGAGGTGGAAAGGCTGAGGGCAGAGTTGGCTGAAGTGACGGCTGCCAGGAATGCAGCGCGTCAGCAACTGGAGCAAGTGATTCATGATCGTGACCAGGAAACCCTTGCAGTCCAGAGGTTGACAGTAGCAAACCGCAACTGTCAACGCATGTTGGTCCGTGTGATGGAACAGAGGGATGAAGCCTGGCACGAGGAGAATGTTCTGAGAGCTCGTCAGTTTGAGCTCGAGCAACAGTTGGAGAACGCTGAAGAATACAATGATAATCTTCATGAAGAAGTGCACCGCCTGAACAACGAGCTTAATCCCCTGCTGCCTCGAAACAACAACGCCGATGAGGACATGGGTTCGGGAATCTTCATGGCTGAGGATGATGATGAAGTGGAGGTTGATGGACCACAGGATGCCCTACCTGCAGAAGCACCAGAGGAAGAGCCAGAAGAAGAAGAAGACGAGGAGTTAGAGCCTATCAGTGATGAGGACGGCGGGGAGATCCTTGACACTGACTCGGAGGATGATGCTTAGAGTAGTCATCACGTGCCTATAATGTTAGGATAGTCTTTTGTGCCCTCCCTGTGAAGGAGTGAGGCCTTGTAATAACTTGACTTTGGGATGTAAGGTTGAACCGTATGTTTCCTGAATGTAGTTTGAACCTGTTAATTTCGATCACAACTTGATGTCTTATTATGTTGCGTTCGATGATGGTGTCACGATTAGCACCCTTCGGTGCCGCGACGAAACCGAGGGCCTCCTATGGCGCGCGACATAAGGCTGTGCTGCTTGGCACGCGCAGGTATCGAGGTGGCTAGTCATGATCCACCATGGAACTCTTCATTGAGAAGTCTCTTTGTGGTCAGTTTGAGGTAGCCTTTCACAGTCAACTAAAAATCTTGAGATCGAATCCAAGTACCGTGCAAAAGGTCAAAAATCACGTAGATAGCAACGCAAACGGTCCAGTAACCGTTGTGCTCCCTGTGAGTGAGCCTTTATCAAAGAGCATCTTGTTGGATTACCAAGTATGATCTCGTCAAATGATGTGCTAGAATGGATTGTGCGGTTGTGATGAATTATTGTGCCTTAATTATTATGAGAAATCTATTCATACAGTCAGATTGACATTTCGCAATAATTCATCTACAAATTTCCCACATCATCAGTGCTCATTGGCTATGCATTTTGCAGATGTCGTACAATCTATGCCGGGGTCGTGGAAATGAGGAGGAGGAACAACCGCCCCCTCTGCCACCACCTACTCCGGCTGAGCTGATGCAGACAGTGGTCGAAGGGCAGCGCATGTTGGCAGATGCTATGCGCCAGCTGGCTAACCGGGAAGCTCGTCCTGGCCGCCAGGGCCCAGAGCCAAATCAGTACAACGATTTCAAGGACTTTCTGGATACAAAGCCCCCGCTCTTCAAGGAAGCCGAAGAACCACTGCAGGCTGACGAGTGGTTGAATACCATTGAACAAAAGTTTCGTCTGCTACGCCTGACTGATGAGCTGAAAACTGAGTATGCTTCCCATCAGTTGCATGGTCCGGCGGGCATTTGGTGGAGCCACTATCGTTCCACACTGCCTACCAATGTCCCAATTGCTTGGGATCAGTTTAAGGCGGCATTCCGGGGAAATTATATCCCTCCCGGTCTTATGGCAATCAAGCACACAGAGTTTATGAGGCTGTCGCAAGGAAACAAAAGCCTGACTGAATACTTGCAGTCCTTCAACAACCTGGCAAGGTATGCCACAGAGTTTGTGGATACCGATGCCAAAAAGATTGCTAGCTTCAAAAGGGGCCTCGGCCCAAAACTGATGAAAACTATGGGCACTAGCAAATGTACTACTTTCAATGATTTCATCAGCGATGCTTTGACCCAGGAGAACAACAATACTATTTATTCTGCCTCTAAGAGCCGTAAAAGGGCCCTTGAGGCAAGTGCTTCTCAGTCAAGAGCCTCAGCGGCACCGAGGTCTTCCCCTCGCCCACCAGCTCAGAATACAAAGTTCCGTCCACCGCAGAAGAAGCCTGCTACAAAAACGGGGTTCCGTAAGGCTTATACCGTCGCTCTGCCAAAGGGGACTTCTGGACAGAGCAGCTCTAGTGTTCCTCCTAGCAATATGCCTTGCTGGAATTGCAACAAGCCAGGCCATTGGTCCAGGAATTGTCCTTACCCCAAGAAGAATGTCAACCAAGGTGGCCGTCAAGGTCACACCCATTATAACAGCATTGAGGAAATTCCATCTGGTGAGGTGGTCGCCGCTGGTAAGTTTCTAGTTGACCAACACCCCGCAGTGGTACTTTTTGATTCAGGTGCTTCGCATTCCTTTATCAGTCCTAAGTTTGCATCTAAATTTGCACACAAGTTGCATACTGTTGAAGGTGTGGGTTATTGTATTAGTGCTGCAAGTGGGAATATTTCCACAAACAAAGTAGTGGGGAACCTTGAGTTTGAGATAGAAGGGCGAAGTTATTCGCTTGCCCTATTTGTTTTACCTGGTTTAGACATAGATGTTATCTTGGGCATGAATTGGATGAGTCAGAATGGGGTACTCATTGACACATCCGCTCGGGTAGTTATGCTCAGAGATCCTACAGATCAAAAAGGTTTTCTAGTACAACTTCCCAGAAAGGTTGAATTGTCGGGGGAAATTCATGCTGTGCAAGCAAAGGCGTTGGCTGAAATTTCCGTAGTAAATGAATTTCCGGACGTTTTTCCCGATGAATTGCTGGGACTCCCTCCGGATCAGGATGTGGAGTTTAAAATCGAGTTGTTGCCTGGCACCGCACCCATCTCTAGGAGACCCTATAGGATGCCTCCAAATGAGTTAGCTGAACTTAAGGTGCAATTGAATGAACTTTTGAAGAAGGGGTTGATTCGTCCTAGTTCATCGCCGTGGGGATGTCCTGCTATCTTTATAAAGAAGAAGGATCAGTCGTTGCAGATGTGCGTAGATTATAGACCTCTCAATGCAGTCACTGTCAAAAATAAGTACCCTCTACCGCGAATCGACATCTTGTTCGATCAGTTGTCTAAAGCTAAAGTTTTCTCCAAGATCGATCTAAGATCGGGCTACCATCAAATTAAAATTCGCCCGGAAGATGTTCCAAAGACAGCCTTTTCTACCAGATACGGTCTTTATGAGTATCTTGTTATGTCTTTCGGCTTGACAAATGCCCCCGCACACTTCATGTACTTGATGAATTCGGTGTTTATGCCTGAATTGGACAAGTTTGTGGTGGTATTTATTGATGACATCCTGGTATATTCTGTGAATGAGGAGGATCACGCTGAACATCTGCGTATAGTCCTCACAAGACTGCGTGAACATCAACTATATGCAAAGTTCAGTAAGTGCGAATTCTGGCTTCGAGAAGTACCTTTCCTTGGGCATGTGTTGTCCGATGGAGGAATTATGGTGGACCCCGCCAAGGTACAGGAAGTACTGAACTGGAAGGCTCCTATCTCGGTTCACGAGGTCCGGAGTTTCCTTGGGTTGGCTGGCTATTATCGTCGCTTCATCCCGGATTTATCCAAAATAGCCAAACCCATGACTCGGTTACTGCAAAAAGACACCAGGTTTGTCTGGACTCCTGAGTGTGATGCGGCTTTTCACCAACTGCGAACCCTCCTAACCTCGGCTCCGGTTTTGGCACAACCGAATATCGAGAAACCATTTGATGTTTATTGTGATGCCTCAGGCATAGGTTTGGGAGGCGTTTTGATGCAGGAAGGCCGAGTAATTGCATATACCTCGCGGCAACTTCGGAAGCATGAGGTGAATTATCCAACGCATGACTTAGAACTGGCTGCGGTTGTTCATGCTTTGAAAGTATGGCGGCATTATCTGCTGGGAAATGTCTGCAATATCTACACCGATCATAAAAGCCTCAAATACATCTTCACTCAACCCGAGCTAAATATGCGTCAGAGAAGATGGCTCGAGTTGATTAAAGATTATAATCTTCAAGTACACTATCACCCAGGCAAGGCAAATGTGGTTGCGGACGCTTTAAGCCGTAAGTCTCATTGCCATTCCTTAATTGAAACCGATTTTTACCGATCTCGCCTGTTACATCCGGCAGTCCTGTACAACATCACTGTCAATGGTACTCTCAGAAATAGAATCATTGAGCTCCAAAAGACTGATCCGGGTATCTTTCACATAAAACGGAAGATGAATGAAGGAGAGACTAAGCATTTCAGGTTAGATGACGAAGGTGTGCTGTGGTTTAAGGATAGGTTAGTGGTACCTAAGGACCGAGAGCTTAGAGATCAGATCCTGTCCGAAGCACATTCGTCCAAGTTGTCCATCCATCCGGGTAGTAATAAGATGTATTACGATTTGAAACCCCTTTATTGGTGGACCAAGATGCGGAAAGAGATAGCAGCATATGTTGCTAGATGTGACACCTGTTGCAGAGTTAAAGCTGTGCACATGAAAGCTGGGCTACTTCAGCCACTTTCCATTCCAGGCTGGAAATGGGAAGAGATAAGTATGGATTTCATTGTCGGACTTCCTCCTACTGTCAAAAATCATAACTCTATTTGGGTAATTGTTGATCGTTTGACTAAATCAGCTCACTTCATCCCAGTGAGAGTGGACTATCGTCCCACTGACTATGCTGAGTTGTACTTCAATCAGATAGTCCGGCTTCATGGGATACCTCGTACTATCGTTTCTGACCGTGGTCCCCAGTTCACTGCTCGCTTTTGGGAGCATTTGCATCACCTTCTGGGAACCAAGTTAGTGAGAAGCTCTGCTTATCACCCCCAGACATCGGGTCAGACAGAACGAGTTAACCAAATCTTGGAAGATCTATTGCGAGCATGCGTCATTTCATCCAAGGGTTCTTGGGAAAAATGGTTACCTTTAGCCAAATTCTCGTACAATAACAGTTATCAAGAGATTATTAAGATGGCCCCATTCGAAGCCTTGTACGGTCGAAAGTGTCGAACTCCACTAAACTGGGTAGAAGCTGGGGAAAGAAGGTATTATGGCATTGATTTTGTCCAGGAAGCCGAGGAACAAGTCCGTACCATCCAGAAACACATGGCTGCAGCACAAGCGAGACAGAAAAGCTATGCGGATCGTCGTAGAAAACCACTCGAATTTGAAGTTGGAGACTTCGTTTATTTGAAAGTTTCTCCAATGAAGAGTGTCCAACGTTTTGGTGTTAAGCGGAAACTTGCACCAAGATACGTGGGTCCTTTCTAGATCATAGACAAGAGTGGAGCTGTTGCGTACAAAATCCAGTTGCCTCCTGAGATGAGAGCCATATTCAACGTTTTCCATGTATCTCAGCTTAAAAAGTGTCTTCGAGTTCCTGAGGAACAAGTTCCTTTAGGTGATATCAGGCTGGAATCCGACCTAACCTATGAAGAAAAGCCAGTCCGAGTGATCGATACTCAGGAACGAGTAACTAGAAGTAAAGTGGTTAAGTGGTACAAAGTGATGTGGAGTAATCAGGGAAGTGAGAGTGATGCTACGTGGGAACGGGAGGATTATTTGCGGGATGGTTATAAAGAATTCTATGAAAAATGGTACGCTTTCCAAATCTCGGGACGAGATTTTTATAAGGGGGGAGGGCTGTAACACTTCAAGTGTTTAGCTCCATAATTGCATTGCATTTGCATTTGCATAAGCATAAGCATGCATCATTCATGTTTGTTATTTCATGTGATACAACACATGTGATTGTTCTGGGGTTTATTTGAATTATTTCATGAAGTATTTGATAGTTGGTGTAACAAAAAGGTAAGGTAGCCAATCATGACCTAGAACACCTTAGTTATACTTAGGGTAACATTTGGAACAAGGTTCATGTTGACCAAAATTATAAAATTGCCCTCCAAGAGGAGTTTGACCACCATTTGACCCTAGAAGGCTCTAGTTTGACCAATTAAAAAGTCTAATTTAGAGACCTTGCATGGAAGAGCACCCTTAAGCAAAGTTGTAAAGAAATTCATGGGGAACAAAAGTCTCAATATGACCATCTCATGAAATTGACCCTAACATGCTCAAAAGTGGCCCACAAGTTAGTTAGAGACGTAGCTCCAAGACTTAGAATTTTTCTAAGTCTGGAATCTGACCCTACAGTTTTACTGATGCCTACTTTAGGAGCTTTTAGTTTGCAAACCAGGCCAAACCAGTCTTTGAGCCAATTGACAAAGTTGTTGTCCACACATAGCTCTACAACATTGTCAATATCACCATCACCTGGTTCTCAATAGTTTAGGAGATATAGTGTCAAGAAGTTAGGGTTTCAGTCGGCGTTATCTCTGAAACTGCATTTCAGTTTCAAGGGGCACCACTTTGGAGCTCTGTAGTTTCAAATCTAGGCCGAACCAGCCCAAACTCCAATTGACAAACTTGTAGACCTCATGTAGCTCTACAAAATTGGTGTAATCATCTTCGACTAATTCGAACCGGTTTGGGAGATAATCATCGTGGAAGTCGCTCTGTCAGTCGGTCATCGATGTCACCATTCAACCGATTCAGTTTCGTCAGTCGGGGAGTGGCCGACCGGCCGCAGGCCGTCGTCGACGCGTGGACGCGCGGTGGCGCCCGTACGCCGGCCCTGGCCCCACCAGTCAGGCCGCGACGCCTTCAAGACGCCACGACGCGCGAGCCGGCCTCCATTCCTCCGCCCCCTCTCTTCCAGTTGCCAGAAACACCGAAACCGAGCCGCCATTGCCGTTCTTCTCCGGCGAGCTCAAGCGCGAGCTACACCGCATCACCGGCCGCCCGACCTCGCCAATCCCTCCGCCTCACCACCCTTCATCCCCTCGACCCACCGAAGCCCGCGATTTGACTCAAGGTGAGCCGCATTGCTTTCTTCCCCGTCTCTGAGAGGTCGCCGGAGCTCGCCATGGGACCTCACCGTGGTCGGGGTGCTTTGGGTCTCTCTCCATCTTCCCTTCCTAGCAAAATGGATCCGCCTAGCTTCGGTGAAGCTCGTACCGAGCCTAGACCGCACCGTGCATCCTCACCGGCGACGGTGCGCCGCCACCGGACATCACCAGCCGCCGCTCGCGGTGACAAGCCCCTTCCACCCCATCCCCATCCATTCCACGAGCACCAATCGACCCACCGGGTGACGGAGAACACGAGGCGGTGTTCGATTGGACGAGCGAGCTCTTCTCTGGCGAGCTCGAGCTCGTCGGAGCTCGCGGGCCTCCGCCTCCCCTGCCTCCGGTCACTGACCGCGGGGGCCCGCCCGTCAGTGTCGCGCGCGGGCGGGAGCGCTGAGCGGGCCGCGCGCGCGAGTGTGTGGGCCGAGTTTTCCGGGCCGGCCCAGTTCATCCGAAATGAAATTCATTTTTATTATTTTGTCACTGATTTTTGTACAAGTTGGAAAAATATAGATCTAGGGTTTTAATGATCCAAAAATCATGAGATAAATTTTTTTAGGGTCTACATGATGTGTAGTAATTTAGAAAAATATGGATCTGGCATGAGATGTTTAAATTCTGTAAGAATTTAATAGATCCTTTAAATGTGTTTTGGAATGCATGCAAATTTGTTAAATTTATAACTTGAGCTGTAGTGTTCCATAAATCATGAAATTTGGTGGGTAGGTTACTCTATGCTAGCCCTAGCTCTGGTAAAAATTTGGGCATCAGTGCTTAAGTACTTTTCAAGTTATAATGCTATATTGTTATTTTAGGAAATGCTTAAAGGAATTTTAGTAATTTTTCTACGTGTGCAATGTTCTTATAACTTTTTAGAGAATGTCTTGGTACCTTAAAGTGTCTAAGAAAAATATGAAATCTGTTGTTTGACACTTTTCAATAGGGTTTCCTATTTATGCAAAAATCAGCCTTATTAGCTTGTGAATTTTGTGTAGGGAGTTCCTTTGAATAAATTTAGTTCAAATTTTTACAGTAGTCTCTTTTTGGGTCAAAGAGTCCTCTTTAAGTTTTGTAGAATTTTGGGAGCAGTTTACATATATGTTTAAAATTCCACCTAATTAATTAAGTAAAATAAGAAATGAGTATAAATAAATATTCTAGGTGGGCACACCTTACTTTCTGGTGTTTTTGTGACATTTGTGAACTTGTAGTAGTATTAGTTTGGTCTTAGAGAATGTTGGTCACATCAATAAATATTTAACCTTTGTAATTGTAGGTTTTCTGGACAGCTAGTAGTAATTCTAAATTTGGCTTTGATAAAATTGGTTGCTGGAAAACTTATAAATACCAAAGTTGGAGTAAACTTGATGAACTAGCTTGTGTCAAAATTTGGAAGCATTTGGCTTAGTAGTTTGAGAGTTACTATTGTTTAAAGTGGCAGTTCAAAATCTGCTACTCTCTGTTTTGAGAGGACAGATTCTGGAACTTGTGAAGTTTGACAGGGAGAACTTAGGAGTTTGGAGTTGAGGTCTGAAAATGAATTGTAGTGCATTTCTTAGGCTTTCCAGATTGTCTTAGATCATATCTTTTGGAATTGTAAATCTCCAGTTGTGATAAAAACAAGTAGCTGCTGTCCAGGATGCTTACTGTGGTGTTTTGCTGATTGATATGGTGTGATATCCTAAGACATGCTACTTTTGTAATTGTTAGGTGTTAGGGCCTTAACTAAGGATGAGCAGCTTTATCTTAGGTTGGGTAGATTAGGTAAGTACTTCTCCACCGGAGAAGAGATTTGCACGTACTAATAAAATAACTTGAATAGAGTATTTTATTCTGAAATGCATTTCATTCCGAGCATGTTGCACCCATTTATGCATCCATTATATTTATTGTGCATTCATGCAATAGGTGCACCGGAGGGGGTAACTCTCCTCGAATTTGAGCCAGTGATTCCGAAGGAGGACCAGGAGCAGCAGGAGCCCGAGGATCCAGCAGGCGAAGGAGTGCCCGCAGACGACCTTCCTGAGTGCCCGGACCACCGGCCTTCAACTTTTCTGAAAGGCAAGCCCCGGTGCATGCTGAACCTACTGTTTTATAAATTAATCTTGAGTACTTTTAATTGTTTAATGCATTAAGTTGTAGGAGTTATATGGAAACACTTGTTGCATTATACCTGTCCTTGTCCAGATATCGTACTTAATCCTATATTAGGTTTAGGCACGTGTCAATGCTTAGCCCTGCTTAGTACGGTAGAAGTCGGGTGATTTCCGGTCATCCGCGAGATGTAGGAAGGAGTCACGAGTGGCTTTATGGCTATCGTGGATGGAACCATGCTTAAAAATGAAATTGAGACCGGGCGGGAATTCGATAGTACAGCCGCAAGACACTTCACGTCTTGGGTGTGGAGCTATGCCCGTCTGAGTCGTTTAAGGACCGATTCGCTGTACGTCCTTGAGTCATGTTGAACGCAGTCTAACACTTAGTTGGCCGGATAAGTCGTTCCGACCGCGAAGCCGAGTAATGTGGTTCAGGCCGGGAATCGAATGGTAGGTTGCTTCTTGGAGGAGAGAAAGGATGTGCTTGGGGACATTGGCGTGAGACCAAGGGGGGGTTAGAGTCCCTATCACCTGGCAGAGTGTCGCCCTTGGGGTCGCGACATCATTCGGACCCGCGATTCCTGAATCATATGAAACAGTGGCTTGTGCGACCCTGGCAGGGGCCTGCGCGGTGAGTGTTAGAAATACCCCTCCAGCTGGATAGGAATTCGATTCGAATCACCGTCGCTCCCGGTTAGTGAGCACTTGACTTGAGCAGCGACAACGTAGAACTCATTAAATGAACTGGTGGTTAAGGGAATGATACAATGTTGCCATAATGATATACCTGCTATGGATATAATAATAATGTTGTTTGATTATAATCAAGTGCATGTTTAGTACAGGTGCTAAGATAGATGACAGGTAAATGCTAAAAATAACTGCTAGTACAGGTTATAAGAGTTTCAATTACTTATGCCTTTATGCAAAATGTTATGTCAGCTAGCCTCTTGTGTAAGCCTTGCATAATCCTTGGTGTCATCTTATTTCTGGTTTTCGACGGGTAAGTCTAGCTGAGTACATTCCAGTACTCAGGGTTTATTCCCTCCTGTTGCAGATGACATGCTTTATCAGGGATTCTGCAAGACGTGTCTCCACCCTGCGGGTGATGATGACTAGATCACAAGGGCGTGATCGTCTTTTATGTACTTTCCTCATGCTTTTGCGGGTTGTCGATCATCCAGACTGGCAGTATTAAATTAACTAGTGTGTGTGTTATGCTTCCGCTACTTTCAAACTTGGTTTGTAATATTTGCTACTCCGTGGTGTAAACTTATTTCGGAACTACTTGTGAAATGTAACGTACGATGTGTATGTTGAATGATGTGATCCTGGTTATAAGTAGTTTGGTTTGAAATCCTTCGTGATTTTGATTGACTACCGGGATTATATGGGCTCAAGTTTGAAAATTTGAGCGCTTCGGTGCTTGTTTTCGTACTTGTGCTCTTATAATTTGGTCGGTTCTGTTACAGAGGTGGCTAGTCATGATCCACCATGGAACTCTACCCATGGGATGTCTTCTTGTGGTCATTTCTTGGTTAGCCTTCCTAGTTGGCTAGAAGCTTAGAGTGAATCCGGACACCCGTTACGTAAGGTCAAAAATTCCGTGATATTAATGTAATCTATCCAGTCACGTTTGTGCTCCCTACATGCGAGCCTTTAATAAATTCCATCTTTTCATTAGAAGATATCTGGTTGTTATGACCATCACATAATTGCGTCAATTGATGCACTTGATGGGTTCGTGTGGTTGTGATGAATTACTGTGCCTCGATTATTTGTGAATTCATTTTTAATGAAATCAGTTGGCATATTTACACCATTCATCTATAAATTTCCCACAGTGTCAGTGCTCATTGGCTATGCATTTTACAGATGGCGTACAACCTCTGTCGTGGTCGTGGCATTGGGGATGAGGAACAGCCACCCCCTCCTCCACCACCCACTCTGGTAGAATTGATGCAAACAGTGGTTGAAGGTCAGCGCATGTTAGCTGAAGCTATGCGCTAGCTGGTCGACCGAGATGCTCGCCAGAGTCGTCAAGGACCGGCACCAAACCAGCATAGTGATTTCAAGGAGTTTCTGGATACCAAGCCCCCGCTCTTTAAGGAGGCGAAGGAACCTCTGCAGGCTGATGAGTGGTTGAATACCATTGAACAGAAGTTCCGTCTGCTTCGTCTGACTGAGGAGCTGAAAACTGAGTATGCTTCCCACCAACTGCATGGCCCGGCTGGTATCTGGTGGAGTCACTACCGCTCCACGTTGCCTCCTAATGTCCCGATCACTTGGGACCAGTTTAAAACGACTTTCCGTGGGAACTACATTCCTCTAGGTTTGATGGCTATAAAGCACACTGAGTTCATGAGGTTAACCCAGGGCAATAAGAGTTTGACAGACTACCTGCAAGCCTTTAACAATCTTGCAAGGTATGCGACTGAGTTTGTAGATACTGATGCGAAGAAGATTGCTAGCTTCAAGCGTGGCCTCGGTCCAAAGCTGATGAAAACCATGGGCACTAGCAAATGTGCTACTTTCAATGATTTTATCAGTGATGCTCTGACTCAAGAGAACAATAACTCTATCTATGTTGCTTCTAAGAGCCGCAAGAGGGCACTTGAGGCAGGCGCTTCACAGTCTCGAGCTCCAGCTGCCCCGAGGGCTCCTCCTCGCCCTCCTTCCACAAGTGCTAAGTTCCGTCCTCCGCAAAGGAAGGCGCCAGTGAAGACTGAGTTTCGCAAGGCATATACAGTGGCTCTGCCAAAGGGTAATTCGAGCCAAGGCAGCTCCAGTGTCCCTCCTAGCAACATGCCTTGCTGAAACTGTAACAAACCAGGTCATTGGTCTAGGAATTGTCCATATCCTAAGAAGAATACCAATCAAGGTGGTCGTCAGGGGAATGGTCATTATAATAGTATTGAAGAAATTCCATCTGGTGAGGTAGTCACTGCTGGTAAGTTTCTAGTTGATCAACATTCTGCAGTGGTGCTATTTGATTCAGGTGCTTCACATTCCTTTATCAGTCCTATGTTTGCATTGAAGTTTGCTCACAAATTGCATACTGTTGAAGATGGGGGTTATTGCATTAGAGCGACGAGTGGGAATATTTCCACAAATCAAGTAGTAAGAGATCTAGAGTTTGAAATTGAAGAACGAAAGTACCCGCTTACCTTAGTGGTTTTGCCTGGATTAGGCATAGATGTTATTTTGGGCATGAATTGGATGAGTCAGAATGGGGTACTCATTGATACATCCATCCGGGTAGTTATGCTCAAAGATCCTACGGATCAGAAAGGTTTTCTAGTGCAACTTCCCAAGCAAATTGACCTTTCTAGGGAAGTTCATGCGGTGCAAGCGAAAACATTAGCTGATATTCCCGTAGTGAGTGAGTTTCCTGACGTTTTTCTCGATGATTTGCCGGGACTGCCTCTGGATCGGGATGTGGAGTTTAAAATCGAGTTGTTGCCTGGCACGGCACCTATCTCTAGGAGACCCTATAGGATGCCTCCGAATGAACTGGCTGAACTTAAGGTGCAGTTGAATGAACTTTTGAAGAAGGGGTTGATTCATCCTAGTTCGTCTCCGTGGGGATGTCCTGCTATCTTTGTAAAGAAGAAGGATCAGTCATTGTGAATGTGCGTAGATTATAGACCTCTGAATGCAGTCACTGTCAAAAATAAGTACCCTCTACCACGCATCGACATCTTGTTCAATCAGTTGTCTAAAGCTAAAGTCTTCTCCAAGATTGATCTAAGATCTGGCTATCATCAAATTAAAATCCGTCCGAAAGATGTTCCAAAAACCGCCTTCTCTACCAGATACGGTCTTTATGAGTATCTTGTTATGTCCTTCGGCTTGACCAACGCCCCCGCACACTTCATGTACTTGATGAATTCGGTGTTTATGCCCGAATTGGACAAGTTTGTGGTGGTATTTATTGATGACATCCTGATATATTCTGAAAATGAGGAAGACCACGCTGAACATCTACGTATAGTCCTCACCAGACTGCGTGAACATCAACTATATGCAAAGTTCAGTAAGTGCGAATTCTGGCTTCGAGAAGTACCTTTCCTTGGGCATGTGTTGTCCGATGGAGGAATTATGGTGGATCCTGCCAAGGTACAAGAAGTACTAAACTGGAAGGCTCCTATCTCGGTTCACGAGGTCCGGAGTTTTCTTGGTTTGGCTGGCTATTATCGTCGCTTCATTCCGGATTTCTCAAAAATAGCCAAGCCAATGACTCGGCTGCTGCAAAAAGACACCAGGTTTGTCTGGACTCCTGAGTGTGATGCGGCTTTTCACAAACTACGAACTCTCCTAACCTCAGCTCCAGTTTTGGCGCAACCAGATATCGAGAAACCTTTTGATGTGTATTGTGATGCCTCAGGCATAGGTTTGGGAGGTGTTCTGATGCAGGAAGGCCGAGTAATTGCATATACCTCTCGGCAACTTCGGAAGCATGAGGTGAATTATCCAACGCATGACTTAGAACTCGCCGCAGTTGTTCATGCTTTGAAATCCTAGCGGCACTACCTGTTGGGCAATATTTGCAACATCTATACCAACCATAAAAGCCTCAAATATATCTTCACCCAACCCGAGTTGAATATGCGTCAAAGAAGATGGCTTGAGTTGATTAAAGATTATAATCTCCAAGTGCACTATCATCCTGGCAAGGCAAATGTGGTTGCCGATGCTTTAAGCCGTAAGTCTCATTGTCACTCCTTAGTGGAAGGTGATTTTCATCTGTCTCGCCTTCTACACCCAGCAATTCTGTACAACGTCACTGTCAGTTGCACTCTTAAGAGTAGAATTATTGAGCTCCAAAAGACTAACACTGGTATATTCCACATCAAGCGTAAGCTGAAAGAGCGAGAAACTACACAGTTCAGGGTAGATGAAGAGGGTGTACTATGGTTCAAAGATAGGTTAGTTGTGCCTAAGGATAGAGAGCTTAGAAATGATATCATGTCTGAAGCACACTCCTCTAAGTTGTCCATCCATCCTGGTAGCAATAAGATGTATTACGATTTGAAGCCATACTATTGGTGGACCAAAATGCGGAAAGAAATAGCTGCATATGTTGCCAGGTGTGACACCTACTGTAGGGTTAAGGCTGTGCACATGAAAGCTGGATTGCTTCAACCACTTTCTATCCCAGGGTGGAAATGGGAAGAGATAAGCATGGATTTCATTGTTGGACTTCCTCCTACCGTCAAGAACCATAACTCTATTTGGGTAATTGTAAATCGCCTAACCAAGTCGCCTCACTTCATTCCTGTTCGAGTAGACTATCGTCCTACTGATTATGCTGAGTTGTACTTCAACCAGATAGTCCGACTCCATGGGATACCTCGTACTATCATTTCTGACCATGGTCCACAGTTCACTGCTCGTTTTTGGGAGCACTTGCACCATCTTTTGGGAACCAAGTTAGTGAGAAGCTCTGCTTATCACCCCCAGACATCGGGTCAGACTGAACGAATCAACCAAATCTTGGAAGACCTATTACGGGCTTGTGTTATTTCGTCCATGGGTTCATGGGAGAAATGGTTGCCTCTAGCTGAGTTTTCATATAATAATAGTTATCAAGAGAGCATTAAGATGGCCCCTTCGAAGCATTGTACGGTCGTAAGTGTAGAACCCCACTAAATTGGATAGAAGCTGGTGAGAGAAGGTATTACGGTATTGATTTTGTTAAGGAAGCTGAGAAACAAGTTCATACCATCAAAATTCATATGGCTGCAGCTCCAGCTAGACAGAAAAGTTACGCTGATCGCCGTAGAAAACCGATCGAGTTTGAGGTTGGAGACTTCGTATATCTGAAGGTTTCCCCTATGAAGAGTGTACAACGTTTTGGTGTGAAGCGGAAGCTTGCACCAAGATACGTGGGTCCTTTCCAGATCATAGGAAAGAGTGGTGCTATCGCATATAAGATCCAGTTACCCCCTGAAATGAGCGCCATTTTCAATGTTTTCCATGTATCCCAGTTAAAGAAGTGTCTTCGAGTTCTGGAAGAAAGGGTTCCATTAGGAGATATCAGGCTAGAATCCGATTTAACTTATGAAGAAAAGCTAGTCCATGTGATTGACACCCAAGAGCGGGTAACTAGAAGTCAAGTGGTCAAGTGGTATAAAGTAATGTGGAGTAATCAGGGTAGTGAGAGTGATGCTACGTGGGAGCGAGAAGACTATTTACATGATGGTTATAAGGAATTCTATCAACAATGGTACGCTTTCCAAATCTCGGGACGAGATTTTTATAAGGGGGGAGGGCTATAACACCCCAGGTGTTTGTCTTCCTAAAGTGCATTGCATTTCATGAGCATTAACATTAATCATCTCATTCATGAGTGGGAGCATCATTCATTTCATGCATGAGCTTATAATATGTGAAACATGCTTTGGAAACATTGCCACATATGTTTATATTTCATGTGAAGTAAGAATTGAGTAGTGTGCAACACACAAGTACCTTATGTGCAATTTCCTTTTGAGACATATCAACCACTTTAGTGTAACATAATTAGCAAGTGTTATGCAACACACTCATGCAACATGTGCAACATGAGCTTGCAACATTTGGGTGAAAGTATTGAATTACTTGTTCCAAAGTATGTGACACTAGGAAATTTGTGCAACCAATGTGTAGAGTGGCTAATTAGGTCTAATAACACCTTAATTACATTTAGGGTAAGTAGTGGAGCAATGTTCATGTTGACAAAATTACCAAATTGCCCTTCTAAATGTTGTTGACTAAGTTTGGACCCCTAGAGTGATCTGGTTTGACCAATTAAAAAGTCCAGCTTACAAATCTTGCATGGAGGAGCAATCTTAAGCAAAGTTGTAGAGAATTTCATAAGGAACAAAAGTTCTAATATGGCCATCTCATGAAAATGACCAGAACATACTCAACAATGGCCCACAAGTCAGTTTTAGAGGCTGTTTTGGGACTTAGCATTTTTGGGTAAGTGTGAAGCTGAAAACCGTTTCACTGTACCCCACTTTGGCACCTTATAACTCACAAACTAGGCTGAATCAATCCTTGAGCCAATTGACAAAGTTGTAGTCCTCATGTAGCTCTACAATTTTGGTATTGTCATCTTCTGCTAACTCAAGCTGGATTAGGAGATAATCTGCATCAAACTTGCTCTGTCAATCGCTGAATGTCGGTTTCGTTTCAGTCTGTCAGAGCAGCGTGGCCGACCGGCCGCAGGCCGTCGTTGACGCGTGGCCACGCGGTGGCAGCCGTACGCCGGCCGAGGCCCCACCAGTCTGACCGCGAGGGCTTCAAGGGCGCCACGATGCCGCCCCAACCTCATTCGCGCCTCTGCCCTCTCTCTTGCTCCTCCCGAGCTCAGGCGGACGCCCCGAGCCGCATCGCCGCCGCGTGCCTTGTCGCGGCCGTGAGAGCTCGAAGCCACACTCCTACCGGCCAAATCAACACCCCTCACTCCACCACACTGCCCTGCACCTCCTCGACCAACCCGTGACATCCAAGGTGAGCCGCATTGTCGCCTCCGCCCGTTCCAAATGTCACCGGAGCTCCGCCGTGGTTGAGAGTCACCGTGGCCAGCACCGCACCGCACTCCCTCATTTTCCCTCGCTCACGTCCCCTCTTCCCCTGCACACCTAGATGCTCGGGTGATGACGCTACCGCCAGTCTCGGTCCGGTCAAGCCGGAACACGGCCACGCACTGCCCGCCATGGCCGACGGCTAGGTGCTCACGCCGCCAAGCTGCTCCACCCCATCCCAATCCGTTTGAGTAGCCTCAGAAAGTCCGCCAGGGTTCTAGGAAGCGGGTGCACCCCTCTGCCGGCCATCTAGCGGCCGGAGCACGCCGGCGTACCGCCACGCGTTCGCTGCCGTCCGCCCTCACCGTCGGCAAGGGTGCTCTGGTACGGTAGCATTGGGGAAAAGTATATGCCTAGGTGTGGTTTTGTGTGGAGAGCCCGGTGGTGTGCTCGGCTTGGCCAAGGGAGCCGTCGGCGGCGTGAATCCGCTCGCCGAAGCTCTCGGCTCGCCGCTCCCCTGTCCCTCTCTCGCTGACAGCGGGCCCCCCTGGCAGACGCACGCGCGCGGGTGGGAGGCTGAGAGCAGGCCGCGCGCGTGGAGCGGGCCGCGCCGCTCGAGCTGGGCCGCGCTGGCGGGTCGGCAGGCCCAGTGCCCTTTTTGATTTTTGAAAAATCCAGTTTATTTATCATTTTCACAGATTTGATTGATGTTTATGATTTTCATATCTAGGGTTTGGTAGATCCAAAAATGGTGATCCAAATTTTGTTGGGCTCCAAATAAAGAGTAGATTCTAGGAAAAATATCAAATGCTTATGTGATGTTTATTTTCTGGAAGATTTAATTAGGGTTTTAAAATGTGTTTTAAATAACTTGCAACATTATTTAAATCATATCTTGAGCTTATGTGTTCCAAAAATTATGAAATTTGGTGAGTATGTGATTTCATATATATACTAGCTCTGGTAAAACTTTAGATCCTATTGCTTGAGTAGTTTTCAAGTTATGATGTTGTCATTTTATTTTAGGAGATAATTGAATGAATTTTCATATTTTTCTATAGTTCTAGTAAAGGTAAAATTTTGGGAGTGTTGTTCTGAGGGTAGAATGGTACTAGGAAAAATAGGAAATCTATTGTTTGACACTTTTCAATAGGGTTTCCTATTTATGTAAAAATCAGCCTTTTTGGCTTGTGAATTTTGTGTAGGGAGTTTCTGTGAGTAAATTTAGTTCAAGGTTCTACAGTAGCCTCCTGGTAGGCAAGGGAGCCTCCTGTAATTTTTATAGAATTTTCTAAGCAGTTGGAATATAAGTTTAATTTCTCACTTAATTAATTAAGTAAATTAAGAAAAGGGGTTAAAATAAATGTTCTAGGTTGGCACCCCTTACTTTCTGGTGTTTTTATGATATGTGAGAACTATTGGTATCATTGGTTTAGTCATAGAGGAAGTTGGACACATAAATAAATATTTAATCTTCTTATTTCTAGGTTTGCTGGACAGCTAGTAGCATTTTTGGGTTTGACCCTTAATAAAAGTGGTTGCTGGAAAACTTGTGAATACCAAAGTTGTAGTAAACTTGATAAACTAGCTTGTGTCAAAATTGGGAGGGATTTGGCCTAGTATTCTAGGAGTTATAGCTGTTTAAAGTGGCTATCCAGAAATGACTGCTCTCTGTGTGAAGAGGATAGATTTCTGGAACTCTAGAAATTCGACTAGGAAAACCTAGGAATCAAGTGTTGAAGTCTAAAAAGGAATTGAAGAGCATTTTATAAGCTTTCCAGATTATCTTGGATTATGTCTTTTGGAGTTAGAAACCTCCAGTTACGTTAGAAACATTAAGCTGCTGTCCAGAATGTCTTGCTATGATATTTTGTGCTTGGATTTGGTAACTTAAGTAAAATTGTTCTTGTGATTGTTAGGTGTTAGGACCTTAACAGAGGAGGAACAACTATACCTTAGGTTGTATAGATTAGGTAAGTACTTCTCTACCGGAGAAGAGATTTGCACGTAAGATTGAAGTAAACTGAATAGAATACTTAAATTTGCTGCAATGCATTTCATTCCGAGCATATTGCATTCATTATGCATCCAAGAGATTTATTGTGCATTCATGCAATAGGTGTACCGGAGGGGGTGACACTCCTCGAGTTTGAGGGGGCGATTCCGGAGGAGGACCAGGAGCAGCAAAGGGAGCCCGAGGATCCAGCAGGCGAAGAAGTGCCCGCAGACGACCTACCTGAGTGCCCGGATCACCGCCCGTCTTCTTTTCTGAAAGGCAAGCCCCGGTGCATGCTGACCCAATCATTTGAAATATAATTCTTGAGTACTTTTACTTGTTTACTGCATTAAGTTGTAGGAGTTGTATGGAAACACTTGTTGCATGATACCTGTCCTTATCCAGATATCATACTTAAACCCTAAATTAGGTTTAGGCCCATGTTAATGCTTAGCCCTGCTTAGTCCGGTAGAAGTCGGGTGATTTCCGGTCATCCGCGAGATATAGGAATGGGTCACGAGTGGCTGTGTTGGCTATCATGGATGGAACCATGCCTAAAATGAATTTGAGACCGGACGGGAGTTCGATAGTGCAGCCGCAAGACACTTCACGTCTTGGGTGCGGAGCTATGCCCGTCTGAGTCGTTTAAGGACCAATTCGATGTACGTCCTTGAGTCATGTTGAATGCAGTCTAACACTTAGTTGGCCAGATAAGTCGTTCCGACCGCAAAGCCGAGTAATTCGGTTCAGGCCAGGAGTCGAATGGTAGGTCGCATCTTGGAGGAGAGAAACGTTGTGCTTGGGGACATTGGCGTGAGACCAAGGGGGTTAGAGTCCCTAGCACCTGGCAGAGTGTCACCCTTGGGGATGCAGCATCATTCGAACCCGCGACTCCTGAATCGTACGAAAGGTGGCTTGTGCGACCCTAGCAGGGGCCTACGCGGCGAGTGTTAGAAATACCCCTCCAGCTAGATAGTAATTCGATTTGAATCGCCGTCGCTCCCGGTTAGTGAGCACTTGACTTGAGCAGCGGCAACGTAGATCTCATTAAATTGAACAGATGATTAAGTGAAGGATATAATATTGCCACAATTTATACCTGCTATGGATATAATAATATTATTGTTTGATTATACTCAAGTGAATGTTTAGTACAGGTGCTAAGATAGATGACAGGTTAATACTAAAAATAAATGCTAGTACAGGTTAAAAGAGTTTAAATTATTTATGCTTTTCCGCAAAAGGTAATGTCAGCCAGCTCCACTTATGAAAGCCTTGCATGATCCTTGGTGTCTCTTATTTTCTGTTTTGACGGGTAAGTCTAGCTGAGTACATTTCCGTACTTAGGGTTTATTCCCTCCTGTTGCAGATGACATGCTTTATCAGGGCTTCTGCAAGACCTGCCTCCACCCTGCGGGTGACGAGGACTAGATCACTCGGGCGTGATCGTCTGTTATGTACTTTCCTTAATTCTTTTGCGGGATGTTGATCATTAAGACTAGCAGTAGTATGTGAACTAATGCGTGTGTTATGCTTCTGCTACTTTATGAACTTGGTTTGTAATAATTTGTGACTCCGTGTGTTGTAAAAGAACCTCCGCTCTATTTATGAAATGTAACGTGTGATGTGTATGTTGAATGATGCGATCTTGGTTGTAAAAGAGTTGATTTGAAATCCTTCGTGGTTTCGATTGACTACCGGGATTATATGGTCTCAAGTTTGAAAATTTGAGCGTTTCGGCGCTTGTTTTTGTACTTGTGCTGTTATAATTTGGTCGGTTCTGTTACAAATACGATTCCTGAGCCTATGGTACGTTCGGTGCAAACCGTGCACCTATATTGCACCAACAGTACACTGTCTCTAAATGGACCGAAACGAGATTCGACACGACCCACTCACCTAGGAGTTCCATCGGGTGCGTTCAAGACGATTCTGAGCCTATGGTACGTTTGGCACAAACTGCGTACCTATCTTGCGTAAAGATTAGCACCGTCTTGAAACAAACTCAAACAAGCTTCAAGTTTAGCCTCGTCACCCAGGAGTCTCATCGGGTGCATCCAAAACGATTTCTAAGCTTATGGTACGTTAGGCGCAATCTGTGAGCCTATATTGCACTAACACTAACACTGTCTCCAAACGGACCGGAACGAGATTTCACATGACCCACTCACCTAGGAGTTCCATCAGGCGCGTCCAAGACGATTTCTAAGCCGATGGGACTTTCGACACAAATGGCGCACCTATCTTGTGTCAAGATTACCACTATCTCCAAACAGACTCAAACAGGCTTCCGCTTGAGCATCGTCACCTAGGATTATCATCGGGTGTGTCTAATTCGATTTCTGAGCCTATGTTACATTTGGCGCAAACCGTGTACATATATTGCACCGACACTAACACTATCTCCAAACGGACCGAAACGAGATTCCACATGACCCACTCACCTAGGAGTTCCATCGGGTGCGTTCAAGACGATTTCTGAGCCTATGGTATGTTTGGCACAAACTGCACACCTATCTTGCATCAAGATTAGCACTGTCTCGAAACAGACTCAAACAAGCTTCAAGTTGATCCTCGTCACCTGGGGGTATCATCGAGTGCAACCAAAACGATTTTAGAGCCAATGGTATGTTCGGCGCAAACCGTGCACCTATATTGCACTGACACTAACACTTTCTCCAAATGGACCGAAACGAGATTCCACTTGACCCACTCACCTATGGCTTCAATCAGGTGCATCCGACATGATTTCCATTCCTATGGTACGGTTGACACAAACCACGCACCTATCTTGAGAAAAGATTAACACTATCTCCAAGCAGACTCAAACAAGCTTCCACTTGAGCCTCATCACCTAGGAGTATCATCAGGCGCAACAAAATGATTTTAGAGCCAATGGTACATTCGGAGCAAACCATTTGCACCGACACTAATACTTTCCCCAAACGGACCGAAACAAGATTCCACATGACCCACTCGTCTAGGACTTCCATCGGGTGCGTTCAAGATGATTATTGAGCCTATGGTATGTTGGGCACAAACTGCGCACCTATCTTGCGTCAAGATTAGAACTATCTCCAAATGGACTCAAACAAGCTTCCACTTGAGCCTCATCACCTAGGAGTATCATCAGGTGCATCCAAAATGATTTCTGAGCCTATGGTACGTTCATCACAAACCGTGGACCTATATTGCATCGACTCTAACACTATCTCTAGACGGACCAAAACGAGATTCCACATGACCCACTCACCTAGGAGTTCCATCGGGTGCGTGCAACACGACTTTCGAGCCGATGGTACATTCAACACAAATTGCGCACCTTTCTTGCGTCAAGATTACCACTATCTCCAAACGGACTCAAACAAGCTTCCACTTGAGCCTCATCACCTAGGAGTATCGTCGGGTGTGACCAAAATGAATTCTGAGCCTATGGTACGTTCGGCGTAAACCCCGCACCTATATTGAACTGACAGTAACACTGTGTCCAAGCGGACCAAAACGAGATTCCACATGACCCACTCGTCTAGGACTTCTATCGGGTGCGTTCAAGACGATTTCTGAGCCTATGCTACGTTTGGCACAAACCGCTCACCTATCCTGCGTCAAGATTAGCACTAACTCCAAACGGACTCAAACAAGCTTCCACTTGAGCCTCATCACCTAGGAGTATCGTCGGGTGCGTCCAAAATGATTTCTGAGCCTATTGTACGTTCGATGCAAATCATGCTCCTATATTGCACCGACACTAACACTGTCTCCAAACAGACCAAAATGAGATTCCACATGACTCACTCACCTAGGAGTTCCATCGAGTGCGTCCAACACCATTTCCGAGCCGATGGTACATTCAACACAAACTGCACACCTTTCTTGCGTCAAGATTACCACTATCTCCAAATAGACTCAAACAAGTTTCCACTTGAGCCTCGTCACCTAGGAGTATTGTCGGTTGCGTCGGTGCAATATAGGAGCATGATTTGCATCGAACGTACAATAGGCTCAGAAATCATTTTGGACGCACCCGACGATACTCCTAGGTGACGAGGCTCAAGTGGAAGCTTGTTTGAGTCCGTTTGGAGTTAGTGCTAATCTTGACGCAGGATAGGTGAGCGGTTTGTGCCAAACGTAGCATAGGCTCAGAAATCGTCTTGAACGCACCCGATAGAAGTCCTAGACGAGTGGGTCTTGTGGAATCTCGTTTTTGTCCGCTTGGACACAGTGTTACTGTCAGTTCAATATAGGTGCGGGGTTTACGCCGAACGTACCATTGGCTCAGAATTCATTTTGGTCACACCCGACGATACTCCTAGGTGATGAGGCTCAAGTGGAAGCTTGTTTGAGTCCGTTTGGACATAGTGGTAATCTTGACGCAAGAAAGGTGCGCAATTTGTGTTGATGCGTCAAGATTACCACTATCTCCAAACAGACTCAAACAAGTTTCCACTTGAGCCTCGTCACCTAGGAGTATCGTCGGTTGCGTCCAAAACGATTTCTGAGCCTATGGTACGTTCGGCGAAAACCGTGCACCTATATTGCACCGACACTAATACTGTCTCCAAACAGACCGAAACGAGATTCCATATGACCCACTCACCAAGGAGTTCCATTAGGTGCATCTAAGATGATTTCCAAGTCTATGTTACGTTCGACACAAATCACGCACCTATCTTGTGTCAAGATTAGCACTATCTCCGATTAGAGTCAAACAAGCTTCCACTTGAGCCTCGTCACCTCAAAGTATCATCGGGTGCGTCCAAAATGATTTATGAGCCTATTGTACGTTCGACACAAATCATGCTCGTATATTGCACCAACACTAACACTGTCTCTAAACAGACTGAAAAGAGATTCCACATGACCCACTCACCTAGGAGTTCCATCGAGTGCGTCCAACACCATTTCTGAGCTGATGGTACATTCGACACAAACCGCGCACCTTTCTTGTGTCAAGATTATCACTATCTCCAAACAGACTCAAACAAGCTTCCACTTGAGCCTCGTCACCTAGGAGTATCGCCGATTGCGTCCAAAACGTTTTCTGAACCCATGGTATGTTCGGTAAAAACCATGCACTAATATCGCACCAACACTAACACTGTCTCCAAATGGACCAAAATGAGATTCCACATGAGCCACTCGTCTAGGACTTCTATTGGGTGCGTTCAAGATGATTTTTGAGCCTACGTTACGTTGGGCACAAACCACACGCCTACCTTGCGTCAAGATTAGAACTATCTCCAAACGAACTCAAACAAGTTTGACCTTGAGCCTCGTCACCTAGGAGTATCGTCGGGTGCATCCAAAACGATTTCTGAGCCTATGGTACATTCGGCGCAAACTGTGCACCTATATTGTACCGACACTAACACTGTCTCCAAATGGACTGAAACGAGATTCCACATGACCCACTCACCTAGGAGTTTCATCAGGTGCATCCAATATAATTTCCATGCCTTTGGTACGTTCGACACAAGCCGCTCACCTATCATGCTAAAGATTAGCACTATCTCCAAACGGACTCAAACAAGCTTCCACTTGAGCCTCGTCACCTAGGAGTATCATCGGGTGTGTCCAAAATAATTTCAGAGGCAATGGTACATTCGGCGCCAATCGTGCACCAATATTGCACCGACTCTAACACTATGTCCAAACGGACCGAAACGAGATTCTACATGACCCACTCATCTAGGACTTCCATCGAGTGCGTTCAAGATGATTTCTGAGCCTATGGTACATTGGTCACAAACCACGCACCTATCTTGCATCAAGATTAGCACTATCTCCAAACGGACTCCAACCAGCTTGACCTTGAGCCACGTCACCTAGGAGTATCGTCGGGTGCGTCCAAAATGATTTCTGAGCCAATGGTACATTCAGCGCAAACCATGCATGGTGCACATATATTGCATCGGAACTAACACTATTTCCAAACGGACCGAAAAGAGATTCCACATGACCCACTCACCTAGGAGTTCCATCGGGTGCGTCCAACATGACTTCCGAGTCGATGGTATATTTGACACAAACCGCACACCTTTCTTGCGTCTAGATTACCACTATCTCCAAATAGACTCAAACAAGCTTCGACTTGAGCCTCATCTCTTAGGAGTATCATCGGGTGCGTCCAAAATGAATTCTGAGCCTATGGTACGTTCGGCGCAAACCCTGCACCTATATTGCACCGATAGTTACAATGTCTCCAAACGGACCGCAACGAGATTCCAAATGACGCACTCAACTAGGAGTTCCATCGGGTGCGTCCAAGATGATTTTTGAGCCGATGGTACATTCAACACAAACCGCGCACCTATCTTGTGTCAAGATTAGCACTATCTCCAAACGGACTCAAACAAGCTTCCACTTGAGCCTCGTCACCTAGGAGTATCATCAGGCGCGTCCAAAATAATTTAAGAGCCAATGGTACATTCGGAGCAAACCATTTGCACCAACACTAACACTATCTCCAAAAGGACCGAAACGAGATTCCACAAGACCCACTCACCAAGGAGTTCCATTAGGTGCATCCATAACGATTTCTGAGCCTATGGTACGTTCGACACAAACAACACACCTATCTTGTGTCAAGATTAGCACTATCTCCAAACAGATTCAAACAAGCTTCCACTTGAGCCTCGTCACCTAGGAGTATCGTCAGGTGCATCCAAAATGATTTCTGTGCCTATGGTACATTCGGCGCAAACCGTGCACCTATATTACACCAAAACTAACACTATCTCCAAACCGACCGAAACGAGATTCCACATGACCCACTCACCAACGAGTTTGATCAGGTGCATCCAAGATGATTTTTGAGCCTATGGTACGTTCGGAGCACACCGTGCACCTATGTAGCATCAAGATTAGCACTATTTACAAACAGAACTAATCGTGCTTCCACTTGAGCCTCACCGCCCCGGAGTAACATTGGGTGCGTCCAAATCAATTTCTGATCCTATGGTACGTTTGGCGCAAACTGTGCACCCATCTTGCATCGACACTAATACTGTCTCCAAATGGACCAAAACGAGATTCCACATGACACGCTCGTCTAGGAGTTCCATCGGGTCCGTTCAAGATGATTTCTGAGCCTATGGTACGTTGGGCACAAACCACGCACCTATCTTTCGTCAAGATTAGCACTATCTCCAAATGTACTCAAACAAGCTTCCACTTGAGCCTCGTCACCTTGGAGTATCGTCGGGTGCGTCCAAAATGATTTCTAAGCCAATGGTACATTCGGCACAAACCGTGCACCTATATTGCATCAGCACTAACAGTTTCTCCAAACAGACTGAAAAGAGATTCCACACGACCCACTCACCTAGGAGTTCCATCGAGTGCGTCCAACACGACTTTCGAGCCGATGGTACATTCGACACAAACTGCGCACCTTTCTTGCGTCAAGATTACCACTATCTCCAAACAGACTCAAACAAGCTTCCACTTGAGCCTCATCTCCAAGGAGCAGCGTCGGGTGTGTCCAAAACAAATTCTGAGCCTATGGTACGTTCGGTGCAAACCCTGCACCTATATTGCACCGACAGTAACACTGTCTCCAAACAGACCTTAACGAGATTCAATGTGATCCACTCACCTAGAAGTTGCATCGGGTGCGTCCAAGATGATTTTCGAGCCGATGGTACATTGAACATAAACTATGCACCTATCTTGCGTCAAGAATAGCACTATCTCCAAACGGACTCAAACAAGCTTAAACTTGAGCCTCGCACCTAGTAGTATCATCAGGCGCGTCCAAAATGATTTCAGAGCCAATGGCACATTCGGAGCAAACCATTTGCACTGACACTAACACTATCCCCAAACGGAGCGAAACGAGATTCCACATGGCCCACTCGTCTAGGACTTCCATCAGGTGCGTTCAAGATGATTTTGAGCCTATGGTATGCTGGGCACAAACCACGCACCTATCTTGTGTCAAGATTAGCACTATCTCCAAACAGACTCAAACAAGCTAACTTGAGCCTCGTCACCTAGGAGTATCATCGGGTGCGTCCAAAACGATTTCTGAGCCTATGGTACGTTCGGCGCAAATCGTGCACCTATATTGTGCCGACACTAACACTATCTCCAAATGGACCGAAACGAGATTCCACATGACCCACTCACCTAGGAGTTCCATCAGGTGCATCCAAGACGATTTCCAAACGGGTTCCAACAAGCTTCCACTTGAGCCTCGTCACCTTGGAGTATCATCAGGTGCGTCCAAAACGATTTTCAGAGCCAATGGTACGTTCGGCGCAAACCGTGCACCTATATTGTACCGACACTAACACTGTCTCCAAACAGACCGAAACGAGATTCCACATGATGCACACACCAACAAGTTTGATCAGCTACATCCAAAATGATTTTTGAGCCTATGGTACGTTCGGAGCACACCGTGCACCTATGTAGCATCAAGATTAGCACTATGTACAAACATAACTAATCGTGCTTCCACTTGAGCCTCGCCACCACAGAGTACCATCAGGTGCGTCCAAATCGATTTCTAATCCTATGGTACGTTTGGCGCAAACCGTGCACCCATCTTGCATCGACACTAATACTGTCTCTAAATAGACCAAAACGAGATTCCACATGACCCACTCATCTAGGAGTTCCATCGGGTCCGTTCAAGATGATTTCTGAGCCTGTGGTCCGTTGGGCACAAACTACGCACCTATCTTGCGTCAAGATTAGCACTGTCTCCAAACGAACTCAAACAAGCTTCCACTTGAGCCTCGTCACCTAGGAGTATCATCGAGTGCGTCCAAAATGATTTCTGAGCTAATGGTACATTCGGCGCAAACCGTGCACCTATATTGCATCGGCACTAACACTATCTCCAAACAGACTAAAAAGAGATTCCACATGACCCACTCACCTAGGAGTTCCATTGGGTGCGTCCAACACGACTTCTGAGCCGATGGTACATTCGACACAAAACCGCGCACCTTTCTTGCGTCAAGATTACCACTATCTCCAAACGGACTCAAACAAGCTTCCACTTGAGCCTCATCTCCAAGGAGTATCGTCGGGTGCGTCCAAAATAAATTCTGAGCCTATGGTACGTTCGGTGCAAACCCTGCACCTATATTGCACCGACAGTAACACTGTCTCCAAACAAACCGCAACAAGATTCAACGTGATCCACTCACCAAGAAGTTCCATCGGGTGCGTCCAAGACGATTTTCGAGTCGATGGTACAATGAACACAAACCAGGCACCTATCTTGCATCAAGAATAGCACTATCTCCAAACGGACTCAAACAAGCTTCCACTTGAGCCTCGCCACCTAGTAGTATCATCAGGCGTGTCCAAAGTGATTTCAGGGCCAATGGCACATTCTGAGCAAACCATTTGCACCGACACTAACACTATCCCCAAACGGACCGAAACGACATTCCACATGGCCCACTCGTCTAGGACTTCCATCAGGTGCGTTCAAGACGATTTCTGAGCCTATGGTACGTTGGGCACAAACCATGCACCTATCTTGCGTCAAGATTAGCACTATCTCCAAACAGACTCAAACAAGCTTCCACTTGAGCCTCGTCACCTAGCAGTATCATCGGGTGTGTCCAAAATGATTTCTTAGCCAATGGTACGTTCGGCGCAAACCATGCACCTATATTGTACCGACACTAACATTGTCTCCAAATGGACCAAAACGAGATTCCACATGACCCACTCACCTAGGAGTTCCATCAGGTGTATACAAGACAATTTTCATGCCTATGGTATGTTCGACACAAACCGCTCACCTATCTTGCGTAAAGATTAGCACTATCTCCAAACGGACTCCAACAACCTTCCACTTGAGCCTCGTCACCTAGGAGTATCATCGGGTGTGTCCAAAATGATTTCAGAGCCAATGGTACATTTGGCCCAAATCGTGCAGCTATATTGCATCGACACTAACATTGTCTCCAAACGGACCGAAACGAGATTCCACATGACCCACTCGTCAAGGACTTCCATCGGGTGAGTTCAAGACGATTTCCGAGCCTATGGTACGTTGGGCACAAACCACGCACCTATCTTGCGTCAAGATTAGCACTATCTCTAAACAAACTCAAACAAGCTTCCACGTGAGCCTTGTCACCTAGGAGTATCACCGGGTGCGTCCAAAATGATTTCTGAGCCTATGGTACGTTCGACGCAAACCATGCACCTATATTGTACCGACACTAACATTGTCTCCAAACGGACCGAAACGAGATTCCACATGCCCCACTCACCTAGGAGTTCCATCAGGTACATCCAAGATGATTTCCATGCCTATGGTATGTTCGACACAAACCGCTCACCTATCTTGCATAAAGATTAGCACTATCTCCAAACGGACTCCAACAACCTTCCACTTGAGCCTCGTCACCTAGGAGTATCATCGGGTAGGTCCAAAATGATTTCAGAGCCAATGGTACATTCGGCGCAAATCGTGCAGCTATATTGCACTGACACCAATATTGTCTCCAAACGGACCGAAACGAGATTCCACATGACCCACTCGTCAAGGACTTCCATCGGGTGCGTTCAAGATGATTTCCGAGCCTATGGTACGTTGGGCACAAACCACGCACCTATCTTGCGTTAAGATTAGCACTATCTCCAAACGGATTCAAACAAGCTTGACCTTGACCCTCATCACCTAGGAGTATCGTCGGGTGCGTCCAAAATGATTTCTGAGCCAATGGTACATTCGGCGGAAACCGTGCACCTATATTGCATCGGCACTAACACTGTCTCCAAACGGACCGAAAAGAGATTCCACATGACCCACTCGTATAGGACTTCCATCGGGTGCGTTCAAGATGATTTCCGAGCCTATGGTACGTTCGGCACAAAACGTGCACCTATCTTGCGTGAAGATTAGCACTGTCTCCAAACGAACTCAAACAAGCTTCCACTTGAGCCTCGTCACCTAGGAGTATCATCGGGTGCGTCCAAAATGATTTCTGAGCTAATGGTACATTCGGCGCAAACCGTGCACCTATATTGCATCGGCACTAACACTATCTCCAAACAGACTAAAAAGAGATTCCACATGACCCACCCACCTAGGAGTTCCATTGGGTGCGTCCAACACGACTTCCGAGCCGATGGTACATTCGACACAAAACCGCGCACCTTTCTTGCGTCAAGATTACCACTATCTCCAAACGGACTCAAACAAGCTTCCACTTGAGCCTCATCTCCAAGGAGTATCGTCGGGTGCGTCCAAAATAAATTCTGAGCCTATGGTACGTTCGGTGCAAACCCTGCACCTATATTGCACCGACAGTAACACTGTCTCCAAACAAACCGCAACAAGATTCAACGTGATCCACTCACCAAGAAGTTCCATCGGGTGCGTCCAAGACGATTTTCGAGTCGATGGTACAATGAACACAAACCAGGCACCTATCTTGCATCAAGAATAGCACTATCTCCAAACGGACTCAAACAAGCTTCCACTTGAGCCTCGCCACCTAGTAGTATCATCAGGCGTGTCCAAAGTGATTTCAGGGCCAATGGCACATTCTGAGCAAACCATTTGCACCGACACTAACACTATCCCCAAACGGATCGAAACGACATTCCACATGGCCCACTCGTCTAGGACTTCCATCGGGTGCGTTCAAGATGATTTATGAGCCTATGGTACGTTGGGCACAAACCATGCACCTATCTTGCGTCAAGATTAGCACTATCTCCAAACAGACTCAAACAAGCTTCCACTTGAGCCTCGTCACCTAGCAGTATCATCGGGTGTGTCCAAAATGATTTCTTAGCCTATGGTACGTTCGGCGCAAACCATGCACCTATATTGTACCGACACTAACATTGTCTCCAAATGGACCAAAATGAGATTCCACATGACCCACTCACCTAGGAGTTCCATCAGGTGTATACAAGACAATTTTCATGCCTATGGTATGTTCGACACAAACCGCTCACCTATCTTGCGTAAAGATTAGCACTATCTCCAAACGGACTCCAACAACCTTCCACTTGAGCCTCGTCACCTAGGAGTATCATCGGGTGTGTCCAAAATGATTTCAGAGCCAATGGTACATTTGGCCCAAATCGTGCAGCTATATTGCATCGACACTAACATTGTCTCCAAACGGACTGAAACGAGATTCCACATGACCCACTCGTCAAGGACTTCCATCGGGTGAGTTCAAGACGATTTCCGAGCCTATGGTACGTTGGGCACAAACCACGCACCTATCTTGCGTCAAGATTAGCACTATCTCTAAACAGACTCAAACAAGCTTCCACGTGAGCCTTGTCACCTAGGAGTATCACCGGGTGCGTCCAAAATGATTTCTGGGCCTATGGTACGTTCGACGCAAACCATGCACCTATATTGTACCGACACTAACATTGTCTCCAAACGGACCGAAACGAGATTCCACATGACCCACTCACCTAGGAGTTCCATCAGGTACATCCAAGATGAATTCCATGCCTATGGTATGTTCGACACAAACCGCTCACCTATCTTGCGTAAAGATTAGCACTATCTCCAAACGGACTCCAACAACCTTCCACTTGAGCCTCGTCACCTAGGAGTATCATCGGGTGGGTCCAAAATGATTTCAGAGCCAATGGTACATTCGGCGCAAATCGTGCAGCTATATTGCACTAACACCAATATTGTCTCCAAACGGACCGAAACGAGATTCCACATGACCCACTCGTCAAGGACTTCCATCGGGTGCGTTCAAGACGATTTCCGAGCCTATGGTACGTTGGGCACAAACCATGCACCTATCTTGCGTTAAGATTAGCACTATCTCCAAACGGATTCAAACAAGCTTGACCTTGACCCTCATCACCTAGGAGTATCGTCGGGTGCGTCCAAAATGATTTCTGAGCCAATGGTACATTCGGCGGAAACCGTGCACCTATATTGCATAGGCACTAACACTGTCTCCAAACGGACCGAAAAGAGATTCCACATGACCCACTCGTATAGGACTTCCATCGGGTGCGTTCAAGATGATTTCCGAGCCTATGGTACGTTCGGCACAAAACGTGCACCTATCTTGCGTGAAGATTAGCACTATCTCCAAACTGACTCAAACAAGCTTCCACTTGAGCCTCGTCACCTAGGACTATGGTTGGCTGCGTCTAAAATGATTTCTGAGCCTATTGTACGTTCAGCGCAAATCGTTATCCTATATTGCAATGATACTAACACTGTCTCCAAACGGACCGAAACGAGATTCCACATGACCCACTCACCTAGGAGTTCCATCGGATGCGTCCAACAAGATTTTAGAGCTGATGGTACATTCGGCGCAAACCATGCACCTATCTTGCGTCAAGATTAGCACTATCTCCAAACGGACTCAAACAAGCTTCCACTTGAGCCTCGTCACCTAGGAGTATCGTCGGATGCATCCAAAATGAATTTTGTGCCTATGGTACGTTCGGCGCAAATTGTGAACCTATATTGCACCGAAACTAACACTGTATCCAAACGGACCGAAACGAGATTCCACATGATGCACTCACGCACGAGTTCGATCAGGTGCATCCAAAATGATTTTCGAGCCTATGATACGTTCGGAGCACACCGTGCACCTATCTAGCGTGAAGATTAGCACTATGTACAAACAGAACTAATCGTGCTTCCACTTGAGCCTCGCCACCTTGGAGTACCATCGGGTGCGTCCAAAATGATTTCTGAGCCAATGGTACGTTCGGCGAAAACAGTGCACCTATATCACACCGACACTTGCACTGTCTCCAAACAGACCGAAACGAGATTCCACATGACCCACTCACCAAGGAGTTCCATTAGGTGCATCCATAACAATTTCCGAGCCTATGGTACGTTCGACACAAACCACGCACCTATCTTGCGTCAAGATTAGCACTATCTCCAAACGGACACAAACAAGCTTCCACTTGAGCCTCGTCACCTAGGAGTATCATCGGGTGTGTCCAAAACAATTTCTGAGCCAATGGTACATTCGACACAATCCGTGCACATATATTGCACCGACACTAACACTATCTCCAAACGGACCGAAACAAGATTCCACAGGACCCACTCGTCTAGGACTTTCGTCGGGTGCATTCAAGATGATTTCCGAGCCTATGGTACATTTAGCACAAATCGCGCACCTATCTTGCCTCAAGATTAGCACTATCTCCAAACGGACTCAAACAAGCTTCCACTTGAGCCTCGTCACCTAGGACTATCGTCGGGTGCGTCCAAAATGATTTCTGAGCCTATTGTACGTTCGGCGCAAATCATGCTCCTATATTGCACCAACACTAACACTGTCTCCAAACGGACCGAAACGAGATTCCACATGACCCACTCATCAAGGAGTTCCATCGGGTGCGTCCAACATGATTTCCAAGCCGTGGTACATTCGACACAAATCGCGCACCATTCTTGCGTCAGGATTACCACTATCTCCAAACAGACTCAAACAAGCTTCCACTTGAGCCTCGTCACCTAGGAGTATCGTCAGTTGCGTCCAAAATGATTTCTAAGCCAATGGTATGTTCAGCGAAAACCGTGCACCTATATCGCACCAACACTAACACTGTCTCCAAACGGACCAAAACGTGCTTCCACTTAAGCCTTGTCACCTAGGATTTCATCAGGTGCGTCCAATACGATTCCTGAGCCTATTGTACGTTCGGTGAAAACCGTGCACCTATATTGCACCGATAGTACACCATCGCCAAACGTACCGAAATGAGATTCCACATGACCCAGTCACCTTGGAGTTCCATCGGGTGCGTTCAAGGCGATTTCCAAGCCTATGGTACGTTTAGCACAAACTACGCACCTATCTTGCGTAGAGATTAGCACTGTCTCAAAACAGACTCAAACAAGCTTCAAGTTGAGCCTCATCACCTGGGAGTTTCATCGGGTGCATCCAAAATGATTTTATGAGCTTATGGTACGTTCAGCGCAATTCGTGCACCTATATTGCACCGACACTAACACTGTCTCCGAACGGACCGAAACGAGATTCCACATGACCCACTCACCTAGAAGTTCCATCAGGCGCGTCCAAGATGATTTCTGAGCCAATGGCGCGTCCAAGATGATTTCTGAGCCAATGGCGCACCTATCTTGCGTCAAGATTACCACTATCTCCAAACGGACTCAAACAAGCTTCCACTTGAGCCTCGTCACTTAGGAGTATCATCGGGTGCGTCCAAAATGATATCTGTGCCTATGGTACGTTCGGCGTAAACCGTGCACCTATATTGCACCGAAACTAACACTGTGTCCAAACAGACCGAAACAAGATTCCACATGACGCACTCAAAAACGGGTTCGATCAGGTGCATGCAAAATGATTTTCGAGCCTATGGTACGTTCGGAGCACACCATGCACCTATCTAGCGTCAAGATTAGCACTATGTACAAACAGACCTAATCGTGCTTCCACTTGAGCCTCGCCACCAAGGAGTACCATCAGGTGCGTCCAAATCAGTTTCGGAGCGTATGGTACGTTTGACACAAACCGTGCACTCATCTTGCACCGACACTAACACTGTCTCCAAACGGACCGAATCGAGATTTCACATGACCCACTCGTCTAGGAGTTCCATCGGGTGCGTTCAAGATGATTTCTGAGCCTATGGTACGTTGGGCACAAACCACGAACAAGCTTCGACTTGAGCGTCATCACCTAGGTGTATCATCGGCTGCCTCCAAAATAATTTCTGAGCCTATGGTACATTGGGCGCAAACTGCACACCTCATCAAGATTAGCATTATCTCCAAGCAGACAAAAACGTGCTTCTAGTTGAGCCTCATCAACTAGGAGTGTCGTCGGGTGCGTCCAAAACGAATTCTGAGCCTATGGTACATTCGGCGCAAACCTTGCGCCTATATTGCCCCGATAGTAACACTATCCCCAAACAGACCGAAACAAGATTCCACATGACTCTCTTGTCTAGGACTTCCATCGGGTGCGTTCAAGACGATTTCCGAGCCTATAGTACGTTTGGCACAAACCGCGCTCCTATCTTGTGTCAAGATTAGCACTATCTCCAAACGGACTGAAACAAGCTTCCACTTGAGCCTCGTCACCTAGGACTATCGTCGGGTGCGTCCAGAATTATTTATGAGCCTATTGTACGTTCAGCACAAATCGTGCTCCTATATTGCACCGACACTAACACTGTCTCCAAACGGACCGAAACAAGATTCCACATGACCCACTCACCTAGGAGTTCCATCGGGTGCGTCCAACACGATTTTCGAGCCGATGGTACATTCAAAACAAACCACGCACCTTTCTTTCGTCAGGATTACCATGATCTCCAAACAAACTGAAACAAGCTTCCGCTTAAGCCTATGGTACGTTCGGTGCAAACCGTGCACCTATATTGCACCGATAGTACAATGTCTTCAAATAGACCGAAATGAGATTCCACATGACCCACTCACCTAGGAGTTCCATCGGGTGCGTTAAAGACGATTTCCAAGCCTATCGTACGTTTGGCACAAACTACGCAGCTATCTTGCGTCAAGATTAGCACTGTCTCGAAACAGACTCAAACAAGCTTCAAGTTGAGCCTCGTCACCTGGGAGTATCATCGGGTGCATCCAAAATGATTTATGAGCTTATAGTACGTGTGGCGCAATACGTGCACCTATATTGCACCGACACTAACACTGTCTCCAAACGGACCGAAACGATATTCCACATGACCCACTCACCTAGAAGTTCCATCAGGTGCGTCCAAGATGATTTCTGAGCCGATGGTACATTCGACACAAACGGCGCACCTATCTTGCGTCAAGATTACCACTATGTCCAAACGGACTGAAACAAGCATCCACTTGAGCCTCGTCAACTAGGAGTATCGTCGGGTGCGTCGAAAATGATATCTGTGCCTATGGTATGTTCGGCGCAAACCGTGCACCTATATTGCACCGAAACTAACACTGTCTCCAAATAGACCGAAATGAGATTCCACATGATGCACTCAAAAACGAGTTCGATCAGGTGCATGCAAAATGATTTTTGAGCCTATGGTATGGTCGGAGCACACCGTGCACCTATTTAGCGTCAAGATTAGCACTATGTACAAACAGAACTAATCGTGCTTCCACTTGAGCCTCGCCACCTCGGAGTACCATCGGGTGCGTCCAAATCGATTTCGGAGCCTATGGTACATTTGGCACAAACCGTGCACTCATCTTGCACCGACACTAATACTGTCTCCAAACGGACCGAAACGAGATTCTACATGACCCACTCGTCTAGGAGTTCCATCGGGTGCGTTCAGGACAATTTCTAAGCCTATGGTACGTTGGGCACAAACCACGCACCTATCTTGCGTCAAGATTAGCACTATCTCTAAACGGACTCAAACAAGCTTCCACTTGAGCGTCATCACCTAGGTGTATCATCGGCTGCCTGCAAAACAATTTCTGAGCGTATGGTACATTTGGCGCAAACTGCACACCTCATCAAGATTAGCATTATCTCCAAACAGACAAAAACGTGCTTCCAGTTGAGCCTCATCAACTAGGAGTGTCGTCGGGTGCGTCCAAAACGAATAATGAGCCTATGGTACATTCGGCGCAAACCTTGCGCCTATATTGCCCCGATAGTAACACTACCCCCAAACAGACCGAAACAAGATTCCACATGACTCTCTCGTCTAGGACTTCCATCGGGTCCGTTCAAGACGATTTCCGAGCCTATGGTACGTTTCGCACAAACCGCGCACCTATCTTGTGTCAAGATTAGCACTATCTCCAAACGGACTGAAACAAGCTTCCACTTGAGCCTCGTCACCTAGGACTATCGTCGGGTGCGTCCAAAATTATTTATGAGCCTATTGTACGTTCAGCACAAATCGTGCTCCTATATTGCACCGACATTAACACTGTCTCCAAACGGACCGAAACGAGATTCCACATGACCCACTCACCTAGGAGTTCCATCGGGTGCGTCCAACACGATTTTCAAGCTGATGGTACATTCAAAACAAACCACGCACCTTTCTTTCGTCAGGATTACCACGATCTCTAAACAAACTGAAACAAGCTTCCGCTTAAGCCTATGGTACGTTCGGTGCAAACCGTGCACCTATATTGCACCGATAGTACACTGTCTCCAAACAGACCAAAAGGAGATTCCACATGACCCACTCACCTAGGAGTTCCATCGGGTGCGTTCAAGACGATTTCCAAGCCTATCATACGTTTGGCACAAACTGCGCAACTATCTTGCGTCAAGATGAGCACTGTCTTGAAACAGACTCAAACAAGCTTCAAGTTGAGCCTCGTCACCTGGGAGTATCATCGGGTGCATCCAAAATGATTTATGACCTTATGGTACGTGTGGCGCAATCTGTGCACCTATATTGCACCGACACTAACACTGTCTCCAAACGGACCGAAACAAGATTCCACATGACCCACTCACCTAGAAGTTCCATCAGGTGCGTCCAAGATGATTTCTGAGCTGATGGTACTTTCGACACAAACGGCGCACCTATCTTGTGTCAAGATTACCACTATGTCCAAACGGACTCAAACAAGCATCCACTTGAGCCTCGTCACCTAGGAGTATCGTCGGGTGTGTCGAAAATGATATCTGTGCCTATGGTACGTTCGGCGCAAACCGTGCACCTATATTGCACTGAAACTAACACTGTCTCCAAACAGACCGAAATGAGATTCCACATGATGCACTCAAAAACGAGTTCGATCAGGTGCATGCAAAACGATTTTTGAGCCTATGGTACGGTCGGAGCACACCGTGCACCTATCTAGCGTCAAGATTAGCACTATGTACAAACAGAACTAATCGTGCTTCCACTTGAGCCTCGCCACCTCGGAGTACCATCGGGTGCGTCCAAATCGATTTCGAAGCCTATGGTACATTTGGCACAAACCGTGCACTCATCTTGCACCGACACTAATACTGTCTCCAAACGGACCGAAACGAGATTCCACATGACCCACTCGTCTAGGAGTTCCATCGGGTGCGTTCAAGACAATTTCTGAGCCTATGGTACGTTGGGCACAAACCACGCACCTATCTTGCGTCAAGATTAGCACTATCTCTAAACGGACTCAAACAAGCTTCCACTTGAGCGTCATCACCTAGGTGTATCATCGGCTGCCTGCAAAACAATTTCTGAGCGTATGGTACATTGGGCGCAAACTGCACACCTCATCAAGATTAGCATTATCTCCAAACAGACAAAAACGTGCTTCCAGTTGAGCCTCATCAACTAGGAGTGTCGTCGGGTGCGTCCAAAATGAATTCTGAGCCTATGGTACGTTCGGCGCAAACCTTGCGCCTATATTGCCCCGATAGTAACACTATCCCCAAACAGACCGAAACGAGATTCCACATGACTCTCTCGTCTAGGACTTCCATCGGGTGCGTTCAAGATGATTTCCGAGCCTATGGTACGTTTGGCACAAACCGTGCACCTATCTTGTGTCAAGATTAGCACTATCTCCAAACGGACTGAAACAAGCTTCCAGTTGAGCCTCGTCACCTAGGACTATCGTCGGGTGCGTCCAAAATTATTTATGAGCCTATTGTACGTTCAGCACAAATCGTGCTCCTATATTGCACCGACACTAACACTGTCTCCAAACGGACTAAAATGAGATTCCACATGACCCACTCACCTAGGAGTTCCATCGGGTGTGTCCAACATGATTTTCGAGCCGATGGTACATTCAAAACAAACCACGCACCTTTCTTTCGTCAGGATTACCATGATCTCCGAACAAACTGAAACAAGCTTCCGCTTAAGCCTATGGTACGTTCAGTTCAAACCAAGCACCTATATTGCACCGATAGTACACTGTCTCTAAACAGACTGAAATGAGATTCCACATGACCCACTCACCTAGGAGTTCCATCGGGTGCGTTCAAGACGATTTCCAAGCCTATCGTACGTTTGGCACAAACTGCGCAGCTATCTTGCATCAAGATTAGCACTGTCTCGAAACAGACTGAAACATGCTTCAAGTTGAGCCTCGTCACCTGGGAGTATCATCAGGTGCATCCAAATGATTTATGAGCTTATGGTACGTGTGGCGCAATCCATGCACCTATATTGCACTGACACTAACACTATCTCCAAACGGACCGAAACGAGATTCCACATGACCCACTCACCTAGAAGTTCCATCAGGCACGTCCAAGATGATTTCTGAGCCGATGGTACATTCGACACAAACGGCGCACCTATCTTGCGTCAAGATTACCACTATGTCCAAACGGACTCAAACAAGCATCCACTTGAGCCTTATCACTTGGGAGTATCATTGGGTGCATCCAAAATGATTTATGAGCTTATGGTACGTGTGGCGCAATCCGTGCACCTATATTGCACCGACACTAACATTGTCTCCAAACGGATCGAAACGAGATTCCACATGACCCACTCACCTAGAAGTTCCATCAGGCGCGTCCAAGATGATTTCTGAGCCGATCTCATAAATCATTTTGGTACACCTAGAAGTTCTCACCTATAGTACGTTGGGCACAAACCACGCACCTATCTTGCGTCAAGATTAGCACTATCTCCAAACGGACTCAAACAAGCTTCCACTTGAGCGTCATCACCTAGGTGTATCATCGGCTGCCTGCAAAACAATTTCTGAGCGTATGGTACATTGGGCGCAAACTGCACACCTCATCAAGATTAGCATTATCTCCAAACAGACAAAAATGTGCTTCCAGTTGAGCCTCATCAACTAGGAGTGTCGTCGGGTGCGTCCAAAACGAATTCTGAGCCTATGGTACGTTCGGCGCAAACCTTGCGCCTATATCGCCCCGATAGTAACACTATCCCCAAACAGACCGAAACGAGATTCCACATGACTCTCTCGTCTAGGACTTCCATCGGGTGCGTTCAAGACGATTTCCGAGCCTATGGTACGTTTGGCACAAACCGCGCACCTATCTTGTGTCAAGATTAGCACTATCTCCAAACTGACTGAAACAAGCTTCCACTTGAGCCTCGTCACCTAGGACTATCGTCGGGTGCGTCCAAAATTATTTATGAGCCTATTGTACGTTCAACACAAATCGTGCTCCTATATTGCCCCAACACTAACACTGTCTCCAAACGGACCATAATGAGATTCCACATGACCCACTCACCTAGAAGTTCCATCGAGTGTGTCCAAATCGATTTTCGAGCCGATGGTAGATTCAAAACAAACCACGCACCTTTCTTTCATCAGGATTACCGCGATCTCCAAACAAACTGAAACAAGCTTCCGCTTAAGCCTATGGTATGTTCAGTGCAAACCGTGCACCTATATTGCACCGATAGTACACAGTCTCCAAACAGACTGAAATGAGATTCCACATGACCCACTCACCTAGGAGTTCCATCGAGTGCGTTCAAGATGATTTCCAAGCCTATCGTACGTTTGGCACAAACTGCGCACCTATCTTGCGTCAAGATTAGCACTGTCTCGAAACAGACTCAAACAAGCTTCAAGTTGAGCCTCGTCACTAGGGAGTATCATTGGGTGCATCCAAAATGATTTATGAGCTTATGGTACGTTCGGCGCAAAGCGTGCACCTATATTGCACCGAAACTAACACTGTCTCCAAACAGACCAAAATGAGATTCCACATGATGCACTCAAAAACGAGTTCGATCAGGTGCATGCAAAATGATTTTTGAGCCTACGGTACGTTCGGAGCACACCGTGCACCTATCTAGCGTCAACATTAGCACTATGTACAAACAGAACTAATCGTGCTTCCACTTGAGCCTCGCCACCTCGGAGTACCATCGGGTGCGTCCAAATCGATTTCGGAGCCTATGGTACGTTTGGCACAAACCGTGCACTCATCTTGCATCGACACTAATACTGTCTCCAAACGGACCGAAACGAGATTCCACATGACCCACTCGTCTAGGAGTTCCATCGGGTGCTTTCAAGACAATTTCTGAGCCTATGGTACGTTGGGCACAAACCACGCACCTATCTTGCGTCAAGATTAGCACTATCTCCAAACGGACTCAAACAAGCTTCCACTTGAGCGTCATCACCTAGGAGTATCGTCGGGTGCGTCGAAAATGATATATGTGCCTACGGTACATTCGGCGCAAACCATGCACCTATATTGCACCGAAACTAACACTGTCTCCAAACAGACCGAAACGAGATTCCACATGATGCCCTCAAAAATGAGTTCGATCAGGTGCATGCAAAATGATTTTTGAGCCTACGGTACGTTCGGAGCACACTGTGCACCTATCTAGCGTCAAGATTAGCACAATGTACAAACAGAACTAATCGTGCTTCCACTTGAGCCTCGCCACCTCGGAGTACCATCAGGTGCGTCCAAATCGATTTCGGAGCCTATGGTACGTTTGGCACAAACCGTGCACTCATCTTGCACCGACACTAATACTGTCTCCAAACGGACCGAAATGAGATTCCACATGACCCACTCGTCTAGGAGTTCCATTGGGTGCGTTCAAGACAATTTCTGAGCCTATGGTACGTTGGGCACAAACCACGCACCTATCTTGCGTCAAGATTAGCACTATCTCCAAACGGACTCAAACAAGCTTCCACTTGAGCGTCATCACCTAGGTGTATCATCGGCTGCCTGCAAAACAATTTCTGAGCGTATGGTACATTGGGCGCAAACTGCACACCTCATCAAGATTAGCATTATCTCCAAACAGACAAAAACGTGCTTCCAGTTGAGCCTCAATAACTAGGAGTGTCGTCGGGTGCGTCCAAAACGAATTCTGAGCCTATGGTACGTTCGGCGCAAACCTTGCGCCTATATTGCCCCGATAGTAACACTATCCCCAAACAGACCGAAATGAGATTCCACTTGACCCACTCGTCTAGGACTTCCATCGGGTGCGTTCAAGACGATTTACGAGCCTATGGTACGTTTTGCACAAACCGCGCACCTATCTTGTGTCAAGATTAGCACTATCTCCAAACGGACTGAAACAAGCTTTCACTTGAGCCTCGTCACCTAGGACTATCATTAGGTGCATCCAAAATTATTTATGTGCCTATTGTATGTTCAGCACAAATCGTGCTCCTATATTGCCCAACACTAACACTGTCTCCAAACGGACCGAACCGAGATTCCACATGACCCACTCACTTAGGAGTTCCATCGAGTGCGTCCAACATGATTTTCGAGCCGATGGTACATTCAAAACAAACCACGCACCTTTCTTTCGTTAGGATTACCACGATCTCTAAACAAACTGAAACAAGCTTCCGCTTAAGCCTATGGTATGTTCGGTGCAAACCGTGCACCGATATTGGACTGATAGTACACTGTCTCCAAACAGACTCAAACAAGCTTTCACTTGAGCCTGTTCACCTAGGAGTATCATCGGGTGCGTCCAAAATGATTTCTGAGCCTATGGTACATTCGGTGCACCTATATTGCACCGACACTAACACTATCTCCTAACGGACCGAAACGAGAGTCCACATGGCCTACTCGTCTAGCATTTCCATCGGGTGCGTTCAAGACGATTTCCGAGCCTATGGTATGTTTGGCACAAACCGCACACCCATCTTGCGTCAAGATTAGCACAATCTATAGACGGACTCAAACAAGCTTCCACTCAAGCCTCGTCACCTAGGAGTATCATCGGATGTGTCCAAAATGATTTCTGAGCCGATGGTACATTCGGTGAAACTGTGCACCTATGTTGCACTGACACTAACACTGTCTTCAAACGGACCAAAATGAGATTCCACATGACCCACTCATCTAGGACTTCCATCAGGTGCGTTCAAGACGATATCCAAGCCTATGGTACGTTTGTCACAAACCGCGCACCTATCTTGCGTCAAGATTAGCACTATCTCCAAACGGACTCAAACAAGGTTCAACTTGAGCCTCGTCACCTTGGAGTATCGTCGGGTGCGTCCAAAATGATTTCGGAACCTATGGTACGTTTGGCTCAAACCGTGCACATATATTGCATTGAAACTAACACAGTCTCCAAACAGATTGAAACGAGATTCCACATGACCCACTCACCTAGGAGTTCCATCTGGTCGCTCAACACGACTTCCGAGCCGATGGTACATTCAACACAAACTGTGCACCTTTCTTGCGTCAAGATTATCACTATCTCCAAATAGACTCAAACAAGCTTCCACTGCAGCCTCATAACCTAGGAGTATCGTCGGGTGCGTCCAAAACAATTTCTGAGCCAATGGTATGTTCGGCGCAAACCGTGCACCTATATTGCACCGACACTAACACTGTCTCCAAACGGATCGAAACGCGATTCCACTTGACCCACTCGTCTAGGACTTCCATCGGGTGCGTTCAAGATGATTTCTGAGCCTATGGTACGTTTGGCACAAACCACGTAGCTATCTTGCATCAAAATTAGCACTATCTCCAAACGGACTCAAACAAGCTTCCACTTGAGCCTCGTCACCTAGGAGTATCATCAGGTGCATCCAAAACGATTTCTGAGCCTATGGTACATTCGGCGCAAACCGTGCCCCTATATTGCACCGACACTAACACTATCTCCTAACGGACTGAAACGAGATTCCACATGACCCACTCGTCTAGTACTTCCATCAGGTGCGTTCAAGACAATTTCCGAGCCTATGGTACATTTGGCACAAATCGCACACACATCTTGCGTCAAGATTAGCACTATCTCTAGACGGACTCAAACAAGCTTCTACTCGAGCCTCGTCACCTAGGAGTATCATCAGATGCGTCCAAAATGATTTATGAGCTGATGGTACATTTGGTGCACCTATATTGCACTGACACTAACACTGTCTCAAAACGGACCAAAACGAGATTCCACATGACCCACTCGTTTAGGATTTCCATCGGGTGCGTTCAAGACAATTTTCGAGCCTATGGTACGTTTTTCACAAACCGCGCACCTATCTTGCGTCAAGATTAGCACTATCTCTAAATGGACTCAAACAAGCTTCAACTTGAGCCTCGTCACCTTAGAGTATCGTCGGGTGCGTCCAAAATGATTTCTGAGCCTATGGTACGTTCGGCTCAAACCGTGCACATATATTGCATGGACAACACAGTCTCCAAACAGATTGAAAGCAGATTCCACATGACCCACTCACTAGGAGTTCCATCGGATGCGTCCAACACGACTTCCGAGCCGATGGTACATTCGACAGAAACCGCGCACCTTTCTTACGTCAAGATTACCACTATCTCCAAATAGAGTGAAACAAGCTTCCACTTGAGCCTTATCCTAGGAGTATCGTCGGGTGCGTCCAAAAAAATTTCTGAGCCGATGGTACGTTCAGCGCAAACTGTGCACCTATATTGCACCGACACTAACACTGTCTCCAAACGGATCGAAACGAGATTCCACTTGACCCACTCGTCTAGGACTTCCATCGGGTGCGTTCAAGACGATTTTCGAGCCTATGGTACGTTTGGCACAAACCGCGCACCTATCTTGCGTCAAAATTAGCACTATCTCCAAACGGACTCAAACAAGCTTTCACTTGATCCTCTTCACCTAGGAGTATCATCGGGTGTGTCCAAAATGATTTCTGAGCCTGTGGTACATTCGGCGCATACCGTGCACCTATATTGCACCGACACTAACACTATCTCCTAACGGACCAAAACAAGATTCCACATGGCCTACTCGTCTAGGACTTCCATTGGATGCGTTCAAGACGATTTCCGAGCCTATGGTACGTTTAGCACAAACCGCGCACCTATCTTGCATCAAAATTAGCACTATCTCCAAACGGACTCAAACAAGCTTTCACTTGAGCCTCTTCACCTAGGAGTATCATCGGGTGCGTCCAAAATGATTTCTGAGCCTATGGTACATTCGGCACATACTGTGCACCTATATTGCACCGACACTAACACAATCTCTTAACGGACCGAAACGAGATTCCACATGGCCTACTCGTCTAGGACTTCCATCGGGTGCGTTCAAGATGATTTCTGAGCCTATGGTACGTTTGGCACAAACCGCACACCCATCTTGCGTCAAGATTAGCACAATCTATAGACGGACTCAAACAAGCTTCCACTCGAGCCTCGTCACCTAGGAGTATCATCGGATGTGTCCAAAATGATTTCTGAGCCGATGGTACATTCGGTGAAACCGTGCACCTATATTGCACTGACACTAACACTGTCTCCAAACGGACCAAAATGAGATTCCACATGACCCACTCGTCTAGGACTTCCATCAGGTGCGTTCAAGACGATTTCCAAGCCTATGGTACGTTTGTCACAAACCGCGCACCTATCTTGCGTCAAGATTAGCACTATATCCAAACGGACTCAAACAAGGTTCAACTTGAGCCTCGTCACCTTGGAGTATCGTCGGGTGCGTCTAAAATAATTTCGGAACCTATGGTACGTTTGGCTCAAACCGTGCACATATATTGCATTGACACTAACACAGTCTCCAAACAGATTGAAACGAGATTCCACATGACCCACTCACCTAGGAGTTCCATCGGGTGCGTCCAACACGACTTCCGAGCCGATGGTACATTCGACACAAACTACGCACCTTTCTTGCGTCAAGATTACCACTATCTCCAAATACACTCAAACAAGCTTCCACTTGAGCCTCATCACCTAGGAGTATCATCGGGTGCATCCTAAACAATTTTTGAGCCAATGGTATGTTCGACGCAAACCGTGCACCGATATTGCACCGACACTAACACTGTCTCCAAACGGATCGAAACGCGATTCCACTTGACCCACTCGTCTAGGACTTCCATCGGGAGCGTTCAAGATGATTTCTGAGCCTATGGTACGTTTGGCACAAACCACGCAGCTATCTTGCATCAAAATTAGCACTATCTCCAAACAGACTCAAACAAGCTTCCACTTGATCCTCGTCACCTTGGAGTATCATCGGGTGCATCCAAAACGATTTCTGAGCCTATGGTATATTCGGCGCAAACCGTGGACCTATATTGCACCGACACTAACACTATCTCCTCACGGACCGAAACGAGATTCCACATGACCCACTCGTCTTGGACTTCCATCAGGTGCGTTCAAGACAATTTCCAAGCCTATGGTACGTTTGGCACAAACCGCACACACATCTTGCGTCAAGATTAGCACTATCTCCAGACAGACTCAAACAAGCTTCCACTCGAGCCTCGTCACCTAGAAGTATCATCAGATGCGTCCAAAATGATTTATGAGCTGATGGTACATTTGGTGCAAACCGTGCACCTATATTTCACCGACACTAACACTGTCTCAAAATGGACCAAAACAAGATTCCACATGACCCACTCGTTTAGGATTTCCACCGGGTGCGTTCAAGACGATTTTCCGAGCCTATGGTACGTTTTTCACAAACCGCGCACCTATCTTGCGTCAAGATTAGCACTATCTCCAAATGGACTCAAATAAGCTTCAACCCCAGCCTCGTCACCGTAGAGTATCGTCGGGTGTGTCCAAAATGATTTCTGAGCCTATGGTACGTTCGGCTCAAACCATGCACATATATTGCACAGACTCTAACACAGTCTCCAAACAGATCGAACTGAGATTCCACATGACCCACTCACTAGGAGTTCCATCGGATGCGTCCAACACGACTTCTAAGTCGATGGTACATTTGACAGAAACCGCGCACCTTTCTTGCGTCAAGATTACCACTATCTCCAAATAGAGTGAAACAAGCTTCCACTTGAGCCTTATCCTAGGAGTATCGTCGGGTGCGTCCAAAACAATTTCTGAGCCGATGGTACATTCGGAGCAAACTGTGCACCTATATTGCACCGACACTAACACTGTCTCCAAATGGATCGAAATGAGATTCTACTTGACCCACTCGTCTAGGACTTCCATCGGGTGCGTTCAAGACGATTTTCGAGCCTATGGTACGTTTGGCACAAACCGCGCACCTATCTTGCGTCAAAATTTGCACTATTTCCAAACGGACTCAAACAAGCTTTAACTTGAGCCTCATCACCTAGGAGTATCATCGGGTGTGTCCAAAATGATTTCTGAGCCTATGGTACATTCGGTGCATACCGTGCACCAATATTGCACCGACACTAACACTATGTCCTAACGGACCAAAACAAGATTCCACATGGCCTACTCGTCTAGGACTTCCATCGGGTGCGTTCAAGATGATTTCCGAGCCTATGGTACGTTTGGCACAAACCGCACACCCATCTTGCGTCAAGATTAGCACAATCTATAGACGGACTCAAACAAGCTTCCACTCGAGCCTCGTCACCTAGGAGTATCATCGGATGCGTCCAAAATGATTTCTGAGCCGATGGTACATTCGGTGAAACCGTGCACCTATATTGCACTGACACTAACACTGTCTCCAAACGGACCAAAATGAGATTCCACATGACCCACTCGTCTAGGACTTCCATCAGGTGCGTTCAAGACGATTTCCAAGCCTATGGTACGTTTGTCACAAATCGCGCACCTATCTTGCGTCAAGATTAGCACTATCTTCAAACGGACTCAAACAAGGTTCAACTTGAGCCTCGTCACCTTGGAGTATCGTCGGGTGCGTCCAAAATGATTTCGGAACCTATGGTACGTTTGGCTCAAACCGTGCACATATATTGCATTGACACTAACACAGTCTCCAAACAGATTGAAACGAGATTCCACATGACCCACTCACCTAGGAGTTCCATTGGGTGCGTCCAACACGACTTTCGAGCCAATGGTACATTCGACACAAACTGCGCACCTTTCTTGCGTCAAGATTACCACTATCTCCAAATAGACTCAAACAAGCTTCCACTTGAGCCTCATCACCTAGGAGTATCGTCAGGTGCGTCCAAAACAATTTCTGAGCCAATGGTACATTCGGCGCAAACCGTGCACCTATATTGCACCGACACTAACACTGTCTCCAAACAGATCGAAACGCGATTCCACTTGACCCACTCGTCTAGGACTTCCATCGGGTGCGTTCAAGACGATTTTTGAGCCTATGGTACGTTTGGCACAAACCGCGCAACTATCTTGCATCAAAATTAGCACTTTCTCCAAATGGACTCAAACAAGCTTCCACTTGAGCCTCGTCAACTATGAGTATCATCGGGTGTGTCCAAAATGATTTCTAAGCCTATGGTACATTCGGCGCAAACCGTGCACCTATATTGCACCAACACTAATACTATCTCCTAAGAGACCGAAACGAGGTTCCACATGACCCACTCGTCTAGGACTTCTATCGGGTGCGTTCAAGACAATTTCCGAGCCTATGGTATGTTTGGCACAAACCACACACCCATCTTGCATCAAGATTAGCACTATCCCTAGACGGACTCCAACAAGCTTCCACTCGAGCCTCGTCACCTAGGAGTATCATCAGATGAGTACAAAATGATTTATGAGTTGATGGTACATTTGGTGCAAACCGTGCACCAATATTTCACTGACACTAACATTGTCTCCAAATGGACAAAAACAAGATTCCACATGACCCACTCGTTTAGGACTTTCATCGGGTGCGTTCAAGACGATTTCCGAGCCTATGGTACGTTTTTCACAAACCGCGCACCTATCTTGCGTCAAGATTAGCACTATCTCCAAATGGACTCAAACAAGCTTCAACTTGAGCCTCGTCACCTTGGAGTATCGTCGGGTGCGTCCAAAATGATTTCTGACCCTACGGTACATTCGGCTCAAACTGTGCACATATATTGCATCGACACTAACACTGTCTCCAAACAGATCGAAATGAGATTCCACATGACCCACTCACCTAGGAGTTCCATCGGGTGCATCCAACATGTTTTCTGAGCCGATGGTACATTCGACACAAACTGCGCACCTTTCTTGCGTCAAGATTACCACTATCTCCAAACAAACTCAAACAAGCTTCCAATTGAGCCTCATTACCTAGGAGTATCGTCGAGTGCGTCCAAACCAATTTCTGAGCCGATGGTACGTTCGTCGCAAAACGTGCACCTATATTGCACCAACACTAACACTGTCTCCAAACGGACCGAAATGAGATTCCACATGACCCACTCACCTAGGAGTTCCATCGGGTGCGTCCAAGACGATTTTTGAGCTGATGGTACACTCGACTCAAACCGTGCACATATATTGCATGGACTCTAACATAGTCTCCAAACAGATTGAAAGGAGATTCCACATGACCCACTTACTAGGAGTTCCATCGGGTGCGTCCAACATGACTTCCGAGCCGATGGTACATTCGACACAAACCGCGCACCTTTCTTGCGTCAAGATTACCACTATCGCCAAATAGAGTGAAACAAGCTTCCACTTGAGCCTCATCCTAGGAGTATCGTCGGGTGCGTCCAAAATAATTTCTGAGCCGATGGTACGTTCGGCGCAAACTGTGCACCTATATTGCACCGACACTAACATTGTCTCCAAACGGATCGAAACGAGATTCCACTTGACCCAGCCGTCTAGGACTTCCATCGGGTGCGTTCAAGACGGTTTTCGAGCCTATGGTACGTTTGGTACAAACCGCGCACCTATCTTGCATCAAAATTAGCACTATCTCCAAACGGACTCAAAAGAGGTTTCACTTGAGCCTCTTCACCTAGGGTATCATCAGGTGCATCCAAAATGATTTCTGAGCCTATGGTACATTCGGCGCATACCGTGCACCTATATTGCACTGACACTAACACTATCTCCTAACGGACCGAAACGAGATTCCACATGGCCCACTCGTCTTGGACTTCCATCGTGTGCGTTCAAGACGATTTCTGAGCCTATGGTACGTTTGGCACAAACCGCACACCCATCTTGCGTCAAGATTAGCACAATCTCTAGACGGACTCAAACAAGCTTTCACTCGAGCCTCGTCACCTAGGAGTATCATCGGATGCGTCCAAAATGATTTCGGAGCCGATGGTACATTCGGTGCAAACCGTGTACCTATATTGCACTGACACTAACACTGTATCCAAACAGACCAAAACGAGATTCCACATGACCCACTCGTCTAGGACTTCCATCAGGTGCGTTCAAGATGATTTCCAAGCCTATGGTACGTTTGTCACAAACCGCGCACCTATCTTGCGTCAAGATTAGCACTATCTCCAAACGGACTCAAACAAGGTTCAACTTGAGCCTCGTCACCTTGGAGTATCGTCGGGTGCGTCCAAAATGATTTCGGAACCTATGGTACGTTTGGCTCAAACCGTGCACATATATTGCATTGACACTAACACAGTCTCCAAACAGATTGAAACAAGATTCCACATGACCCACTCACCTAGGAGTTCAATCGGGTGCGTCCAACACGACTTCCGAGCCGATGGTACATTCGACATAAACTGGTCACCTTTCTTGCGTCAAGATTACCACTATCTCCAAATAGACTCAAACAAGCTTCCACTTGAGCCTCATCACCTAGGAGTATCGTCGGGTGCGTCCAAAAGAATTTATGAGCCAATGGTACGTTCGGCGCAAACCGTGCACCTATATTGCACCGACACTAACACTGTCTCCAAACGGATCGAAACGTGATTCCACTTGACCCACTCGTCTAGGACTTCCATCGGGTGCGTTCAAGACGATTTTTGAGCCTATGGTACGTTTGGCACAAACCACACAACTATCTTGCATCAAAATTAGCACTTTCTCCAAACAGACTCAAACAAGCTTCCACTTGAGCCTCGTCACCTATGAGTATCATCGGGTGTGTCCAAAACGATTTCTGAGCCTTTGGTACATTCGGCGCAAACCGTGCACCTATATTGCACCAACACTATTACTATCTCCTAACAGACCGAAACGAGATTCCACATGACCCACTCGTCTAGGACTTCTATCGGGTGCGTTCAAGACAATTTCTGAGTCTATGGTACGTTTGGCACAAACCGCACACCCATCTTGCGTCAAGATTAGCACTATCCCTAAACGAACTCAAACAAGCTTCCACTCAAGCCTCATCACCTAGGAGTATCATCAGATGCATACAAAATGATTTATGAGTTGATGGTACATTTGGTGCAAACCGTGCACCTATATTTCACCGACACTAACATTGTCTCCAAACGGACAAAAACGAGATTCCACATGACCCACTCGTTTAGGACTTTCATCGGGTGCGTTCAAGACGATTTCCGAGCCTATGGTACGTTTTTCACAAACCGCGCACCTATCTTGCGTCAAGATTAGCACTATCTCCAAATGGACTCAAACAAGCTTCAACTTGAGCCTCGTCACCTTGGAGTATCGTTGGGTGCGTCCAAAATGATTTCTGAGCCTATGGTATGCTCGGCTCAAACCGTGCACATATATTGCATTGACTCTAACACAGTCTCCAAATATATTGATAGGAGATTCTATATGACCTACTCACCAGGAGTTCCATCGGGTGCGTCCAACATGACTTCCGAGCCGATGGTACGTTCGACACAAACCGCGCACCTTTCTTGCGTCAAGATTACCACTATCTCGAAATAGACTGAAACAAGCATCCACTTGAGCCTCATCCTAGGAGTATCGTCGGGTGCGCCCAAAACAATTTCTGAGCCGATGGTACGTTCGGCGCAAACTGTGCACCTATATTGCACCGACACTAACATTGTCTCCAAACGGATCGAAACGAGATTCCACTTGACCCAGTCGTCTAGGACTTCCATCGGGTGCGTTCAAGACGGTTTTCGAGCCTATGGTACGTTTGGTACAAACTGCGCACCTATCTTGCATCAAAATTAGCACTATCTCCAAACGGACTCAAAAGAGCTTTCACTTGAGCCTCTTCACCTAGGAGTATCATCAGGTGCATCCAAAATGATTTCTGAGCCTATGGTACATTCGGCGCATACCGTGCACCTATATTGCACCGACACTAACACTATCTCCTAACGGACCGAAACGAGATTCCACATGGCCCACTCGTCTTGGACTTCCATCGTGTGCGTTCAAGACGATTTCTGAGCCTATGGTACGTTTGGCACAAACCGCACACCCATCTTGCGTCAAGATTAGCACAATCTCTAGACGGACTCAAACAAGCTTTCACTCGAGCCTCGTCACCTAGGAGTATCATCGGATGCGTCCAAAATGATTTCGGAGCCGATGGTACATTCGGTGCAAACCGTGTACCTATATTGCACTGACACTAACACTGTATCCAAACAGACCAAAACGAGATTCCACATGACCCACTCGTCTAGGACTTCCATCAGGTGCGTTCAAGATGATTTCCAAGCCTATGGTACGTTTGTCACAAACCGCGCACCTATCTTGCGTCAAGATTAGCACTATCTCCAAACGGACTCAAACAAGGTTCAACTTGAGCCTCGTCACCTTGGAGTATCGTCGGGTGCGTCCAAAATGATTTCGGAACCTATGGTACGTTTGGCTCAAACCGTGCACATATATTGCATTGACACTAACACAGTCTCCAAACAGATTGAAACAAGATTCCACATGACCCACTCACCTAGGAGTTCAATCGGGTGCGTCCAACACGACTTCCGAGCCGATGGTACATTCGACATAAACTGGTCACCTTTCTTGCGTCAAAATTACCACTATCTCCAAATAGACTCAAACAAGCTTCCACTTGAGCCTCATCACCTAGGAGTATCGTCGGGTGCGTCCAAAAGAATTTCTGAGCCAATGGTACGTTCGGCGCAAACCGTGCACCTATATTGCACCGACACTAACACTGTCTCCAAACGGATCGAAACGTGATTCCACTTGACCCACTCGTCTAGGACTTCCATCGGGTGCGTTCAAGATGATTTTTGAGCCTATGGTACGTTTGGCACAAACCACACAACTATCTTGCATCAAAATTAGCACTTTCTCCAAACAGACTCAAACAAGCTTCCACTTGAGCCTCGTCACCTATGAGTATCATCGGGTGTGTCCAAAACGATTTCTGAGCCTTTGGTACATTCGGCGCAAACCGTGCACCTATATTGCACCAACACTAATACTATCTCCTAACAGACCGAAACGAGATTCCACATGACCCACTCGTCTAGGACTTCTATTGGGTGCGTTCAAGACAATTTCTGAGTCTATGGTACGTTTGGCACAAACCGCACACCCATCTTGCGTCAAGATTAGCACTATCCCTAAACGGACTCAAACAAGCTTCCACTCAAGCCTCATCACCTAGGAGTATCATCAGATGCATACAAAATGATTTATGAGTTGATGGTACATTTGGTGCAAACCGTGCACCTATATTTCACCGACACTAACATTGTCTCCAAACGGACAAAAACGAGATTCCACATGACCCACTCGTTTAGGACTTTCATCGGGTGCGTTCAAGACGATTTCCGAGCCTATGGTACGTTTTTCACAAACCGCGCACCTATCTTGCGTCAAGATTAGCACTATCTCCAAATGGACTCAAACAAGCTTCAACTTGAGCCTCGTCACCTTGGAGTATCGTCGGGTGCGTCCAAAATGATTTCTGAGCCTATGGTATGTTCGGCTCAAACCGTGCACATATATTGCATTGACTCTAACACAGTCTCCAAATAGATTGATAGGAGATTCTATATGACCTACTCACCAGGAGTTCCATCGGGTGCGTCCAACATGACTTCCGAGCCGATGGTACATTCGACACAAACCGCGCACCTTTCTTGCGTCAAGATTACCACTATCTCGAAATAGACTGAAACAAGCATCCACTTGAGCCTCATCCTAGGAGTATCGTCGGGTGCGCCCAAAACAATTTCTGAGCCGATGGTACGTTCAGCGCAAACCGTGCACCAATATTGCACCGACACTAACACTGTCTCCAAACCGATCGAAATGAGATTCCACTTGACCCACTCATCTAGGACTTCCATCGGGTGCGTTCAAGACGATTTTCGAGCCTATGGTACGTTTGTCACAAACCATGCACCTATCTTGCATCAAGATTAGCACTATCTCCAAACGGAATCAAACAAGCTTCCGCTCGAGCCTCGTCACCTAGGAGTATCATCGGATGCGTCCAAAACGATTTGTGAGCCTATGGTACATTCGGCTCAAACCGTGCACATATATTGCATCGACACTAACACTGTCTCCAAACAGATCGAAATGAGATTCCACATGACCCACTCACCTAGGAGTTCCATCGGGTGGGTCCAACATGATTTCCGAGCCGATGGTACATTCGACACAAACTGCGCACCTTTCTTGCGTCAAGATTACCACTATCTCCAAACAAACTCAAACAAGCTTCCAATTGAGCCTCATCACCTAGGAGTATCGTCGAGTGCGTCCAAACCAATTTATGAGCCGATGGTACGTTCATCGCAAACCGTGCACCTATATTGCACCAACACTAACACTGTCTCCAAACGGACCGAAATGAGATTCCACATGACCCACTCAGCAAGGAGTTCCATCGGGTGCATCCAAGACGATTTTTGAGCCGATGGTACATTCGACTCAAACCGCGTACCTATCTAGCGTCAAGATTAGCACTATCTCCAAACAGACTAAAACAAGCTTCTAGTTGTGCCTCATCACCTAGGAGTATCGTCAGGTGTGTCCAAAATGAGAGCCTATGGTACGTTCGGCGCAAACCCTACACCTATATTGCACCGATAGTAACACTATCCCCAAACGGACCGAAACGAGATTCCACATGACCCATTCACCTAAGAGTTCCATCGGGTGCGTCCAAGATGATTTTTGAGCCGATGGTACATTCAACACAAATCGCGCACCTATCTTGCGTCAAGGTTAGCAATATCTCCAAACAGACTCAAAGAAGATTCCACTTGAGCCTTATCACCTAGGAGTATCGTTGGGTACGTCCAAAACAATTTCTGAGTCAATGGTACGTTCGGCGCAAACCATGCACCTATATTGCACCGACACTAACACTATCTGCAAACGGACCGAAACGAGATTCCACATGACCCATTCGTCTAGGACTTCTATCGGGTGCGTTCAAGATGATTTCTGAGCCTATGGTACGTTTGGCACAAACTGCGCACCTATCTTGGGTCAAGATTAGCACTATCTCCAAACTGACTCATACAAGCTTCCACTTTAGCCTCGTCACCTAGGAGTATCATCGGGTGCGTCCAAAACAATTTCTGAGCCAATGGTACATTTGGCGCAAACCGTGCACCTATATTGCACTGACACTAACACTGTCTCCAAACGGATCGAAACGAGATTCCACATGACCCACTCGTCTAGGACTTCCATCGGGTGCGTTCAAGATGATTTCCATGCCTATAGTACGTTTGGCACAAACCGTGCACCTATCTTGCGTCAAGATTAACACTATCTCCAAACGGACTCAAACAAGCTCCTACTTGAGCCTCATCACCAAGGAGTATCATCGGGTGCATCCAAAACGATTTCTGAGCCAATGGTACATTCGGCGCAAATCGTGTACCTATATTGCACCGACAGTAACACTGTCTCCAAACGGACCGAAATAAGATTCCACATGACCCACTCACCTAGGAGTTCAATCGGGTGCGTCCAAGATGATTTTTGAGCTGATGGTACATTTTACTCAAACCGCGCACCTATCTTACGTCAAGATTAGCACTATCTCCAAACGGACTCAAACAAGCTTCCACTTGTGCCTCATCACCAAGGAGTATCATCAGGTGCATCCAAAACAAGAGCCTATGGTACGTTCGGCGCAAACCCTACACCTATATTGCACCGATAGTAACACTACCTCCAAACGGATCGAAACGAGATTCCATATGACCCACTCACCTAGGAGTTCCATCGGGTGCGTCCAAGATGATTTTTGAGCCGATGGTACATTCGACACAAACCGCGCACCTTTCTTGCATCAAAATTACCACTATCTCCAAATAGACTCAAACAAGCTTCCACTTGAGCCTCATCACCTAGGAGTATCGTTGGGTGCATGCAAAACAATTTTCTGAGCCGATGGTACGTTTGGCGCAAACCATGCACCTATATTGCACCGACACTAACACTATCTCCAAATGGACCGAAACGAGATTCCACATGACCTTGTCGTCTAGGACTTCCATCGGGTGCGTTCAATATGATTTTAGAGCCTATGGTATGTTTGGCACAAACCGCGCACCTATCTTGCGTCAAAATTAGCACTATCTCCAAACGGACTCAAACAAGCTTCCACTTGAGCCTCGTCACCTAGGAGTATCACCGGGTGCGTCCAAAACGATTTCTGAGCCAATGGTACTTTCGACGCAAACCGTGCACCTATATTACACCGAAAAATAACACTATCTCCAAACGGACCGAAACGAGATTCCACATGACCCACTCATCTAGGACCTCGATCGGGTGCGTTCAAGACGATTTCCAAGCCTATAGTACGTTTGGCACAAACCACACACCCATCTTGCGTCAAGATTAGCACTATCTCCAAACGGAATCAAACAAGCTTCCGCTCAAGCCTCGTCACCTAGGAGTATCATCGGATGCGTCCAAAAAGATTTTGGAGCCGATGGTTCATTCGGCGCAAACCGTGCACCTATATTGCACCGACACTAACAAAGTATGCAAATGGACCAAAACGAGATTCCACATGACCCACTCATCTAGGACTTCCATCAGGTGCATTCAAGACGATTTCCGAGCCTATGGTACGTTTGTCACAAACCGCACACCTATCCTGTGTCAAGATTAACACTATCTCCAAACGGACTCAAACAAGCTTCCACTTGAGCCTCGTCACCAAGGAGTATCATCGGGTGCATCCAAAATGATTTCTGAGCCAATGGTACATTCGGCGCAAACCGTGCACCTATTTTGCACTGACAGTAACACTATCTCCAAACGGACCGAAACAAGATTCCACATGACCCACTCACCTAGGAGTTCTATCGGGTGCATCCAAGACGATTTTTGAGCTGATGGTACATTCGACTCAAACCGCGCACCTATCTTGCGTCAAGATTAGCACTATCTCCAAATAGACTCAAACAATCTTCCACTTGTGCCTCCTCACCAAGGAGTATCGTCAGGTGCGTCCAAAACGAAAGCTTATGGTATGTTCGGCGCAAACCCTACACCTATATTGCACCGATAGTAACACGGTCTCCTAACGGATCGAAACGAGATTCCATATGACCCACTCACCTAGGAGTTCCATCGGGTGCGTCCAAGATGAATTTTGAGCCGATGGTACATTCGACACAAACCGCGCACCTTTCTTACATCAAAATTACCACTATCTCCAAATAGACTCAAACAAGCTTCCACTTGAGCCTCATCACTTAGGAGTATCGTTGGGTGCGTGCAAAACAATTTCTGAGCCGATGGTACGTTCGGCGCAAACCGTGCACCTATATTGCACCGACACTAACACTATCTCCAAACGGACCGAAACGAGATTCCACATGACCTAGTCATCTAGGACTTCCATTGGGTGCGTTCCAGATGATTTTAGAGTCTATGGTACGTTTGGCACAAACCGCCCACCTATCTTGAGTCAAAATTTGCACTATCTCCAAACGGACTCAAACAAGCTTCCACTTGAGCCTCGTCACCTAGGAGTATCATCGGGTGCGTCTAAAACGATTTCTGAGCAAATGGTACATTTGGCGCAAACCGTGCACCTATATTGCACTGACACTAACACTGTCTCCAAATGGATCGAAACAAGATTCCACATGACCCACTCATCTAGGACTTCCATCGGGTGCGTTCAAGTTGATTGTCGAGCCTATGATGCATAGTTATGCATTTCTTTTTCTCCGACACTTTGCTTGTGTGGTGACTTGCTAGTATAATTTGAATGATGTATTGAGGTACTAGCATGAATAGGAAGTAGTTAGATTTTTCTTGCTTCATGTCTTTCAAAGTGGTACTAGAACCTTGCTTATAATGTTGATCTCATGAGGTTTCTAGTTATGTTTGTGCTTTTCAAGTGGAATCTAACTACACAAGGTGCTAAGATGATGTTTATCGCTACTCCGATGGTATCACGCTTCAAAGGTCTATAATCTTAAACACTTAGCACCTATTGGTAGTCAATGTTCCTAATCTTTCCTATCTAACATGTATGCTTCCAAAATCCAAACATATAGCATACATGTAGGGGGAGCCATTACTATCAATTTGAATTCATGATCACATGTCCATAATTCTTACACATGGTAATATACTTGGACAATGTGACATGGGTTTAATCAAAATTTTATCATAACATCTTTGTGAAAGGTTTGTCACCAATTACCAACAAGGGGGAGATTGAAAGTCCTATGTTTGGTGTTGGTAATTAGTGACAATGCCTAAGTACTAATCCTATGCCTAAGTTGTATGTAGCATATGAGGATTAGTACATTCCAAGGTTGGTGGCAAGATGGACATGGTGATCTTGATGTCCACACTTGGATTTGGACGCAACCATACATGATCAAGGCAAAGGTATATGCTTAAGGGTTGTGTTTTAGTAACCAAGACACCTAGTGGGTGTGGTTACATTATAGGATAGATATCCATACTATAAAGAGGGGAATGACGCGGCTATTGAACTCCTAAGTGCCTCTAGGTGTGTATTTCATAATCATATGCATTTGGATAGAACTAATAACGCCTCGAAAAATGATTGTGAAAATGCTAACACACTCGCACATGACGAGATCACTTGGTGGTGTTAGCACGTTTGCGAAGGCGGTGGAGTTTGAGCGGTAGAGAGGGTTTGAGGTCCTCTCTCCCTTCCGCCGAGCTTGCGAGGCGGGATTCAGGCGTTTTCGAGGAGTTGAAACAACTATTTTCCACTACGCCGGAAGTCAGAAAAGAAACGGAAGCGAATGGAGGTCACAGAGGTGACCGGACGCTGAACCGGACGCGGTCTCTGGTTGACCGGACGCGTCCGGTCAGCATTCAGCATCTGCGCGTATTTCAGGTTGATGATCGGATGCGTAGCGCGTCCGGTCACTGACGAGCGGACGCGTCCGGTCGTTCAGGGAGCTTACTGGACTCAAACCGGACGTTGGCACTGTCGCGTCCAGTCATGTTTCTTCAGCGCGTCCGGTCATTGTTTTGTTGAGCGCTGCTCAGGCGACCAGCGCGTCTGGTCATTCACGGGACCAGCGCGTCCGGTCGTTCGTAGCGTGTCCGGTCAGCGCGTCAAGCGTGTCCGGTCAGTGCTTCGCAGTTAGCCGTTGTGCGACCGGCGCGTCCGGTCGTTTGGACCAGCGCGTCCGGTCAGTACTTCACGAGTTAGCCGTTGGGCGACCGGCGCGTCCAGTCAGCACGATTTTGGCTATTTAAGTTTCTAACGGCTCTATTCGAAGGGGTACGTCTATATATACTCATTGGCCGGCTCAAGGCTCTCTCTCTTGAACATTTTGACATACTTGTGAGCACTTTGAGCTAAGCAACTCCCGTCTCACTCATCTCTCTTACTTCTTTGCATATTCGAAGTGAGATTGAGTGATCCAAGTGCATTTGCATTGTGAGATAGCATCTAGTTGGCACTTGGTGGTTGATTTGCTGTAGGATTCTTGTTTCTCTTGGTGGTTGCCGCCACCTAGATGGCTTGGAGCAGCTTGAAGGCGTTGGCAAGAGTTGGTGATTGTTCTTGGCCACCTCCGGTAATTGTGAGGGGTTTATGCCTACCTCGGCGAAACGCCAAAGGCAATATTAGTGAATTACTCGTGTCATTGCAACCTTTTGCCATTTGGTAGGTTCTTGTGGTGCCTTTTGAGAGGCTCGGTGTGAGACCGATTAGCCACTGAACCACGTGGTGAAGAGGGACACAATGGGGACTAGCGTGACGGCAAGCACGTGAACCTCGGGATAAATCTTCGTGTCATCACTTTCATATTGTGATCGATTGATCCTGGTGTTCGGTTATCTTGGTATTCATTGTTGATCATATTGGTTGGCTCAATACTTCACCCCTCGGTGAAACTCTCCTAACTCAACTCCGCATTACTTTCTTAGTTATCTTTGCTAGCTAGTTAGCTTTGCTAGAGTAGCTCTTTTGTGTAGCTTGCTAGTTGTAGTTATAGTTACCTTCTCGGTTTGACTTGTGCGGTTGAGTGCAAATACTAGAATTGTGAATTGGATAGGTGGCTTGCAAACTCCCCGTAGGATAAGCAAAACTTGCATCTCGCTATTTGTTATATTGATAAACTTGTTTAGCTTGTCTTTGTAGATTTTTTTAAAGGCTATTCACCCCCGCTCTAGCCATCAAGACCTTTCAAGTGGTATCGGAGCAGTTGTCACCGTTTTCAAGGCTTAACAACCTCAATGTAAGATGGCTCAAGTTGTGTTCAACCATGTCGGGGGCAAGCCTCCATTATGTGATGGTGTCACATCTTTTGATCATTGGAAAAGAAAGATGAAGCAATATCTTGGCTCTATTCATGAGAACGTTTGCAAGGTGACACACCATGATTATGCTATCATTGATCCCGATAACCTCACCAACAATGATCGCATCAACAACCAATGCAAAACTATGGCTCTCAATACTCTCTACAATGGGATTGATGCAAAGGTCTTTGAGCAAATCAAGGATCTTGAGATGGCAAGTGAAGTGTGGACAAGATTAGAGGAAACATATGAGGGCACTTCAACGGTAAAGAGTGCCAAGCTCTATATGCTCAAGGATAAATTTGCAAGCTTCAAGATGAAGGATGATGAGTCCATACCGAAGATGTTCTATAGGCTACAAGTTATTGTCAATGATCTCAAGAGCCTAGGAGAAGATGTCAAGGACAAGGACTTCTCACATAAGTTCTTGATGAACTTACCTAAGAAGTTTGCTATCTTGAGGAAGATGATCCAAAGAGAGGGTTTGGACAAGGTGACTCCAAACCAAGTGCTTGGAGATGTCATGACCGATGCTCAATATGATGATGATGAAGATGAAGATGAGAAGAAGGAGATCAAGGTCAAGCAAGAGAAGACCACCGCATTCAAGGCTTCTTCTTCCAAGGGCAAGAGCAAGGTTGTTGTTGATGATGATGATCCATTTAATGATGAGATCATGGCCCTTCTAGTGCAAAAGATGGGTCGGTTCATGAAGAAGAGAGGCTATGGTGCAAGAAAGAGAAGGGACTTCATGAAGGCAAAGGAGGTGCTTTGCTACAATTGCAATAGCCCTGATCATGTAGTGGCAAAGTGCCCCTATGAAGACAAAAGATATCATGATGGGGAGTTGAAGTTGAAGAAGAACAAGAAGGAGAAGAAAGCAAAGAAGAGCTTCACATTCAATAAGAAGAAGAAGGGTGGTGGCTATGTGGTCACTTGGGATAATGATAACTCCGATAGTGATGATGATAGCTCTAGTGATGATGAGAAGACCACTTGGCGAGCCATTGCAAACATCGCCCCCTCCAATAAGCCATCCATCTTCGACACTACATCGACATGCCTTATGGCCAAGCCTACCAAGGTAAAACATGATGATAGTGATGATGATTCTTGTGCTAGTGATGATTGTAGGAGTGATGATAAGGAGGATGAAGACTACTCCAAGGATGATCTATTAGGCATAATAGATCAAATGAGCAAGGGCTACAAGAGGACAACCAAGAAGTGCAAGATCTTGGAGCAAGAGCTCATTGCCAAGAGCAATGAAAATGATTCCTTGATGGAGGAGCTTGTTGCTCTCAAAAAGAGTAAGGAGTGCAAAGGAATTGAACAAGAGCTCAAAGCTCTTAGGAAATCCTTTGATGAGCTAGAGGCCTGTCGTGAGTGTCTAAAGGAAGACCACGAGGATCTTGAAATTGCTCACACTAGGCTTAAGGAAGCCCACTCCACTCTACTTGAGCTCATCAAGGAAAAGGACCTCAAGTTGGAGAAGCTCATGAAGGAAGCTAAGGAGGAGCAAGTGATTGTCACTTGTGACATTGGACTAACATGTGATATTATTGATGATTCTTTATTTGTTGGTCCTACTAATGCTTTATGTAGCTCATCATCATCCACCACAACCAACTCTACCTCTAGTACTAGTGATTCATCACTTGTGGTTGAGAATGAGACTCTCAAGAGAGAGGTGGATGATCTCACCCGCGCATTAGGCAATGCCTATGGTGGGGATGCCCGCTTGCTAAAATGCTTGGGTAGCCAAAGGTTCTCTCTTAACAAAGAGGGTTTGGGCTATACTCCCAAGAAGGGCAAGGCGGCCTTTGCTACTCCAAAGTCTTGTTTTGTGAAGAGCAATGGTCGTTATTGCAATAGATGCAAACAAGTTGGGCATCTAGAGATTAATTGCAATAAAATGAACAAGAACAAGAAAAATGCTAATGTACCTTACATTCCTTTTGATTCTTGTTATGTGCTTACCCAGGGTGAGAAAGGTGTGCATGCTAAGTTTGTTGGTACACCAATTGTGGGTCCAAAGAAGAAGGTCATTTGGGTACCAAAGAGCTTAGTGACTAACCTCCAAGGACCCAAGCAAGTATGGGTACCTAAGAAACATTAATTTGTTTTGTAGGTAAATTACAAGGCCGGAGGAAGGCATTGGGTGCTTGATAGTGGGTGCTCTCAACATATGACCGGTGATTTAAGAATATTCAACTCTCTCAAATCAAATGATAGTGGCATTGATAGCATCACATTTGGTGACAATAGCAAGGGTGATGTGAAGGCTCTTGGAAGGATTGCAATCTCTAATGATCATAGCATTTCCAATGTGCTCGTAGTTGAAAAGTTGAACTTCAATCTTCTCTCGATTGCTCAATTATGTGATCTCGGTTTCAAGTGCATATTTGGTGTTGATGATGTGGAGATAGTTAGTGTTGATGGCTCTAACTTGATCTTCAAAGGCTTTAGATATGAGAATCTATACTTGGTTGATTTCAATGCTAGTGACACTCAACTTTCAACATGCTTGCTCACTAAATCAAGTATGGGTTGGTTATGGCATAGAAGACTTGGTCATGTTGGCATGAAGCAATTGAACAAGTTAGTGAAGCATGACTTAGTTAGAGGCTTGAAGGATGTCACATTTGAGAAAGATAAGCTATGTAGTGCATGTCAAGCCAAAAAGCAAGTGGGCAACACTCATCCATTGAAGAGCATTATGAGTACTTCCAAAGCATTTGAGTTGTTGCACATGGATCTATTTGGGCCAACTACATACACAAGCATTGGTGGCAACAAGTATGGCGTTGTGATTGTGGATGATTTCACTAGATATACATGGGTATTCTTTCTTGGGGACAAAAGTGATGTATTTGACATATTCAAGAAGTTCATCAAGAGAGTACAAAATGAGTTTGAAACCACAATCAAGAAAGTGAGAAGTGACAATGGAAGTGAGTTTAGAAACACAAGAATTGATGAGCTATGTGATGAGCTTGGAATCAAACATCAATTCTTGGCCAAGTATACACCTCAATCAAATGGCTTAGTTGAGAGGAAGAATAGAACCTTAATTGATATGGCAAGATCAATGTTGAATGAGTATAATGTGAGTCATTCATTTTAGGCCGAAGCAATCAACACGGCTTGCTTCTATAGCAACCGCCTCTATTGCCATAAGTTTCTAGAGAAGACACCATATGAGATCTTAAATGGAAGAAAGCCTAACATTGCATACTTTCGGGTATTTGGTTGCAAATGCTACATCTTGAAGAAGGGTACTAGATTAAGCAAGTTTGAGAAGAAATGTGATGAAGGATTCTTACTTGGGTACTCAACTACTAGCAAAGCTTATAGAGTTTGGAATTTAGCTAGTGGTTTACTTGAAGAAGTGCATGATGTTGAGTTTGATGAAACAAATGGTTCTCAAGATGAGGAAGATAACTTGGATGATGTGAGAGGAACTCAATTGACCAATACTATGAAAGAAATGGATATTGGTGATATTAGGCCAAAGCAAGTGATTGATGTGGATGACAACAAAGATCAAGTGCTCCAAAGTCCAATTACACAAGCTAGTGGTTCTCTAATACAAAATCAAGCTAGTACATCATCTCAAGTGCAACAAGACCAACAAGTGGCTAGTTCATCATCTCCAACTTATGATCAACATCAACATCCAAGCAATCAAGTGCAAGTGCTTCAACCAACTAACATTGCAAGAGACCATCCATTGGATTCCATCATTGGTGACATACAAAGGGGAGTTCAAACTAGATCAAGATTGGCATCTTTTTGTGCTCACTCTTCTTTTGTGTCAATGGAAGAACCCAAGGACATTGATAAAGCATTGAGAGATCCGGATTGGGTTAATGCAATGCATGAAGAGCTCAACAACTTCAAGAGAAATGAAGTATGGGAACTAGTTGAGAGGCCTAAGGATCACAATGTCATTGGAACAAGATGGGTCTTTTGCAACAAGCAAGATCAAGATGGGATAGTAGTAAGGAACAAAGCAAGACTAGTGGCTCAAGGTTACACAAAAATAGAGGGTCTTGACTTTGGTGAAACTTATGCCCCGGTTGCAAGATTGGAAGCAATTAGGATCTTACTTGCCTATGCTTGTGCTCATAATATCAAGCTATATCAAATGGATGTGAAGAGTGCATTTCTCAATGGGTACATCCAAGATGAGGTGTATGTGGAACAACCTCCCGGTTTTGAAGATGACAAGAAACCCAGTCATGTCTACAAATTGAGAAAAGCTTTGTATGGATTGAAGCAAGCACCTAGAGCATGGTATGAAAGATTGAGGGACTTCTTGCTATCCAAAGGATTTGTCATGGGCAAAGTGGATACTACTCTATTCACCAAGAATATTGGGAAAGACTTGTTTGTATTGCAAATATATGTTGATGATATCATATTCGGTTCAACCAATCAAGATTATTGTGATGAGTTTGGGAAAATGATGGCAAAGGAATTTGAAATGTCAATGATTGGTGAACTTAGTTTCTTTCTTGGACTTCAAATCAAACAAATGAAGGAAGGAACATTTGTAAGCCAAACCAAATACATAAAGGATATGCTAAATAAGTTTGGTATGGAAGATGCAAAAGGAATCACTACTCCAATGAGCACTAGTGGAAGCTTGGATAGTGACAAGAGTGGCAACATGGTAGATCAAAAGCTATATAGATCAATGATTGGTAGCCTACTCTATGTGACAGCATCAAGGCCCGATGTAATGTTTAGTGTATGCATGTGTGCAAGATTTCAAGCCTCACCAAGAGAAAGTCATTTGAAGGCAACAAAGAGAATATTGAGGTACTTAAAGCACACACAAGATGTTGGATTGTGGTATCCCAAAGGTGCAACCTTTGAGCTAGTTGGATATTCAGATTCCGACTATGCCGGTGATAAAGCGGAGAGAAAGAGCACTTCCGGGACTTGTCAATTGTTGGGAAGATCATTTGTCTTATGGTCATCCAAGAAGCAAAATAGTATTGCACTATCTACCGCCGAGGCCGAATACATCGCCGCGGGTAGTTGTTGTGCACAAATCTTGTGGATGAAGGCAACATTGAAAGATTTTGGAATCAATTTCAAGAATGTGCCATTGCTATGTGACAATAAAAGTGCCGTAAAGCTAACCAACAATCCGGTTCAACATCAACGAACAAAGCATATTGATGTTTGTCATCATTTCATTAGAGATCATCAACAAAAGGGTGACATTGCTATTGAGAGTGTGGGCACCGAAGATCAATTAGCTGATCTATTCACCAAGCCACTTGATGAGAAGATATTTCACAAGCTAAAGAATGAGTTGAACATACTTGACTTCTCCAACATGAGTTGATGCACGCCATATATGACATGCCTCTTCTTCGAGCCCTAAGGTACAATTGGTTGACATATCATACATTCTATGCTAAGGACTTGTTTAGTGCATTTAGTCATAATTTACATGTTCTAGGCTCATTCATGAAAATCAAATGAATTTGAAGTTTATATGGTGCCACTATTGTTTGCATGACTTGTATGATCTAGTGGTAGCATATAACTTGTTTAAGTAGCTTGTGATCCTAAGTATTTAATCTAAATAAAACTTGTCTAAATATTTGTTTCAACATGGTGCATGATAACCCTTCTAGTGAGGTGTGAAGAAGCTTGCCCTTGGATCAAACCGAAGCATTTTATTTATGCAAGCAATCTAGGTTGAATCACAAACTTGATCCTCACCCCATAATTCAACATGATAATCTATCTAAAATTGGTCCCTTGTGGTCATTGGTGCCAAAGGGGGAGAAATTGTTGTTCACAAAGATAGAACTCAAAGGAGGAGAAGCACAAAGGGGGAGAAAATGTTGTTCACAAAGATAATTTTAAGCACACAAGTAGGGGGAGCAATCTCTTAAATATGAATGTTGCATCTACATGTGCACTTCATATGTATGATGCATAGTTATGCATTTCTTTTTCTCCGACACTTTGCTTGTGTGGTGACTTGCTAGTATAATTTGAATGATGCATTGAGGTACTAGCATGAATAGGAAGTAGTTAGATTTTTCTTGCTTCATGTCTTTCAAAGTGGTACTAGAACCTTGCTTATAATGTTGATCTCATGAGGTTTCTAGTTATGTTTGTGCTTTTCAAGTGGAATCTAACTACACAAGGTGCTAAGATGATGTTTATCGCTACTCCGATGGTATCATGCTTCAAAGGTCTATAATCTTAAACACTTAGCACCTATTGGTAGTCAATGTTCCTAATCTTTCCTATCTAACATGTATGCTTCCAAAATCCAAACATATAGCATACATGTAGGGGGAGCCATTACTATCAATTTGAATTCATGATCACATGTCCATAATTCTTACACATGGTAATATACTTGGACAATGTGATATGGGTTTAATCAAAATTTTATCATAACATCTTTGTGAAAGGTTTGTCACCAATTACCAACAAGGGGGAGATTGAAAGTCCTATGTTTGGTGTTGGTAATTAGTGACAATGCCTAAGTACTAATCCTATGCCTAAGTTGTATGTAGCATATGAGGATTAGTACATTCCAAGGTTGGTGGCAAGATGAACATGGTGATCATGATGTCCACACTTGGATTTGGACGCAACCCTACGTGATCAAGGCAAAGGTATATGCTTAAGGGTTGTGTTTTAGTAACCAAGACACCTAGTGGGTGTGGTTACATTATAGGATAGATAGCCGTACTATAAAGAGGGGAATGACGTGGCTATTGAACTCCTAAGTGCCTCTAGGTGTGCATTTCATAATCATATGTATTTGGATAGAACTAATAACGCCTCGAAAAATGATTGTGAAAATTCTAACACACTCGCACATGACGAGATCACTTGGTGGTGTTAGCACGTTTGCGAAGGCGGTGGAGTTTGAGCGGTAGAGAGGGTTTGAGGTCCTCTCTCCCTTCCGCCGAGCTTGCGAGGCGGGATTCAGGCGTTTTTGAGGAGTTGAAACAACTATTTTTCACTATGCCGGAAGTCGGAAAAGAAACGGAAGCGAACGGAGGTCACAGAGGTGACCGGACGCTGAACCGGACACAGTCTCTAGTTGACCGGACGCGTCCAGTCAGCGTTCAGCGTTTGCGCGTATTTCAGGTTGATGATCAGACGCGCAGCGTGTCCGGTCACTGACGATCGGACGCGTCCGGTCGTTCATGGAGCTTACTGGACTCAAACCGGACGCTGGCACTGTCGCGTCCGGTCATGTTTCTTCAGCGCGTCCGGTCATTGTTTCGTTGAGCGCTGCTCAGGCAACCAGCGCGTCCGGTCATTCACGGGACCAGCGCGTCCGGTCGTTCGCAGCGCGTCCGGTCAGTGCTTCGCAGTTAGCCGTTGTGCGATCGGCGCGTCCGGTCGTTTGGACCAGCGCGTCCAGTCAGTACTTCACGAGTTAGCCGTTGGGCGACCGGCGCGTCCGGTCAGTTGGACCAGCGCGTCCGGTCAGCACGATTTCAGCTATTTAAGTTTCTAACGGCTCTATTCGAAGGGGTACGTCTATATATACTCGTTGGCCAGCTCAAGGCTCTCTCTCTTGAACATTTTGACATACTTGTGAGCACTTTGAGCTGAGCAACTCCCCTCCCATTCATCTCTCTTACTTCTTTGCATATTCGAAGTGAGATTGAGTGATCCAAGTGCATTTGCATTATGAGATAGCATCTAGTTGGCACTTGGTGGTTGATTTGCTATGGGATTCTTGTTTCTCTTGGTGGTTGCCGCCACCTAGACGGCTTGGAGCAGCTTGGAGGCGTTGGCAAGAGTTGGTGATTGTTCTTGGCCACCTCCGGTAATTGTGAGGGGTTTGTGCCTACCTCGGCGAAGCGCCAAAGGCAACATTAGTGAATTACTCGTGTCATTGCAACCTTTTGCCATTTGGTAGGTTCTTGTGGTGCCTTTTGAGAGGCTCGGTGTGAGACCGATTAGCCACCGAACCACGTGGTGAAGAGGGACACAACGGGGACTAGCGTGACGGCAAGCACGTGAACCTCGGGATAAATCTTTGTGTCATCACTTTCATATTGTGATTGATTGATCCCGGTGTTCGGTTATCTTGGTATTCATTGTTGATCATATTGGTTGGCTCAATACTTCGCCCCTCGGTGAAACTCTCCTAACTCAACTCCGCATTACTTTCTTAGTTATCTTTGCTAGCTAGTTAGCTTTGCTAGATTAGCTCTTTTGTGTAGCTTGCTAGTTGTAGTTGTAGTTACCTTCTCGGTTTGACTTGTGCGGTTGAGTGCAAATACTAGAATTGTGAATTGGATAGGTGGCTTGCAAACTCCCCGTAGGCTAAGCAAAACTCGCATCTCGCTATTTGTTATATTGATAAACTTGTTTAGCTTGTCTTTGTAGATTTTTTAAAAGGCTATTTACCCCCCTCTAGCCATCAAGACCTTTCACACTGTCTCCACTCGGACGAAAACGAGATTCCACATGACCCACTCGTCTAGGACTTCCATCGGGTGCGTTCAAGACGATTTCCAAGCCTATGGTAAGTTTGTCACAAACCACGCACCTATCTTGCGTCAAGATTAGCACTATCTCCAAACGGACTCAAACAAGCTTCCACTTGAGCCTCATCACCTAGGAGTATCATCAGGTGCACCAATACGATTTTTGAGCCAATGGTACATTCAGCGCAAACCGTGCACCTATATTGCACCGACAGTAACACTATCTCCAAATGGACCGAAATGAGATTCCACATGACCCACTCACCTAGGAGTTCCATCGGGTGCGTCCAAGATGATTTTTGAGCCGATGGTACATTCGACACAAACCGCGCAACTATCTTGCTTCAATATTTGCACTATTTCCAAACGGAGTCAAACAAGCTTTAACTTGAGCCCCATCACCTAGGAGTATTGTCGGGTGCGTCCAAAACAATTTCTGAGCCGATGGTACGTTCGGCGCAAACCATGCACCTATATTGCACCGACACTCACATTGTCTCCAAACGGACATAAACGAGATTCCACATGACCCACTCGTCTAGGACTTCCATCGGGTGCGTTCAAGATGATTTCGAAGCCTATGGTACGCTTGGCACAAACCAAACACCCATCTTGGGTCAAGATTAGCACTATCTCCAGACGGACTCAAACAAGCTTCCACTCGAGCCTCGTCACCTAGGAGTATCATCGGATGCGTCCAAAATGATTTCTGAGCAGATGGTACATTCGGTGCAAACCGTGCACCTTTATTGCACCGACACTATCACTATCTCCAAACGGACCAAAACGAGATTCCACACGACCCAATCGTCTAGGACTTCCATTGGGTGCGTTCAAGACGATTTCCAAACCTATGGTACGTTTGGCACAAACCGCACACATATCCTGCGTCAAGATTAGCACTATCTCCAAACGGACTCAAACAAGCTTCCACTTGACCTCGTCACCTAGGAGTATCATCCGATGCGTCCAAAACGATTTTTGAGCCAATGGTACATTCGGCACAAAACCGTGCACCTATATTGCACGAACACTAACACTGTCTCCAAACGGATCGAAACGAGATTCCACTTGACCCACTCGTCTAGGTCTTCCATCGGGTGTGGTCAAGACGATTTTCGAGCCTATGGTACATTTGGCACAAACCGCGCACCTATCTTGCGTCAAAATTAGCACTATCTCCAAACGGACTCAAAAGAGCTTTCACTTGAGCCTCTTCACCTAGGAGTATCATCGGGTGCATCCAAAATGATTTCTGAGCCAATGGTACATTTGGTTCAAACCGTGCTCCTATATTGCACCGGCACTAACTCTGTCTCCAAACGAACCGAAACGAGATTCCACATGACCCACACATCGAGGACTTCCATTGGGTGCGTTCAAGACAATTTTCGAGCCTATGGCACGTTTGGCACAAACCGCACACATATCCTGCGTCAAGACTAGCTCTATCTCCAAACGGACTCAAACAAGCTTCCACTTGAGCCTCGTCACCTAGGAGTATCATCGGATGCGTCCAAAACGATTTTCGAGCCAATGGTACATTTAGCGCATGCCATGCACCTATATTGCACCGACACTAACACTGTCTCCAAACGGATCGAAATAAGATTCCACATGACCCACTCGTCTAGGACTTCCATCTGGTGCGTTCAAGACAATTTCTAAGCCTATATGTTTGGCACAAACCGTGCACCTATCTTGTGTCAAGGTTAGCACTATCTCTAAATGGACTCAAACGAGCTTCCACTTGACCCTCGTCACCAAGGAGTATCATCGGGTGCACCAAAACGATTTTTGAGCCAATGGTACCTTCGGCGCAAACCGTGCACCTATATTGCACCGATAGTAACACTATCTCCAAACAGACAGAAATGAGATTCCACATGACCCACTCACCTAGGAGTTCCATCGGGTGCGTCCAAGACGATTTTTGAGCCGATGGTACATTGGACACAAACCGCGCAACTATCTTGCTTCAATATTAGCACTATCTCCAAACGGAGTCGAACAAGCTTTAACTTGAGCCTCATCACCTTGGAGTATCGTCGGGTGCGTCCAAACCAATTTCTGAGCCGATGGTACGTTCGTCGCAAACCATGCACCTATATTGCACCGACACTCACATTGTCTCCAAACGGACAGAAACGAGATTCCACATGACCGACTTGTCTAGGACTTCCATCGGGTGCGTTCAAGACCATTTCCAAGCCTATGGTATGTTTGGCACAAACCACACACCCATCTTGCGTCAAAATTAGCACTATCTCCAGACGGACTCAAACAAGCTTCCACTCGAGCCTCGTCACCTAGGAGTATCATCGGATGCGTCCAAAATGATTTCTGAGCCGATGGTACATTCAGTGCAAACCGTGCACCTATATTGCACCGACACTAACACTATCTCCAAACGGACCGAAACGAGATTCCACATGACCCACTCGTCTAGGACTTCCATCGGGTGCGTTCAAGATGATTTCCGAGCCTATGGTACGTTTGGCACAAACCACGCAATTATCTTGCATCAAGATTAGCACAATCTCCAAATGTACTCAAACAAGCTTCCACTTGAGCCTCGTCACCAAGGAGTATCATCGGGTGCGTCCAAAATGATTTCTGAGCCAATGGTACATTCAGCGCAAACCATGCACCTATATTGCACCGACACTAACACTGTCTCCAAACGGACTGAAACGAGATTCCACACGACCCACTCGTCTAGGACTTCCATTGGGTGCGTTCAAGACAATTTTCGAGCCTATGGTACGTTTGGCACAAACCGCGCTCCTATCTTGCGTCAAGATTAGCACTATCTCCAAACGGACTTAAGCAAGCTTCCAATTGACGCTCGTCACCTAGGAGTATCATCGGATGCGTCCAAAATGATTTCTGAGCCAATGGTATATTCGGCGCAAACTGTGCACCTATATTGCACCGACACTAACACTGTCTCCAAATGGACGAAAACGAGATTCCACAAGACCCACTCGTCTAGGACTTCCATCGGGTGCGTTCAAGACGATTTCCAAGCCTATGGTACGTTTGTCACAAACCGCGCACCTATCTTGCGTCTAGATTAGCACTATCTCCAAACGGACTCAGACAAGCTTCCACTTGATCCTCGTCACCAAGGAGTATCATCGGGTGCGTCCAAAACGATTTCTGAGCCAATGGTACATTTGGTGCAAACCGTGCTCCTATATTGCACCGACACTAACACTATCTCCAAACGAACCAAAACGAGATTCCACATGAACCACACATCTAGGACTTCCATTGGGTGCGTTCAAGACAATTTTCGAGCCTATGGTACGTTTGGCACAAACCGCACACCTATCCCGTGTCAAGACTAGCTCTATCTCCAAACGGACTCAAACAAGCTTCCACTTGAGCCTCGTTACCTAGGATTATCATCGGATGCGTCCAAAACGATTTCTGAGCCGATGGTACGTTCGGCGCAAACCATGCACCTATATTGCACCGACACTCACATTGTCTCCAAACGGACAGAAACGAGATTCCACATGACCGACTCGTCTAGGACTTCCATCGGGTACGTTCAAGACCATTTCCATGCCTATGGTATGTTTGGCACAAACCACACACCCATCTTGCGTCAAAATTAGCACTATCTCCAGACGGACTCAAACAAGCTTCCACTCGAGCCTCGTCACCTAGGTGTATCATCGGATGCGTCCAAAATGATTTCTGAGCCGATGGTACATTCAGTGCAAACCGTGCACCTATATTGCACCGACACTAACACTGTCTCCAAACGGACCGAAACGAGATTCCACATGACCCACTCGTCTAGGAGTTCCATCGGGTGTGTTCAAGATGATTTTTGAGCCGATGGTACATTTGACACAAACCGCGCAACTATCTTGCTTCAATATTAGCACTATCTCCAAACGGAGTCGAACAAGCTTTAACTTGAGCCTCATCACCTAGGAGTATCGTCGGGTGTGTCCAAACCAATTTCTGAGCCGATGGTACGTTTGTCGCAAACCATGCACCTATATTGCACCGACACTCACATTGTCTCCAAACGGACAGAAACGAGATTCCACATGACCGACTTGTCTAGGACTTCCATCGGGTGCGTTCAAGACCATTTCCAAGCCTATGGTACGTTTGGCACAAACCACACACCCATCTTGCATCAAAATTAGCACTATCTCCAGACAGACTCAAACAAGCTTCCACTCGAGCCTCGTCATCTAGGAGTATCATCAGATGCATCCAAAATGATTTCTGAGCCGATGGTACATTCAGTGCAAACCTGCACCTATATTGCACCGACACTAACACTGTCTCCAAACGTACCGAAACGAGATTCCACATGACCCACACATCTAGGACTTCCATCGGGTGCGTTCAAGACTATTTCTGAGCCTATGGTACATTTGGCACAAACCACGCAATTATCTTGCATAAAGATTAGCACAATCTCCAAACGTACTCAAACAAGCTTCCACTTGAGCCTCGTCACCTAGGAGTATCATCGGGTGCGTCCAAAATGATTTCTGAGCCAATGGTATATTCAGCGCAAACCGTGCACCTATATTGCACCGACACTAACACTATCTCCAAACGGACTGAAACGAAATTCCACATGACCCACTCGTCTAGGACTTCCATTGGGTGCGTTCAAGACAATTTTCGAGCCTATGGTACGTTTGGCACAAACCGCGCACCTATCTTGCGTCAAGATTAGCACTATCTCCAAACGGACTTAAGCAAGCTTCCAATTGACGCTCGTCACCTAGGAGTATCATCGGATGCGTCCAAAATGATTTCTGAGCCAATGGTATATTCGGCGCAAACCGTGCACCTATATTGCACCGACACTAACACTGTCTCCAAATGGATGAAAACAAGATTCCACAAGACCCACTCGTCTAGGACTTCCATCGGGTGCGTTCAAGACGATTTCCAAGCCTATGGTACGTTTGTCACAAACCGCGCACCTATCTTGCGTCAAGATTAGCACTATCTCCAAACGGACTCAGACAAGCTTCCACTTGATCCTCGTCACCAAGGAGTATCATCGGGTGCGTCCAAAACGATTTCTGAGCCAATGGTACATTTGGTGCAAACCGTGCTCCTATATTGCACCGACACTAACACTATCTCCAAACGAACCAAAACGAGATTCCACATGACCCACACATCTAGGACTTCCAGTGGGTGCGTTCAAGACAATTTTCGAGCCTATGGTACGTTTGGCACAAACCGCACACCTATCCTATGTCAAGACTAGCTCTATCTCCAAACGGACTCAAACAAGCTTCCACTTGAGCCTCGTTACCTAGGATTATCACCGGATGCGTCCAAAACGATTTCTGAGCCGATGGTACGTTCGGCGCAAACCATGCACCTATATTGCACCGACACTCACATTGTCTCCAAACGGACAGAAACGAGATTCCACATGACCGACTCGTCTAGGACTTCCATCGGGTACGTTCAAGACCATTTCCAAGCCTATGGTACGTTTGGCACATACCACACACCCATCTTGCGTCAAAATTAGCAGTATCTACAGACAGACTCAAACAAGCTTCCACTCGAGCCTCGTCACCTAGGAGTATCATCGGATGCGTCCAAAATGATTTCTGAGCCGATGGTACATTCAGTGCAAACCGTGCACCTATATTGCACCGACACTAACACTGTCTCCAAACGGACTGAAACGAGATTCCACATGACCCACTCGTCTAGGAGTTCCATCGGGTGTGTTCAAGATGATTTTTGAGCCGATGGTACATTTGACACAAACCGCGCAACTATCTTGCTTCAATATTAGCACTATCTCCAAACGGAGTCGAACAAGCTTTAACTTGAGCCTCATCACCTAGGAGTATCGTCGGGTGCGTCCAAACCAATTTCTGAGCCGATGGTACGTTTGTCGCAAACCATGCACCTATATTGCACCGACACTCACATTGTCTCCAAACGGACAGAAACGAGATTCCACATGACCGACTTGTCTAGGACTTCCATCGGGTGCGTTCAAGACCATTTCCAAGCCTATGGTACGTTTGGCACAAACCACACACCCATCTTGCATCAAAATTAGCACTATCTCCAGACGGACTCAAACAAGCTTCCACTCGAGCCTCGTCATCTAGGAGTATCATCAGATGCGTCCAAAATGATTTCTGAGCCGATGGTACATTCAGTGCAAACCATGCACCTATATTGCACCGACACTAACACTGTCTCCAAATGGACCGAAACGAGATTCCACATGACCCACTCGTCTAGGACTTCCATCGGGTCCGTTCAAGATGATTTCCGAGCCTATGGTACGTTTGGCACAAACCACGCAATTATCTTGCATCAAGATTAGCACAATCTCCAAACGTACTCAAACAAGCTTCCACTTGAGCCTCGTCACCTAGGAGTATCATCGGGTGCGTCCAAAATGATTTCTGAGCCAATGGTACATTCGGCGCAAACCGTGCACCTATATTGCACCGACACTAACACTATCTCCAAATGGACTGAAACGAGATTCCACACGACCCACTCGTCTAGGACTTCCATTGGGTGCATTCAAGACAATTTTCGAGCCTATGGTACGTTTGGCACAAACCGCGCACCTATCTTGCGTCAAGATTAGCACTATCTCCAAACGGACTTAAGCAAGCTTCCAATTGACGCTCGTCACCTAGGAGTATCATCGGATGCGTCCAAAATGATTTCTGAGCCAATGGTATATTCGGCGCAAACCGTGCACCTATATTGCACCGACACTAACACTGTCTCCAAATGGACGAAAACAAGATTCCACAAGACCCACTCGTCTAGGACTTCCATCGGGTGCGTTCAAGACGATTTCCAAGCCTATGGTACGTTTGTCACAAACCGCGCACCTATCTTGCGTCAAGATTAGCACTATCTCCAAACGGACTCAGACAAGCTTCCACTTGATCCTCGTCACCAAGGAGTATCATCGGGTGCGTCCAAAACGATTTCTGAGCCAATGGTACATTTGGTGCAAACCGTGCTCCTTTATTGCACCGACACTAACACTATCTCCAAACGAACCAAAACGAGATTCCACATGACCCACACATCTAGGACTTCCAGTGGGTGCGTTCAAGACAATTTTCGAGCCTATGGTACGTTTGGCACAAACCGCACACCTATCCTATGTCAAGACTAGCTCTATCTCCAAACGGACTCAAACAAGCTTCCACTTGAGCCTCGTTACCTAGGATTATCACCGGATGCGTCCAAAACGATTTCTGAGCCGATGGTACGTTCGGCGCAAACCATGCACCTATATTGCACCGACACTCACATTGTCTCCAAACGGACAGAAACGAGATTCCACATGACCGACTCGTCTAGGACTTCCATCGGGTACGTTCAAGACCATTTCCAAGCCTATGGTACGTTTGGCACATACCACACACCCATCTTGCGTCAAAATTAGCAGTATCTACAGACAGACTCAAACAAGCTTCCACTCGAGCCTCGTCACCTAGGAGTATCATCGGATGAGTCCAAAATGATTTCTGAGCCGATGGTACATTCAGTGCAAACCGTGCACCTATATTGCACCGACACTAACACTGTCTCCAAACGGACTGAAACGAGATTCCACATGACCCACTCGTCTAGGAGTTCCATCGGGTGTGTTCAAGATGATTTTTGAGCCGATGGTACATTTGACACAAACCGCGCAACTATCTTGCTTCAATATTAGCACTATCTCCAAACGGAGTCGAACAAGCTTTAACTTGAGCCTCATCACCTAGGAGTATCGTCGGGTGCGTCCAAACCAATTTCTGAGCCGATGGTACGTTTGTCGCAAACCATGCACCTATATTGCACCGACACTCACATTGTCTCCAAACGGACAGAAACGAGATTCCACATGACCGACTTGTCTAGGACTTCCATCGGGTGCGTTCAAGACCATTTCCAAGCCTATGGTACGTTTGGCACAAACCACACACCCATCTTGCATCAAAATTAGCACTATCTCCAGACGGACTCAAACAAGCTTCCACTCGAGCCTCGTCATCTAGGAGTATCATCAGATGCGTCCAAAATGATTTCTGAGCCGATGGTACATTCAGTGCAAACCATGCACCTATATTGCACCGACACTAACACTGTCTCCAAATGGACCGAAACGAGATTCCACATGACCCACTCGTCTAGGACTTCCATCGGGTCCGTTCAAGATGATTTCCGAGCCTATGGTACGTTTGGCACAAACCACGCAATTATCTTGCATCAAGATTAGCACAATCTCCAAACGTACTCAAACAAGCTTCCACTTGAGCCTCGTCACCTAGGAGTATCATCGGGTGCGTCCAAAATGATTTCTGAGCCAATGGTACATTCGGCGCAAACCGTGCACCTATATTGCACCGACACTAACACTATCTCCAAATGGACTGAAACGAGATTCCACACGACCCACTCGTCTAGGACTTCCATTGGGTGCATTCAAGACAATTTTCAAGCCTATGGTACGTTTGGCACAAACCGCGCACCTATCTTGCGTCAAGATTAGCACTATCTCCAAACGGACTTAAGCAAGCTTCCAATTGACGCTCGTCACCTAGGAGTATCATCGGATGCGTCCAAAATGATTTCTGAGCCAATGGTATATTCGGCGCAAACCGTGCACATATATTGCACCGATACTAACACTGTCTCCAAATGGACGAAAACAAGATTCCACAAGACCCACTTGTCTAGGACGTCCATCGGGTGCGTTCAAGACGATTTCCAAGCCTATGGTACGTTTGTCACAAACCGCACACCTATCTTGCGTCAAGATTAGCACTATCTCCAAACGGACTCAGACAAGCTTCCACTTGATCCTCGTCACCAAGGAGTATCATCGGGTGCGTCCAAAACGATTTCTGAGCCAATTGTACATTAGGTGCGAACCGTGCTCCTATATTGCCCCGACACTAACACTATGTCCAAACGAACCAAAACGAGATTCCACATGACCCACACATCTAGGACTTCCATTGGGTGCGTTCAAGACAATTTTTGAGCCTATGGTACGTTTGGCACAAACCGCACACCTATCCTATGTCAAGACTAGCTCTATCTCCAAACGGACTCAAACCAGCTTCCACTTGAGCCTCGTTACCTAGGATTATCATCGGATGCGTCCAAAACGATTTCTGAGCCAATGGTACGTTCGGCGCAAACCATGCACCTATATTGCACCGACACTCACATTGTCTCCAAACGGACAGAAACAAGATTCCATATGACCGACTCGTCTAGGACTTCCATCGGGTGCGTTCAAGACCATTTCCAAGCCTTTGGTACGTTTGGCACAAACCACACACCCATCTTGCGTCAAAATTAGCACTATCTCCAGACGGACTCAAACAAGCTTCCACTCGAGCCTCGTCACCTAGGAGTATCATCGGATGCGTCCAAAATGATTTATGAGCCGATGGTACATTCAGTGCAAACCGTGCACCTATATTGCACCGACACTAACACTATCTCCAAATGGACCGAAACGAGATTCCACATGACCCACTCGTCTAGGACTTCCATCGGGTGCGTTCAAGACGATTTCCAAACCTATGGTACGTTTGGCACAAACCACACACATATCCTGCGTCAAGATTAGCACTATCTCCAAACGGACTTAAACAAGCTTCCACTTGAGCCTCGTCACCTAGGAGTATCATCGGATGCGTCCAAAATGATTTCTGAGCCGATGGTACATTCAGTGCAAACCGTGCACCTATATTGCACCGAGACTAACACTGTCTCCAAATGGACCGAAACGAGATTCCACATGACCCACTCGTCTAGGAGTTCCATCGGGTGTGTTCAAGATGATTTTTGAGCCGATGGTACATTTGACACAAACCGCGCAACTATCTTGCTTCAATATTAGCACTATCTCCAAACGGAGTCGAACAAGCTTTAACTTGAGCCTCATCACCTAGGAGTATCGTCGGGTGTGTCCAAACCAATTTCTGAGCCGATGGTACGTTTGTCGCAAACCATGCACCTATATTGCACCGACACTCACATTGTCTCCAAACGGACAGAAACGAGATTCCACATGACTGACTTGTCTAGGACTTCCATCGGGTGTGTTCAAGACCATTTCCAAGCCTATGGTACGTTTGGCACAAACCACACACCCATCTTGCATCAAAATTAGCACTATCTCTAGACGGACTCAAACAAGCTTCCACTCGAGCCACGTCATCTAGGAGTATCCTCAGATGCGTCCAAAATGATTTCTGAGCCGATGGTACATTCAGTGCAAACCATGCACCTATATTGCACCGACACTAACACAGTCTCCAAACGGACCGAAACGAGATTCCACATGACCCACTCGTCTAGGACTTCCATCGGGTCCGTTCAAGACGATTTCCGAGCCTATGGTATGTTTGGCACAAACCACGCAATTATCTTGCATCAAGATTAGCACAATCTCCAAACGTACTCAAACAAGCTTCCACTTGAGCCTCGTCACCTAGGAGTATCATCGGGTGCATCCAAAATGATTTCTGAGCCAATGGTACATTCAGCGCAAACCGTGCACCTATATTGCACCGACACTAACACTATCTCCAAACGGACTGAAACGAGATTCCACGCGACCCACTCGTCTAGGACTTCCATTGGGTGCGTTCAAGACAATTTTCGAGCCTATGGTACGTTTGGCACAAACCGCGCACCTATCTTGCGTCAAGATTAGCACTATCTCCAAACGTACTCAAACAAGCTTCCACTTGAGCCTCGTCACCTAGGAGTATCATCGGGTGCATCCAAAATGATTTCTGAGCCAATGGTACTTTTAGCGCAAACCGTGCACCTATATTGCACCGACACTAACAATATCTCCAAACGGACTGAAACGAGATTCCACGCGACCCACTCGTCTAGGACTTCCATTGGGTGCGTTCAAGACAATTTTCGAGCCTATGGTACGTTTGGCACAAACCGCGCACCTATCTTGCGTCAATATTAGCACTATCTCCAAACGGACTTAAGCAAGCTTTCAATTGACGCTCGTCACCTAGGAGTATCATCGGATGCGTCCAAAATGATTTCTAAGCCAATGGTATATTCGGCGCAAACCGTGCACATATATTGCACCGACACTAACACTGTCTCCAAATGGACGAAAACAAGATTCCACAAGACCCACTCGTCTAGGACTTCCATCGGGTGCGTTCAAGACGATTTCCAAGCCTATGGTACGTTTGTCACAAACCGCGCACCTATCTTGCGTCAAGATTAGCACTATCTCCAAACGGACTCAGACAAGCTTCCACTTGATCCTCGTCACCAAGGAGTATCATCGGGTGCGCCCAAAACGATTTCTGAGCCAATTGTACATTTGGTGCAAACCGTGCTCCTATATTGCCCCGACACTAACACTATGTCCAAACGAACCAAAACGAGATTCCACATGACCCACACATCTAGGACTTCCATTGGGTGCGTTCAAGACAATTTTTGAGCCTATGGTACGTTTGGCACAAACCGCACACCTATCCTATGTCAAGACTAGCTCTATCTCCAAACGGACTCAAACCAGCTTCCACTTGAGCCTCGTTACCTAGGAGTATCATCGGATGCGTCCAAAACGATTTCTGAGCCGATGGTACGTTCGGCGCAAACCATGCACCTATATTGCACCGACGCTCACATTGTCTCCAAACGGACAGAAACAAGATTCCACATGACCGACTCATCTAGGACTTCCATCGGGTGCGTTCAAGACCATTTCCAAGCGTATGGTACGTTTGGCACAAACTACACACCCATCTTGCGTCAAAATTAGCACTATCTCCAGACGGACTCAAACAAGCTTCCACTCGAGCCTCGTCACCTAGGAGTATCATCGGATGCGTCCAAAATGATTTATGAGCCGATGGTACATTCAGTGCAAACCGTGCACCTATATTGCACCGACACTAACACTATCTCCAAACGGACCGAAACGAGATTCCACATGACCCACTCGTCTAGGACTTCCATCGGGTGCGTTCAAGACGATTTCCAAACCTATGGTACGTTTGGCACAAACCACACACATATCCTGCGTCAAGATTAGCACTATCTCCAAACGGACTCAAACAAGCTTCCACTTGAGCCTCGTCACCTAGGAGTATCATCGGATGCGTCCAAAATGATTTCTGAGCCGATGGTACATTCAGTGCAAACCGTGCACCTATATTGCACCGACACTAACACTGTCTCCAAATGGACCGCAATGAGATTCCACATGACCCACTCGTCTAGGAGTTCCATCGGGTGTGTTCAAGATGATTTTTGAGCCGATGGTACATTTGACACAAACCGCGCAACTATCTTGCTTCAATATTAGCACTATCTCCAAACGGAGTCGAACAAGCTTTAACTTGAGCCTCATCACCTAGGAGTATCGTCGGGTGCGTCCAAACCAATTTCTGAGCCGATGGTACGTTTGTCGCAAACCATGCACCTATATTGCACCGACACTCACATTGTCTCCAAACGGACAGAAACGAGATTCCACATGACCGACATGTCTAGGACTTCCATCGGGTGCGTTCAAGACCATTTCCAAGCCTATGGTACATTTGGCACAAACCACACACCCATCTTGCATCAAAATTAGCACTATCTCCAGACGGACTCAAACAAGCTTCCACTCGAGCCACGTCATCTAGGAGTATCCTCAGATGCGTCCAAAATGATTTCTGAGCCGATGGTACATTCAGTGCAAACCATGCACCTATATTGCACCGACACTAACACTATCTCCAAACGGACCGAAACGAGATTCCACATGACCCACTCGTCTAGGACTTCCATCGGGTCCGTTCAAGACGATTTCCGAGCCTATGGTATGTTTGGCACAAACCACGCAATTATCTTGCATCAAGATTAGCACAATCTCCAAACGTACTCAAACAAGCTTCCACTTGAGCCTCGTCACCTAGGAGTATCATCGGGTGCATCCAAAATGATTTCTGAGCCAATGGTACATTCAGCGCAAACCGTGCACCTATATTGCACCGACACTAACACTATCTCCAAACGGACTGAAACGAGATTCCACGCGACCCACTTGTCTAGGACTTCCATTGGGTGCGTTCAAGACAATTTTCGAGCCTATGGTACGTTTGGCACAAACCGCGCACCTATCTTGCGTCAAGATTAGCACTATCTCCAAACGGACTTAAGCAAGCTTCCAATTGACGCTCGTCACCTAGGAGTATCATCGGATGCGTCCAAAATGATTTCTAAGCCAATGGTATATTCGGCGCAAACCGTGCACATATATTGCACCGACACTAACACTGTCTCCAAATGGACGAAAACAAGATTCCACAAGACCCACTCGTCTAGGACTTCCATCGGGTGCGTTCAAGACGATTTCCAAGCCTATGGTACGTTTGTCACAAACCGCGCACCTATCTTGCGTCAAGATTAGCACTATCTCCAAACGGACTCAGACAAGCTTCCACTTGATCCTCGTCACCAAGGAGTATCATCGGGTGCGTCCAAAATGATTTCTGAGCCAATTGTACATTTGGTGCGAACCGTGCTCCTATATTGCCCCGACACTAACACTATGTCCAAACGAACCAAAACGAGATTCCACATGACCCACACATCTAGGACTTCCATTGGGTGCGTTCAAGACAATTTTTGAGCCTATGGTACGTTTGGCACAAACCGCACACCTATCCTATGTCAAGACTAGCTCTATCTCCAAACGGACTCAAACCAGCTTCCACTTGAGCCTCGTTACCTAGGAGTATCATCGGATGCGTCCAAAACGATTTCTGAGCCGATGGTACGTTCGGCGCAAACCATGCACCTATATTGCACCGACACTCACATTGTCTCCAAACGGACAGAAACAAGATTCCACATGACCGACTCGTCTAGGACTTCCATCGGGTGCGTTCAAGACCATTTCCAAGCCTATGGTACGTTTGGCACAAACCACACACCCATCTTGCGTCAAAATTAGCACTATCTCCAGACGGACTCAAACAAGCTTCCACTCGAGCCTCGTCACCTAGGAGTATCATCGGATGCGTCCAAAATGATTTATGAGCCGATGGTACATTTAGTGCAAACCGTGCACCTATATTGCACCGACACTAACACTATCTCCAAACGGACCGAAACGAGATTCCACATGACCCACTCGTCTAGGACTTCCATCGGGTGCGTTCAAGACGATTTCCAAACCTATGGTACGTTTTGCACAAACCACACACATATCCTGCGTCAAGATTAGCACTATCTCCAAACGGACTCAAACAAGCTTCCACTTGAGCCTCGTCACCTAGGAGTATCATCGGATGCGTCCAAAATGATTTCTGAGCCGATGGTACATTCAGTGCAAACAGTGCACCTATATTGCACCGACACTAACACTGTCTCCAAATGGACCGAAATGAGATTCCACATGACCCACTCGTCTAGGAGTTCCATCGGGTGTGTTCAAGATGATTTTTGAGCCGATGGTACATTTGACACAAACCGCGCAACTATCTTGCTTCAATATTAGCACTATCTCCAAACGGAGTCGAACAAGCTTTAACTTGAGCCTCATCACCTAGGAGTATCGTCGGGTGCGTCCAAACCAATTTCTGAGCCGATGGTACGTTTGTCGCAAACCATGCACCTATATTGCACCGACACTCACATTGTCTCCAAACGGACAGAAACGAGATTCCACATGACCGACTTGTCTAGGACTTCCATCGGGTGCGTTCAAGACCATTTCCAAGCCTATGGTATGTTTGGCACAAACCACACACCCATCTTGCATCAAAATTAGCACTATCTCCAGACGGACTCAAACAAGCTTCCACTCGAGTCACGTCATCTAGGAGTATCCTCAGATGCGTCCAAAATGATTTCTGAGCCGATGGTACATTCAGTGCAAACCATGCACCTATATTGCACCGACACTAACACTGTCTCCAAACGGACCGAAACGAGATTCCACATGACCCACTCGTCTAGGACTTCCATCGGGTCCGTTCAAGACGATTTCCGAGCCTATGGTATGTTTGGCACAAACCACGCAATTATCTTGCATCAAGATTAGCACAATCTCCAAACGTACTCAAACAAGCTTCCACTTGAGCCTCGTCACCTAGGAGTATCATCGGGTGCATCCAAAATGATTTCTGAGCCAATGGTACATTCAGCGCAAACCGTGCACCTATATTGCACCGACACTAACACTATCTCCAAACGGACTGGAACGAGATTCCACGCGACCCACTTGTCTAGGACTTCCATTGGGTGCGTTCAAGACAATTTTCGAGCCTATGGTACGTTTGGCACAAACCGCGCACCTATCTTGCGTCAAGATTAGCACTATCTCCAAACGGACTTAAGCAAGCTTCCAATTGACGCTCGTCACCTAGGAGTATCATCGGATGCGTCCAAAATGATTTCTAAGCCAATGGTATATTCGGCGCAAACCGTGCACATATATTGCACCGACACTAACACTGTCTCCAAATGGACGAAAACAAGATTCCACAAGACCCACTCGTCTAGGACTTCCATCGGGTGCGTTCAAGACGATTTCCAAGCCTATGGTACGTTTGTCACAAACCGCGCACCTATCTTGCGTCAAGATTAGCACTATCTCCAAACGGACTCAGACAAGCTTCCACTTGATCCTCGTCACCAAGGAGTATCATCGGGTGCGTCCAAAACGATTTCTGAGCCA